>JARHVA010003833.1:0-600000 GCA_037957365.1 Torreya grandis
TCCTCTTATCTCAAACTACTGCTTGGAGCACACCAGTAGTACTATTCATATTAGGACTCTGTAAACCTAGAAAGTCTATTATGAATAACTAAATAAAAACATTAATTTTCCAAGAAAAAATTTAAAAAAATTATACATTGATAAGCCTCATAACCTTAAGGTCATCGCCATGTGCATTATATCTCATAACTCAATTGAAAAAGATTTAAACCCTTATGTACAAATAGATCACTTAGAACTGCAAATAAGCCTAAAAAACAATCATGAAGTATTAGGCCTCTATCACTTATAATGACCCCATGTAATCTATATATGATAAAAAAAATGCTTTAATCACTTCTAAATTTATAATAATAACTTTGAAACACCAATATATAGAAAACTACCATAATCCTTAAAAACACAATCCTGATGAATGTTGTTTTTAGATCCTATAAGGAAACTTAAAAGACTTATTATGACATGCATGTCTCCTATGTGACATAAATAACACCCTATGATATATATATCATAAGTTATAGTGTCAACTATTGGTCTTCTAGACCAATTTATTGACCTTCTCTTTCACAGTTCTTGCTCAGCCAGAAAAGCCATTTTGTCTTCAATGATACAACCTCTTATATTAACTCACAAGATTATGAAAATAATGGATAGGTATTTTAAGTACTAAAAAATAAAATAATGTGCATTGGATACATTGACTCATGATATAAAGTCTCAAAATCATCACTCCAACTTGCATACCTAGATATGCCAGTTACCCTTAAATACTAATCATGATGATTTTGCATTCCAACACCTATGTATACATAATAAAGGATTCCTAATTCATGAATATGATCCTTATATATATTTATAACATATCCAAACACAAATTTAATGATTTTTAATGGCAAATATTAGATATATAGACTAATGTTTAAACCTGTATGTACACATATCTCATTGAGTAAGACAAGTCACCTTTGAGAGAAATGATTTTATATATAAAAGTATTTAAAAAACATATAACCAAAATTAAAATTAATTAAATTTCCTAAAAAAAATCCCCATTTATTTTTATTCAACCCTAATCCATGACAACGCTTCCTTAATCTCATTCTCACTTATGCCTGGTTTTTCTCATTGTCTGCACTTTTAGACCATTTAATGATAGGTCAACTTATACAAATAATTTATCATACCTCAAGGATATAACCTGATCATAAATCACTATGGAATCAAAGTACAATTCTCATTTTTTTTCATCCAATGATTTTCATTCTTTGACTTGGTTAACTCTATGTACTATACCAAATTTCTAAAAAATAAGCACTTTTCTATGCAGTCTACTCATTCACCTGACAAATCAATGACACTTTGAGGTACCTAAGAGAGTCCAATCCATGATCCAAATTTCAAAATATGTCATCCAATCCATTCTAATCCATTTCCATCAAGATCTTCCATATCGAGTCACTATGAGGGTTTTAGATCGATTTCCATTCTTAACATTTACTCATAAAGAGATGTCCCTAAAACTAACTCCTAATTCTTTTAAATAGTTTATAGTACCCTTTTACATCTCTCCCTAAGATCTCAACTTCCCATGCAATATTCATACATGCCGGCAAGCTTCATAAAATGTCTCTTGGGCTTGTAAACCTTTACTTTACATACTTTTAAGACCTCAAAACAAAATTTCAAGCTTTCTTCTTCAAACCATAACCTCATACATCATAATCACACTTGATACAACATGTCAAACCTTTATCCATACTAAAATTTACAATATTTCCTTGGAAAACTGATCTTATGTCTCAATTGGCCATCATCTCTCTCTTGCTCTCTAGGCTTTTGATTTATAAGACACATTAGGTCTTTCAAACAAACCTTCTATCTACTGTTCAAACACTCTCCACCTCACTCACATGCTCAAGTAACTTCTCATATTCTCTAACATTAATTTTCATCCTTCATAGGTCTTTACAACACCTCATGTCACCTTATTAGGTTAGGCAGAGTCTAGAACTAATATAGTTACATGGTAGGCCTATAGGTATTACCCTTATAGGCTCACCCTTGAAACACACTTGAGTTCTCCAATGCCTCATATGCATACCTAAACAACCATATAGTACCTCATATGCCTTTGTGCATCTATTTGACCAAGATACTATGCTTAAACCTCCTTACTAGGACTTTTCATACCATGAGTAATCTTAGATAACTCAAACACTTGACCTTCATGCCTCATTTCATGCCCTCAACATCTCACTATCATACTCAACCACTACCATACATCTTATCACATGCTTGATACCACTCATCTAATTAAGAAACCAAACCCATGGATTTATACAAGGTCTCTTTATGTTATGACTAGTGCCTTTACACAAGGACTATACCATAACATAACTTCACAAGCCACCTTGTCCTAAAAGATACTTGATATCAAACTTATATATCCTTTATAGGCCTAAGAACATCCAACTCACTATGTACCTCATGACATCATATTTGACATCAATCAACTTGACATTAATGACCATACACAACGTTCTCATGATATCAATGACAACACTCTATTGACATCAATGACAACACCTCAACATGATAGTGAATAGTAACTAGTGAATAGTGACTTGGCACATTTATTCCCTTTATATTACCAAACATAGCCTATGGGGATAAAATAGGCTAATGGTCTTGTATAATTATCTCATAGGTAAAATGGGGGCATTACATGTTGTCTAAATAATACCTTATTATTCAAACCACTTTATTAATTTAATATTAAATATAATTTTAAAATTGCAAATGTTATGTATTATATGTCATTGTTTCAATAAATAAAAAACATATGGAAGTGTGAACACAATGATCAAATAATTAAAACAAGTAATTACATAAATGACGTGTAATATAAACTATGATAGACTAAAAAATGTGTCTTACAAATAGTTTTAAAAATTAAGGAGATGAGATACAAAGAGGAGATTCTAAGAATTTTCTTAAAACAAAGGACTTAAAAAATCATTCATTTTTCATAACATTAAGATACGTCAAGGTATAAATCAAATAAAGAGAATGGAAGATAGTTGTGATCAATTAAAAGGGACCTCTAACAAAGAATATAACCTTTTATATTTTTGTTCCAACATGGTTATATGTGCCATCTTGCATATTGATCAAAAGAGAAAGGATTCACAATGTTAATGTCTTGTAAGGGTTGCACTCTTGAAAATGTAGTAAAATTTAGGCCTTGTAATTTAGTATTACACATGCCAACTATTAAATTTTATGATGTTAGTTCTTATGATTTATGTATTGTCAATCCCAACTATTATAAAAGGAATTTATTTAAGGTTACCCCAAGTTATCTGAAGGATTGGTACATTTTTAGTATTATATGGATCCCATGTTGGGACTTTGTATATTTTAATGTGTACAACTAATACTATTTTTATTTCATCTGGTTTGGTGTGAATTCAATAAACTACAACATGAATTTTGTTAAGAACACCATTGACCAAACCAGACTCAGCCCAAAAATTAGATGTACTAATATTTTATTGATATTTTGATAAAATAATTTAGGTATCTTATTTATCATCATATGGATCTCTAGAAATAATTTGCTTTTTACATTTTACATTTCTCTTTCTAATCGACATAACATATTTAATGATTTCAACATTTCCTAGTTATTTGTTGAATCCAAAACATTTTTTGCATATAAGTGAGTTGATAAATGAAATGATACTTTTTTTAGAATAAAAATTAGATATCATTTCCAGACATTAATAAATTTTATTTCTCAACTTTTGATTCAACATTTTTCACATTCATAGTATCTTTTGCAAAGTTTCCTATGATTAATCATAGCCTTTTTGACATAAATATGTACACAATGTAATAAAAATGTTGTACATTCTCTAAATGGATAAACCATATGATGTTCCAACATATATGGGATATCACATACCAAATATAGATTATCTAAATCACCAATAATAATAATAATAATAATAATAATAATAATAATAATAATAATAATAATAATAATAAATATTTTCACCAAATGGATCATTTTTATGTTATATGAAAGCATCTTACAAATGTTGATCAATATGTGTCCATAAATTCAACCCTATGAATCCCATTTCATTAATCATAATATATTAGATGTACTACAAATATTGTTAGAAAACTGAAAGTGTTTTCCCTTTCAATGGTTTTATTTCTTTTATGGGTATGAAAAGGCATGAATGGACTATCAAAACAATAATATTAAATGTTACAATACCTATTGATGCAAGTAATAGAAATGGTGAATTATTATGAGTTGTTTGAGAATTAAATATAACTCATATTTTAATGATAAGGTGTTATTTTATTATAAAAGTACATTTAATAAACATCTTGAATGTAAGAATTGTGGCATGTTTATTGTAGTAATTCATAATAATATCAAGATAAATTTATTAGGATAAATATAATGTATTGAACATATATGTGTTTTAACTTTTTTGGATTTAACAAGTATAAATCCTACATTTTTTAATGGGATAAGTAGACTAAATGAAGGAAATAATATGCAATAAAAACAACCACTGATTTTTTACATAATTGAATAGATTTAAATTTTATAAAAATAGTAATAAAGAGTTCAAGTAAAGACTTAGCTTGAAAATGCCTAATACAGATAATTTGAGTGTTAAAAATTGAAATTGAAGTTTGTTTGAGTGTCATAAATTAGATCCCTATGTCACAACCCATCTTGGACATTAGTACCACAATTGGATAATAGAACCATTATTGGAAAAGTGGCAGTAGTGTCCTCTATGTAGGACTATCTTGAACCTCTAGGTGCACTTGTGCATGGATATTTGGGGTATGTTCTTATGTGCATGAGTTATAGAACCTTGTATTGTGATATAATGACTAATTTATTTTTAAAACCCTAATCCTTCATATATCTAGGGCATGAGCTAAAAAGTGTGTTCATTAGTAGGGTAAGCTAGACAACCTCAACACCCCACTATGAAGAGAGTTGCCTACATACCAATACTTTGAGGAGGGATCAAGACTAGTGTATTTCTCCCCACATAAGTGTTGGTGTAAGTTTAAGTGATGCTAGTATTATATTGTCCTTGAGTTCTTTGAATGTGTTTGAGATTAGAAATCTAGAAAATATAAGCTTATGTCTATTTTAGAAGGTAGTATGTAGAAGTAAGGCATAATAGGGATTAACAACCTTGAATGTTCTCAACTTGTTATGTGTTTGAATGTGTATTTTGCATTTGATTTCCATCTAGTGGATAGAGGGATAAACATCATGTATATTTACTTTTATGTTGCTTGTGTGGATGATAAAATATGTCTAGGCTAACCTTATGAGGATTTAATTTTGAAAATATATATGTTTGGGAAAAACTAGGGAAAAATAAATTAGCACCATTTTGGGGGCACTAGTGCCACATGATGCTAGTGTTTAGTTGGTATAACACTAGGCATGAAGGGCCAAGATCAAGAAATGAGGGTCTGGGACTAATTTGGAACTAACTAGGGATTTTTGTGGCCTGCATGAATATTTGATAAGTGTGACAATATGATCTAGGATAGGTATAGGTCTAACATATGGATAGGTGGTTTCAAGTAGCACTCTTATAACTCAAATACCACTTTTGGGTGATTACATTCCCTGCTCTTTATTCTATAAATGTAGTAAAACAAAATGAGTAGGATAAAGGAAAAAGAAGCATACTTGGACATACCTAAGAAGTGAAGCCTGTGAAAATGGGTCTAAGTATGTGAAACATTCTCCAATATGTGTCATGTAAATGAAATATGCATAAATCAGTACTTAAGATATATCAAAATCAAATGATTAATTTTAGTAATTAAGTAAAACTAAGTAAAATTGAGTAAAGAGATAGGAAGCATGAAAGGAATAAATACACCTCACTGGGTACATGAACCAATGCATGAACCTAGTGATAACCTATGTGTGTGTGTATAATGATAAATCAATGAATATTATGGACTAAGCTAATAGCTTGATCAAACCCCATGTGTGAGTGGCTCATAAAATCTATCCAATTTTGAATCCATCATTACCCACCATTGTTTGGTGGATCATGACCTATGACTAACTTTGACTGGACTAATAGTGTGTCCAACCCTCTCATGTGGGTAGATAGTAGCAATTCTAGATCAATGTAGTGGACTTGAGTCTTGAAACAATATGTAATCACTTGACAAGAAAAATTGAAAGATTTATGCATGATAAAACCAACTATACTAAGATAACTAGCATATCTAGTGTTTGGCAAATTTAAAAAAATGTAAACATAGAAATGCATACAATCTATAATTTTATGTTATTTCTAGGTATTATTTATAGGTATTTTGAACATGTTATATTATTTTTGTATATTGTAGATATAGTATAAAAAGAGAGAAATAATAATAATTGATGACTCTCATGGGAGACTCATTATCATTGTAGCTTATGTCAAAAATAAGAATGGTAATCTCTCATGCAGTGTGATTGTTATATTAGATTTCAATGGTGTTACAATATGAATCCAGGTATTTTTCATCATCGATATCATAATAATCATAATAAATGGAATGCAAGAGTGAATTGCCTCATACTTTGGAGTTGAACTTTCTAAATTATGTTTTGTAATATTGATTTTGATTTTTCCCTTTGAACTTATGATCATTGTAGACATATGGTGATGTGGAGAATCTTTTGTTAAAAATCCTTTTTTGAGAATGCTTGTTAGCTTAGCATGATCTTGATTTTGTAAATTAAGTTATTTTTCTTTCTATAGCATTTCTTATGTATCTCTCTATTCTACCTTGATAAAATATATCTATGGCTGATTTGCTTTAAGGTGTTTGATAAATCCCAAACCTTATCGACCAACAATATCAACTACTAGAATAGGATTAGTTATTCATTAGGCCTACTTGCCCAAACCTTGACCATGATAATCAAACTATTGTAGATATTTTTGATGAAACCTGTACTACTTTGAAAATTGATCCTCATTTTGGAGAGGTAAAATTGTATCTTTTTCTTGCTTTACATGTGTTTGTTGTACTATTTCTTGCTTTGATCGTGTTGTGTGAACCTTTTATTGTTCTAGGTTATGTTTTGGTAACCATTTATGTATTATTTATGAATTTGAGCCTTTTCAAATTTGTATATGTGTCATTGTATGTTGTGTGGATGATGTATCACTATTTGAGTCATATGTATCCATTATCCATTGCATATTCCTTCTCATTGATAGACATGAATTGGTGTGGTGTCCATGCATTCTATGATATATAGAATAATATCTAGATCTTCTCACTAGGTGTAGAGGGGATAGGTTGATCAACTTATTTGTAATTATTTACCTTAGTACCTCACTTGAACTCTTATTTTACCTTTGAATTCTTTTTGAATCATTAGTTGTAGATGTACTATATTGTGTCTTATGATTTGGATATGAAAGAGTGTTAGGTATAACTTTGATAGGTGTAGATGCATATACATGGTTTACGTTATCATATTCTAAATAATGTGTATATGTAATGTTATTTTCCAATAATGTGACATGTTCACTTAATAACTAATTTTGATTCTATAAATATGATATTAGCATTTTCACACTGATAATTTGATCCCTTAGAGTCTCACAAGTGCAAACCTTAGTTTCTTCTAACTGAACATATAAGCATACACCTTAAAGGGAAGAGGTTTGAATAGGATGAGTATGTGGATTATGGACAAAGGTATAGTTTGTTCCATCTCATGGAGTAGTGATAGCATGGACCTAGTTATAAGTAAATTAGCTATCACCCTCATGCAAATGAGGGAGAGAAGGAGATTCTTTCCTATGCATAAGATATGACATTGAAACTTGAAACCTAGTTGTTAGATTATGTATTATATCCCCTATGTATGTAAGGATTTGTTACTTAATTGAATTCCACATATGAGAAAGATAAAATTCTATGAAATATGACATGTATTTCAATAGATATAAATCATAATCTATACATGTGTTTATGTCTTTTTTGAGTTCATTCTAATTTAAAGGAAACAAGCATGCAAATGAAATTATTAAACTTTGTAACAAAAAGTGATATACTTCTTCTATCATTATGATCATTATTATATCAAATAAAATTAGAAAATGTATAAATCTAAAATATGAATGCTATAAATATAAACCCTAGGGTTATCTAGGGTTACAATTTCTACATTGTTTAAAGTAAGTTGGGTTCACCAAATGTTTTAACCTTTTAGTACTTAACAAGTATAAATCTTATGTTTTTTAAAGGGATGAGTAGAATAAATTGGGGAAATAATATTCAATAAATCTAGTCACTAATTTGTTATAGAATTGACTAGCTTTGACTTTTCTAAAAATACTAAGTAGTGTAAGTAAATACTTAGCTGGAAAACACTTGATACAAATGATCTAAGTAATATAAACTAAGATGAAAGATGGTTTAAGTATTATAAACTATATCCCTATATCATAACCCCTCTTGGATAGTAACACAATAATTAGATAGTAGTGTCATTATTATAAAAGTCATGGTTATGTCCTGATATTGGTGGTAGTGTCCTTTATACAGGACTATCCTGAACATTTGGGTCCACCTATGCTTGGATCTCTAGGGTCTATTCCTACGTGCACAAGTTTTGGAACTCTATATTTTACTTATAATTATTTATTTAATTTGTAAACCCTAATCCTCCATAAAACTAATGCAATAGCTAAAAAGTGTTAGTAAGTTAGGTTATACATCCTCAACACCTCATTGTGAACATACTTTCCTATATACCAATAATCCAAGGAGGGATCAAGGTCAGTGTAATTCTCCCCATGTAAGTGCTAGTGAAAATGTAAGTGATTTTAATATTATAGTGGCCTTGAGTGACTTGAATGTGCTTGAGATTGGAAATCTAGAAAATATGAGTTTATGTTTGTTTTAGATGGTAGTATGTAGAAGTAGGGCAAAAAAAGGATTAATAACCTTAATTATGCTCAACCTGTTCTATGTTTGAATGTGTATTTTAAATATGGTTTTCATATAGTGGATAGAGGGCTAAAATTCATGTATATATACTATTATGTTGTTTATGGGAATGATACAAAGAGGTCTAGTCTAACCTTACGAGGCTTTAGTTTTGAAAATATATCCATTTGGAAAAAGCTATCACAAAAGACATTAGCACCATTTTGGGGACAAGGCACTAGTGCCCAATTGGTATAACACTAGGCATGAAGGGTTAAGATTAGGAAATGAAATTTTAGGACTGATTTGGAGCTAAGGATGCATGTGGCATGCATGAAGGATGGATAAGTGTGACAATAGCCTCTAAGATATGTATAGGGTTAAGTTAAGGATAGGTAGTCTTAGGTAGCACTCTTAGCACTTAGATACCTATTTTGGGTGATTATATGATGCATTAGTATGATATAAGTCATAAATTTGTTAGCATGATCAATTCAGTTCTATAAATTAAGTTTTCCTTTCCTTTAAGGAAAATGAAATGTTAATATCATTCCAATTATGAGTATATAAAAGACACAACAACCAAATACATCAAGCTCATTACACTACATATCATTTTTGGGATGTGGCTTAAAAAAAACCATGTAATAATTTCTTCAATATTTCAACAAAGAATGTATTCATCTAAAATTTATTATCTAAAAATAATTTATTTTTAGAAAATGTGATTTGGGTTCTAAGAATTGTGCATGCTTTCTTATTTTTAATTACTTTTTTAGTAAAACAACCAATGGATGCAATAATGTTCTAAAAATGTCTGTACAAATTAAGTTTTCTCCATTATAAAATAATACATATGTAGTATAATATATTAAAGTAACTAAAAAAACAAATAGAAGATAGGAAATTTAGCCATCACATCCTTTTTTCCATTTCACACCACACAACATTGTCATATGACCAATTTATTACATCTTTTATAAGTAAATTTGAATCTAATGAAGAATATAAATTCATGTACACATCAATGAAACTTTAAGTAACAATTAATTAGACTTACTTCATGAAAAACAACATACAATTTTATTTTAAAATTTTATTGAGAAAAATGATCCGCTACATAGACAAGTAAGAGTTTTTTCAAAAGATGGAAAACTTCTTGTGTGGTAATTTTGTGATAAAAAATATTGTCAGTTAGAAGTTTCCTAAAGGAATTTTAAAATATTTCATGCAATATTTAACAATTACATATTCATGTTACCATATGGTGATATATATCAAATTGATTCTATAATTTTGAAACACATTTTTGAAATATATTTCAATACATCTTTAGATGAAATAACAAACAAACAATCAAAATTTGATATCAAAATGGAAAGCATGATTGGATTTCAGGTATTCATTCTATCAACATTATGATAATAATTATATTATTTGGCTGCATTATTTTCAATGACTATAGAAAATTATTAATTCAATTCCCAAATAAGCATGTTTATTATGTGAAATTAGTAAAAAATGTTCATCTCAAGAAAAATATTTCTTTAAATTATGTATGTTGTATTTGATAAACATGGATCATCAAGAATAGAATGATGAATCAATTTTTTCTATGAGATCTCATTTTTTTTCTATGAAAGTTATCATGTGGATTCCAAGTCAATATATATTTGTCAAAATAGGCTTTAAGATTTCTAACTACAATTTGATCTTCATAGACTTATGTATTAATATTGGGTGCATGTTTTATCTATATAAATCCATGACTACATTCAAAATATATATTTTCCCACTCATACCTAAAAATAAGATTTCTTTAGATAAGGTTGAATAAACCATGTTATTTTTTGAAAAATAAAATATGAAATGAAGAAATTTATTACATACCTCTAATAATAGTCTTGTGCTTCTCAAATACTTTATAATATTTCCTCATGAAATATTATAAATATATGATGCATATTGATTTAACCTTTTAGGTTTTTACAAGTGTAATTACCTATGTTTGGTTAAGGGGCTAAGATGTCTAAATTAGTTAAGTAAATTTCAATAATTAAGTTACTGATTTGTTATGAATTTTATCTTGCTTGACTTTTTATAAATACCAAAAAATAGATATAAATAGAGACTTAGCTAAAAATTGACTATCATGGATGATTTGGCTTCTAAATTTTGAGATCTAAGTAGTAGTCTATGTCATCAATAGGATTATGATATTCATCTATTCATTGGACAATAGTGCCCAGTTTGGATAGTAGCACCATCTATGTGTAGTGTCCCAAATGTGGAGCTAAAGTCCCCTTTGTGAGATTGTTCCTATTTTGGGGGAGCACCTATACTTATATTTGTATGTTCTCTGCATGATCGAAACTTGTAGCTATGTATTGTACCTAGAAAGCCTAATTTAATGTGAAAAACCTAGTTATCTTTGTAAGTATGATATGAGCAATAATTGAGTGTGTTAGCAGGATGGAATGGACATCCTCAACACCCCATTGTGTAAAGAGTTTCCTACATACCAATACTCTGAATATGGATCAAATCTGATGTAGTTCTCCCACCTAGTACTTGATGTATGTGTAAGTGAAGGCTAGAATGAGATTTGACTTGGATGCCTTGAATGTGCCTGAGATTTGAAATGCTTGAAAATTGGATGTAGGGTTGTTTTAGGTGTTATGTAGAAAGTAGGGTAGAATAGTCATAAAGTACCTTGATTTTGCACAATTTTATCATTGGTTTGAATAACTTTTACATTTATTTTACATCTATTGAATAGAGGTGGATTAGACTTATATTTATAGGGTTTCAATTCTTGTGTGGATAATAAAATGTGCTTATGTTGAACTTAAGAGGATCACACATTTGAAAAAATATCCATTGAGAATATTTGGGGCTATAGATAATAACACCCAGTTGGGGATACTAGCGCCATGTGGCTATAGTGTCCCAAATTTGGTGTTAATATATTTTTGGTAGACTGCTAAAAAAATTGGATTGGGGTCAGAGATGATACTTTTGAGATTGTGTATTGACTAGATGTAGGTGATTGAGGTCTATTGAATAACTGAAAATGTAAGTCTAAGGATCTATAATAGGTTTATTTCTAGCCTAGGGATAGGTTAACTCAAGTGACACTCTTAGTGCATCCAATTACCACTTTTAGGTGATTACATTTCCCCCCATCTATGTTAGTAATGCAACAAAGTGAAATGACTAGTATAAATGAAAATAAAGTGTATCTGGACTTACCTTGGAAGTGAATCCCATGTAATTGTATTTGAATATATGAATCTAGGCTTGCATATGTGAAACATGATCCAAAACAATGTCTTACAATGAAACATGCAAAAATTAGTCTTTACTTAAGAGATAATCAAAAGAAAAAGCTTATGATGAAATAAAATAATTGGGTAAATAGAGAGGAAAATAATGAATACACCTCATTGGGTACGTGAACCAATACATGAACCTAGTGATAACTTATGTGTGTGAATGTGCATAGTGATCATATATTTGAATAACTTAAACTAAGATCATGACTTGCTCAATCCTCATATGGGTGATTTAATAACTCAATCCAATTTTGCCTCCATCATTTCCCACCCTTGCTTAATGTATCTTGATCTCCGTGAATAACTTAGATAAGATTTTAAGTGTGTTGAACCCTCTCATGTAGGTGGCTCATGAAATCAAGTAGGTCATGACTCCATCATTGACCCATGTGTGAAGTAGATGCATTCGTAATTATAATGCACAAAATGATAAAAGTATCTAACTAAATAATCTAACTGTGTACTACAATGACTCGATTATATTAGGTAGCTTTGGGCCACTCAAAAATGCCAAACACTACAAATTGAGTAAGGCATGAATCTAGTGACATCTTGGAATGTGATAGCAAGTGTATATAATGTAAAGGATGACATTGAATTTATCATTCCATCTAATCAACCTATCTGAAGTTGAGTATATTGAAACTATGTCTGGTGCACATGTCCCCAATCTAATATCTGAGTATACTAAATCTAAATCAAGTATTTAATAACTAAACATATGTAATTGATCTAAATATATGAGTGATCTACCACATATGATGCGCCTAAATATGAGAAACTAGTATGAATCTAAACTAAAATGAATAAATTTGAGTTAAATTTGAACATAACTACTAAACCTATGACTATATCTATGAAAATTTGTATTGTACTTGGTGTACTAGTCTTGATGATTTGGACTATCCTAAAGCTAGGGATACTACATAGTAATGCCCTGTAGTGGGCAATAGAACCCTATGGTGATAGTTTCCCAATTTGGGTTCTAATAATTACCTAGTCTAATCTTTGTGTGGTATAACATGACTACTAAGTCTTTATTTTGTTCTGTGTTTGCCCTGAGTCTGATATCTAAAACTGAGCTTATGTGCTAAAATGTATCTATGAAAAGTAATGTATAACCTTGATCTCTATTAAAACCCCTATAAATTCTCCCTCTTTTGAGGGTAGTTGTGAAACCTATGTAAGAACTACTCTCTAAAGAAGTAGATATGCAAAATGTGTTAGCTAGATCATGTGCAAGTTATTACAATATAAGGTACCAACATAACATCATAATGTAAATGTATCCAAGCATAAGTAGGAAATATAAAATGTATGTTGTAATATAGCATTTCACAAGAGTGTCAAGATATATGTAAGTAATGTATATAATAATAAATCTAAGTAACTACTTAAGGGGATGGGGTATGATCTCCATCCCAAGTAGGAAGGGTATGTTCATGAGATCCCTCATGGCATCAAAAACTAGTGTGTGTAACAAGAAAATACATGTGTCATGGTGTATGAGCATATAAAGAAGCAAACATACAAGCACATAAGGCACACAAAAGGTAGGCTAAGGGGCCAAAATACAAGGGACATGGGCACATGTTACTAAATATGAGAATGAAAATATACAAGAGCATGTTCAAATGTACACATACACAAACAACAAGCAATTTGGCATAGAGCCACAGAGAATGACATGTTTAAATGTCTATATATACAAACATGAAAGAGCACACACAAGGGACATGGGCACATGTCTAAGGAATGCATATATACTAAGTCTAACTAGTGATAGTCGACAAAAAATATGATCAATGAGGAGCAATATTCAACATAAAGATAAATAAATGCATAACTAGAATATATAGTATATAAAGAGAAAACCCGGTTATAGCAACTATGTAGGAGATGCCCCCAAGTGGGTAGATGAGCAATGTATAAACATGGATCAGTGTAAATTCCCCTAATGGGTAGATGATAATTATTCTAGATTATTTTAGTGAACTGGAGTCCTATATATAATCTAAAAACACTTGACAAGAATAAGTGAAGCATATGTGTATGATAAAACTAACTATACTAAAATAGCTAGCAATATGCAATATCTGGAAATTAGTAGAAATGTAAACAAAGCAATGCATATAATCTATAAAAAAGAATTATATTTTTGAAATATCTAAATTTTTTTGTATTTTGACATATTATATTATTTTTGTGTTTTGTGATTATAATGTATGTACAAGATTATGAAAATAAACTATGTACAGGAGTGAGAGATAGAAGGAAGTATGTACAAGGGTAGGAACCATACTAACCAATGAGTCTCATGGGAGACTCACCATCACCATGACCTATGTCAAACAGTGAAATTATGATCTTGCATGTGGTGTATAATGGAAACTTTAAGCCCATGATCTAATGTGCTATATAATTTGAACCTAAAATTTCTTAAGTAGTGATGCTATGATGTTGTGGTACTGACTATGATGCCTTATGAAATATAGGGGTCTTGGGGACCCATATAGTAGATGTATAAGATATAGGTGATATGTGTGACCTATGTTGAGAACCCCTAGACCCAAATATAATTTATCTTGGTGTAAACTATGTATATTAAGGTCCTCTAGCATTCATGACATATCTATGATGTAATGGTCTATCTGGTAATAGTCCCTGAGGGAGAGTATATGTGCATGTAGACACTATAGAATTAGGCCTGACCTAATATAAGGACTCTATTGAATATTGTGATGTATGCATAGTATTTTTACTTCCTACTATAATGGATAGCCATGAAATGTCTATCATTAGAACTATAACTATAACTGGTGTCAGTACTAGAACTATAGTTGGAACAGTGCTAGAACTACCTATGGGATGGGAAGAGTATACTAATATGGGACACCTTTAATATTAACCACCTTGTTAGCATGTATATAATTGAGTCATTAGTTTAATATAGATAGGATGGATTGGAGCTTCTATAACCATGGCATGCCCAATAACATATCAAATATAATGGCACTAGGTACTATTAGAAATTGAACAATTGTGTGCTAGTCCAACCTATAATAGAAGCACTATCTCTATAATAGAACTTTGAATGTGGCCACTAAAAACATGAATGACTATATCTATAGGTAATATGTCCCTCTCCATGTATCCCAAGTGGTATAAAAGTTTCATGGTGTACATGCTTATACTTGACCCATTATCAACCATAATATTATGAATAAGATGGTGGTCTATATATGTTCATATATAAAATGCATGTAAATATGTGTCATCATCCATAATCTCCTACTCTAAAAATGTGATAAGTGGTTTAGGTGTCACTATAGTGTGATACATGCCAATAATGTTATGCAAGGGATGTGTCTCCCCTATAACTATGTGATAGGAAGTTGGTGGTGGATGATCTTGTTATATATAATGAACACCTGATGCAACCCTACCTAATTATTTGTATGCTTTTGAAAATGATCTAAAAACATCTTAAGTGCATTTGCCTTTGTTATTTTTGTACCTCTATGGGTGTACCAACATCAATAATGTTAGCCTCATTGAGATCCTGTATCTTATGGTTCAAGATAATGCATCTACTCATCATGTGGCTTAGTGTCCTGTGATATTCACATAATGCAATTGAGTCATAATGATTTGGAAGAGGTTGTGTCATATCAACCTATTTAATGGGAGGAAGAGATATGACATTGCATTCCAATAATTTTTGTAAAATTTTTGTTGGTGACTCTAATAAATTAGTGAAGACTCTGCGATAAGGAGATGATAAAACCAATATGGGTTAAGTCTTTGAAGATAAATTGACTATGGCCTTTTGATCACTTTTGTTTTCTATGTCTCTAACCTTATATGGAGGTTTTTTTATACTCTTTATAGTTGAATTTGATCCATTTGTGTATTTGACTTTGCCCATTACTAAGAGCTTAACCTCTCTTTCCTTAACAGTGTGGCACATACAGATAAATATGGGAAACTTTTTGAATAAGATTAGTTCATGAAGTGTTGTTAATATACTCTATTTGAATATATATTGAATATCTTTTTTTTCCATGGTCTATTCAATTTTGATAATATTATCTTATATCATAAGACATAAGCAACTATGGGCTCATTTAACTTCTGATTTAGTTGTGCTACTTATGCATGTGATATATTGTCACTTCTGTTGATAGAGAAGTATGCTAGGAACATATATAGTAAAGGATTGAATGCTATAATAGATTGGTTTAGAAAACCATAGAACCACTATAGGATATAATCCTTAAGATTATGAGGAAAGAGCTTCATAAGAATCTAATCATTGGACACATAGTCCAACCATGTTGCATGAAAGGATATGAGGTGATGCTCTGAGTCACCCTTGATATCATAAAATGTGAGATGGGGTGCCTTAAAACTAGTATGGCAAAGGAGTTTCCATAATGTGATGTGTCAAAGGTGTATGCAAGGCAATGTTAGAATCCAAAGTATGTGAAGTCTTAGTTATTTCCTACTCAAGATGTAACACCTTAGATTATAGAGAAAGAACTTACTACATAAGGGATTGTACATTTAGAGGAGAAGAACTAGCCATAAGTGAAGTAGTTGTCACTGATGGTCGAATAACAAGTTTGGGTTGTGAGATCTAAGTTGGTTGAGTGGACCCCACTAAAGGTGTAACAACATCATTAACTATAGGGGTTGAAGATTGATCATTATTATTCTTTTAGATTTCCTCTTGAAGAATTTTTGTGAAATAATATTGTATAGCCTTATGTTTGGACATAAAGTCTTGTAATTGACACTTATCATTTTTATCAAATTTGTTAAATTCTACCATTATAAGTTGAAGCTAGGAAAACAAGTGTTGTATATTTTGAACCTTTTAAGAATAGTAATCTTATGAAAGTTTGAAAATTTTAATTATTATAAAAAGTTGAGATATTTTTGGAATTTAAATCTAAGTATATATAAAAAGGATACAAACCATAAGCGTGTTTAGGGTGAGGGTTTTTGAAAGCTAGGGTTTCTTTGCAATAATTTAAATTAAGTGTAAAATAAATTGAAACCCTAATGTAAAATTGATTTTAATTTAACTAGGTTGTCTAAATAAAATAAAATAAACCAGAATTATGTAGTCCTAAATCTATTGCACAATAATAAGAATTAATTCAATCTAGGGTTTTATACAATACTCAAAGTAAGATAGGTTCACCAAATGATTTAACCTTTTAAGGTTTTACAAGTGTAATTAACTATGTTTGGTTAAGGGGATGAAATGTCTAAATCAGTTAAATAGATTGCAATAATTAATTTATTAATTTGTTATGAATTTAACCTTGTTTAAATTTTTATAAATAACAAAAAATAGGGATAAATAGAGACTTAGCTGAAAACTAACTTTCACAGATGATCTGGGTTATGAATTTTGAGATGTGAGTAGTAGTTTGTGTCATTAATAGGATTTTGATATTCATATATTCACTGGATAGTAGTGCCTAGTTTGGAGTAGCACCATTTGTGTGTAGTGTCCTAAATATGGTTCTAATGTCCCTTTTTTGGGACTATTCTTATTTTTAGAGTGCACCTGCACCTATGTCTGTATGTTCTACTCCTACCTGACCAAAACATGTAGCTATATATTATACCTAGATATATTAATTTGATGTGAAAACCCTGATTCTATTTTTAAGTATGATATGAGAAAGAATTGAGGGTGTGTTAGTAGGATGGATTACACATCCTCAACACCATGTTCTGTAAATAGTTTCCTACATACCAATACTCTGAATAGGGATCAAGTCTGATGTAATTCTCCCACCTAGTGCTTGATGTATGTGTAAGTGAATGCTAGAATGATAGTTTCCTTAGATGCCTTGAATGTTTTTAAGCTTTTAAATAACTTAAAAATATACTTAGGGTTGTTTTATATGGTATTATGCATAAACTAGTGTAGAAAAGGGATAAAGTACCTTGATTTTACAAAACTTTGTTTTTGGTTTGAATAACTTTTGAATCTATTTTCCACCTAGTGAATAGAGGTGGACTAAACTTGTATTCATAGCATTATGTTGCTTTTGTATATAATAAAATTATCTTAGGCCAACCTTAGGAGGGGCTCGTATTTTAAAAACTATCTATTGGGAATAGTTTTGGGTAAGGGCATTAGTGTCCAGTTGGGGACACTAGTGTCATGTGGTTGTAGTGTCCCAAATGTGGCACTAATATCCTTTTGGTAGATACTAAGAAAGTTGGATTGGGTTCAGAGATGACATTTTTGGGATTGTATCTTGACTAGTTTTAGGTGAATGAAGTTTGGTGATTGATTGTAAATGTAATTCTAAGGCTCTAAAATAGGTCTATGGTTATCCTAGGGATAGGTTAACTAAAGAGACACTCTTAGCATCCAATTACCACTTTTAGGTGATTACACATATAAATGGATTTACACTATATTAGAGATAATATTTTATATTTTAAAATTATAATCTTTATATGTATCTTCAATGTTTTTAAAAGCATTACACTTTGCAAATCAAGGCATTTAGTGTTAGCAACACTAGGATTTCCAAATAGAATAGGATAATCTAATTTATCATTCATGTTAGGTAATCCCATACTTTATTTATATAATATGTCATTGTCCCTTTTCAATTGGAAGAAAATTATGTCAAGTATTCAAAAAAATTATGATTATACATTATATGGAACCCTTTCCAAATATCATAATAGTAGTCCCATTTTTATCAATATGTTTTAAAAAATGTTGATATTCCTTGGGTATGATGATGCATCATCAGATTAATTATATAATACCTAAATCTTATATGAATAATGAATTATTATCATAATAATGTATAAAATTAAATGCATATTCATGCTTTTAAATTTTTTAGAAATGAGGTACTCTAAACATAGCTTCATTTGTATGGAAAATTTTAGGAAATACCATAAAAACTATCCTTATATATTGAATTATTTTATAAGATATGTGCCAAGAATTTGTTATGAAATAACACATGGTGTTACTTGGAATTTTGATTGAAAATAATTTTGCATTTCTTATGTTTTTTCCTATATTTGGGATAATAATGACAAATAAGGAAGATAGTTGTACTATGTTATTGAAACATGTAGTTTGTTATCCATATAAATTTGATTCAATTTTATAGGATTATCTAATGTTCATACATACATACATACATACATACATACATACATACATACATACATACATACATACATATATATATATATATATATATATATATATATATATATATGGAAGTATAGATGAGATGTCAGTAGGTTTAGTAGGTAATGATGTTAATAAGTCAACATTGAAAAGGGCATCCTTGTAGTATGTACCATGTTAAATTTGTATTCTAATTCATTTTAAATGCATGATTTACTAACATAAAAAACATATGTTTTTTCTTGAGGACCTTTTCTTTTGACAAAAATTTTATCAAATTGATCATTTTTCATGGATTTTTTTTTAATAGCACTAATGTTCTAATAAAATCTAATAGTCTATCCTTTATATTTGTATTGGGGTAAAAAAAACATGTTGCACTTTTAAAACTATATAAAGAGGTGTAATAAATATTTCCTCAACCTATGTTAACACTTGTATATTTATATGTAATATCAAAAAGTGAGTTGTTTTATTTAAATATAGCAATAGGAAATGGAGAATATATGCGTATTTAGTTCAATACACTATAAAACATTTGAGATGATGTTCTTCCAACATTATCAAAATAAAATTAATTTATAGTTAATGTTTGTTTTTATATAATTATAAACATATTTTTGTCAAAAGTGTGTCATTTATGTCAAATTTAATGATAATTTGGTGATGTCATTAATGAATGATGATATCATGAAGTGACAAGAAGGCTTTGAGAAGTCTAGTTCTGGCATGAGAGACTTAGTGTGAAGGTAAAAGCATGTGACCTATGTGATCATGGAGGGAAGCTTGAGAGCATGTCATGAGTTCATATGACACGTTGATTATGATTTGAGATCAATAATATAAGGTTCCAAGTGCTTTCAATATCCAAGTTTGACTCATGGTTCTAGACCTAATATGCATAGAGACCTAGTGAGGTCCACATGAAGGGTCAAATTGAGTTTCCAAGGTGTTGAAGTCTATGTGATCATGGAGGCAAGTTTAACAGGGTGGTTCAAAGATGTTTATCAATTTTTAGGTCTTGAGGAGGAAGGCAACAAGAAACAACATTGGAAGGTTTCTTATGCATGTAGAATGAAGGTTTCAAGCTTGAGAAGAAAGTTGAGATGCTCATTGGCATGTGTAGAGTTTTCATTGTGACATAAGACATTTTTAGTAGTTTGGGAAGTGTCCTAAGAATATTATATAATCATTTTTCATAGAAACCAAACCCTCAACTTTATGAACAAATGTGAAGAAGGTAAGGAGGTTTTTATGCTTGCAAACCCTCATAGTGGAGTGATTGGAAAGATGTGAATGGTTTTGGTCCAAAATGGATTGTTTGAAAATTTTGATGATTATATGTTGTATATGAATCCTATAGTAACCTCCAGGTGGTAGTGGTGTGTTAGGGCAAAGAGTTAAAGATACAAAAAAGTGATTATTTTTAAAGATTTTATTGTTACAAGAAGGTTTGACTGAGTCAATGCACACAAGTTGATAAAATTTTAAGGCTAATAATTTTTATTGAGATACATGGAGTTATTTTGTAAATTTATGTTCTATTTTTCAATAATTTTGGTCAATCAAGATGACCTATCACTAATATGCCAGATAGTGAAAATAGTGAAAGAAACTAGGCAGAGTGAGAACCTATTTAGGGATTATGTGAAAGTGAATAAGAATGGATAAAATAGTTTGGGTTATTTTTTAATACATATTAATCATGTTTTATTTGTTGGTAAGTGTTATTGGTTCTCATACATAGGGTAAAATATCCTCACAAAGTGACTTGTCTATGTAAAATAAGATAGTGGAACTCAGGACAATGAGAATGGTTTACATGAGCAAAAATTCCATTAGAGCATATGATATTTGTGTTTAAGGAAAATATAATTATATTTAAGGACATTTTTAATTAATTATAATATCTTATAAATGATCTTATAGATGTAAGGATTCATGTTTACCATGACTATGTTTTGATCTAGATTGACTACTTCTATGTATGCGTGAGATGAAATGTTCTTGAGTCCTTATGGATTATATATAAGTCATAAAATATATTAGTGATATTTTTGAATACTCATAGATAAATTTTAATACTTTTTTCTCATTGAAAGTGATTTTAAATATGCTATAAATTCATGATTACATGACTAGTTTTTTGGAGTCATTAGCAGTCCTGAAAGACTTAGTGGCAAAGGTGATTTTGATGCATTAGGTCTTAAGTAATTATAATTAAATTCAATTAAAATGTTCAATATGTATTTTAATACCACATTTATGTATTTATAGATCATTTTTTCCCCATATTATTGTGAATTCAAATTTTGTTGATTGGGTGCTAGCAGTATTTGGTGGCTCTGAGTGAGCTTCTTGTAGAGAAGGTTTAGTGGTTACAAAGGTTGAGTTGAAGGATATAATGAGATTTATTATGACCCTAAGTTCATAAGGTGTTTTAAAATGTTATTTTTTTCCATATAATTACCCAATGTACTAATTCCATAAGTTACTCCATTATCCTAATATATTGTACCCATATAACTAAGGTGATGTGTGCCACATGTCGGCATCTCCATCAACCCATATACATTAATATATCATATCCCTGAGTACATATCAATAATATTGGCAAAAATTGTGTTTTTACTTCAATTTTTGTGACTGTATTTTGGTATATACTAGCAATTTTGAGTGGTGAAGTTGTAGAAGAGTTCTTGAGGCCTATTGGTCTATGTAATGATGTTTACTGAACATGGAGAGATTTTTTAAGTATTGAATTATATATTTTATTTTATTTTATTATATGTTCATATGTAAATTTTAATGTTATATTTATTTCTATGAAACAAACTTTTTGTGTAAGAAAGCCTAAAAGGTGAGAAGACGTAATTGATCTGTTCAAGGTGTAAAATGGAGTTCCAGGTAATAAGGACCAAATGATATATTAGGATAAACCTATTAAAGTGATATTTTAAGTGTTTTAAATGTTATTTGAATCCAAATATGGACCAAATAATTAAAGGGTAATGTGTGTCTTGAAAAAGGGATAATTCCATTAGGTCTTTATTAGGCCTAATTGTGTTTTAGCCTCTATAGATTATAACCAACCTATGGAGTGTTTGGTTATCATATGTAACATATGTATGGACCTATTTTAAGTGTTATACAAATTATTTAGTTATATTTTATGACCAAGATGGGTTAGATGAAGTGTGTGGTATAAAGATAAGGCTTAATTGGCTTATTTGGATGAGTTGTGGGAGTGTGGAATTAATTGAAGGAAAGAGCTCAATCAAGGAGCAGAGGTAGGTCATTAAGGACTATCAGAGGGTTAAAATTGTTATTCATGCATATTTGATCAAGTTGATGTAGGTAGACACACAGGTCATTGGACCTAATGAGCTTAGAAGAGGAATATTGAGCGAGTGAGCCCTAGAGGTTGTTTGAGTGAGAGTGAAGGGGAAAGAGTAAAAATAAAAGTGGTTATAATCAATTGAATATTCATAAATAGGTTTTAAATATGATTATATATTCAAGGTATCTGATTTGGTGCTTAGTTTCCTACGAAGTTGGAGCCTCCTTGCAAGTTGGAGCTTGTAGAAGACTAGTTGGGTTGGTGATCCTTATGAAGTGGGTGCTTCAATAAATGTTGAATATTGTAATTATAGGATAGTATTCCATGTGTATTGTTTATAGGGTTTTATCCTCCAAGAGGGTTTCCCACATAATCTCTTGTGTTATCTTGTGATGTACTTATGTGATTGTTTGCTTATGCATTAATCTCTTATGTATGCTTCATGGAATGGTGTTCAAAATTGAATATGAATTGTTTTGAAACTAATTCACCACCCCCCCCCCCTTTTCTATATCTACTTCCAAAAAATCTCATTTGTGTGGTTGCAAGGAATAGGTTCAATATGAATTAAATAACCAAATTCATAATGATTTATAAGAATTATTGCTTTATTAGTAATAGGAAAATTTAATTGGCTACTTAAATAATGTTTTTTCCCATTATATATTTATTGATGATATCATTTTTGATTTGGTATCAATGTCATTGGTTTTCTTTAAGATGTTATTTATTATTTAGGTAATATTCAGATGTTTCTTTCCATTGTAGAGTAGATGTTTATAAGTTTAGTTATTATTTTTTACATCAATAAAATGTATGTAAAATAAACATAAATTAAAGATATTATAATTTGAAAATGTAATCATCAAATGAAATATAAAAAATACAATAAAATGAAATTTTGTGTTGAATAAAATGTAAAAACAAATAATAAAGATATTAATAATGTTATAAGCTTATAAAATGTCTTAAAATCAAAGTAAAATGAAATGTAAGATTTAATATATATTAAAAACATAATAAAAAGGGTAATATTTTTTTATATTCATTAATTATAATTATCAAGGTCAATTCTTTATACAATTTTTAGACATCCAAACATAAAGCGGTCTTTTGAAATATAATAGAAGAATAAATTACATAAAATAATTAAATAAGATTAAAAATCCTTTCTAAGAATTACAATTATAGTAATGTGGTGCACTATATCTAGCTTCAAAATCAAATATCTAGATGATAAAATCAATAATGAAAAAACAAAAAGTGAAATGACATCATTTCAACTTATATGGAATTTTTTTTTATTTTTTTTTTTGGAAAAAAATAATGTTGGTCTTGATTGATATTATATGCATGGATTCATGCCCCACAATATAATTAATTATTTATTTCATAACATTTTCATCAACCTTAAGAGAAAACAAATCCTTTATTGCAATACCCGTTATTTAATCTATAACTTCATCAAAGGAACTAGTTTTTTTAGATCACTTGTTTAATCACTTACTCTTAACCAAAGTGAATACTTATAATAACACTCAGCAATGTCTAAAATACATTTACGATAATGTCAAATCACACTTATTTTTTTCTAACCTATTTTTTGTGTGACCTTCCACCCACCATAAGAGGGGTAGTAAGGTAATATAACTTATTCATAATAAATGATGTTACAATTACTTTCACTAAATCTCAATTAAATTTGTTACAAATGTCCATGTAACTTATTTCAAATAGTGTTGATTTAATAGTGAAGTTCCTTAGTTTTTGAAAATATTTTTTCAAATAAGGTGAGGAACATTCAAACCTATGAAATATTTCTCATGGCACAAGTTCTCAACCTTTTCAATGATAGGTTATAAAAACATTTATTACTAGATATAATATCAATAACTCCACTTAAATCTGATGTCCATGCTACTTTCCTTATAAGAATCAATACAATTGGGTTGTAAATAACTTCACTTATTTGAATAATTCTTGAAATGAAAAGTTCACCCCTCAATGTCATGGAAATATTGTTTCATAACATATTATCGATTTGAATCTTTATATTTTTGCCTTTTGGACCATCCTTTTAATGTATTTTTGACACAAGATAATTTGACATGACCACATCGATAATGTCCACCATAGATCTATTTGACATTGTGGAATATTAGAAATGTTTTTGAAATTGAATTGATGTATTGGAATATCTTTACTATCTTCAGTATAAGGACTTATTTTTTTATGACAATTGTAATATTATTCCTCATGAATGTTTCAAATGATTATATATCATATTTTATTCTATAACAATTCCATTTAATACCACATAATCTTTATCATTTTTAATCTAGTTATAAAATTCATATACAACCTTGTTGGAATATGTCATACTAATTTTTCCTTTGTCATTATCAATAAAATTAAATTTAAACAATATTTCATCTTTTTCCTTAATGTCATATGAACTCTAAGGTTAGCCTTCACCAACTCTCTTTCCTTTATTAACCATTATTTTCTATTATCAATTTAATCACTTATAGGTAAAATATTTTTTAAAGCATTGTTACCAATGGAAAGCATTCCAAAAAAATTCATGTACTAATTTTGGCCTATGAATAAGCAATTCTTGCCAAATAACTGTTTTTCAATTGTCTCTTCTTTGTTTCCAATATACATGTTATTTTCCCCAATTTATCATGTTTGGATGAAATAATCTGAAAGTTTAGTATCACAACAATCCTATTTGAAAATAAAGGATATTATTTAATATATTTTATAAAAAACTAAAATTGAAAAATGTTATTTGTGTACAAAAGAGAGAAAAAAATGTAGTTTACATTTCATCTTCAACTATTTTACATTTAAATTTAATTAGTTACACAAAAAAAGATTCTTGAATCTCATTAGATGCAATAGGAACACTTAATTCCATTCCCAAAAGGCTTGTTTGTAAATGCAAGCCATCAAAAATTAAAATATGATATTGTATATCTGTGCTCCAAAGCAAGCATATAAAACATATCTCTATTACTTTAAAAAAATGTCTCATATGACCAAAGGAGAAATAAAAAATTTAGTTAAAGATGTATCCATTATGTCAATATCAATGCCTATCATTCTGATATGATTTCTCTCAAACAAAAAAAATTATGTGCATATACAAAAACATTAATAAAAAGGATTTTTTAAAACTATAACTTATTATTTTTATTTTTCCATCTATAAAATTAAAAAATATTAAGAGTATGTTACCTTATAATGAAAAAAACTCATCATTCAAAAATAAAATAATACCCAATAATAACACAAATATAAAGAAGACATTATAAACAAAGAGAATAAAAAAATTTATCACTTCAAACAATTATGCATTTGATTTGATACATAATTATGATTATGTATACTGCATTAAGTATTTATATTTTATGTTTTTTTTTAATCTCTCTCTCTCTCTCTCTCTCTCTCTCTCTCTCTCTCTCTCTCTCTCTCTCTCTCTCTCTCTCTCTCTCTCTCTCTCTCTCTCTCTCTCTCTCTCTCTCTCTCTCTCTCTCTCTCTCTCACTCTCTCACACACAATTTTATACATATTCAAAAAAAATAAAAACAATATCTATTATTTATTTATTATTAAAATTTTATGTTCACAATTAGGATAATATTTTGTTTCCTTAAGGTTTAGAACTATGATATATTTTTAACATTTTATACCTAGGTTATATTTTACATCATGTTGGACATTATCATAAACATGATTGAAGCATCTAGATAGAGGGCCAATAATATGAAATTTATACAAATAAGTAACATATGCTCTCTATAGACAATTAAAATTAGACACTTCATGTTGAATTTAACCATTTACTAACATCATCCCTCAATCCTCTATCTACACTAACATCCCTACCATATTCACTATTCATCCCCTCCGATCAATTAATCATTTATTCATCTAACAACTCTATTCTTACAAAAAAACACATCAAATTACATTAGTTAATTAATATTTTTTAATTAACTAATCTCATTGATAATGGAAAATAATGGAATGCAAAATTACTATTTTCCATCTCAAACTTGTGATATCAAAAATGACTCAATTGACAATTTAAAAAACATATTCTAAAGGTCAAAGTGTAATTCACAAAACAAATTCAATGAAAAGGGGCATTTGTGCAAGAAAAAGTTATGACATGATCTAACCCACTTTAATCCTTCATTATTTCATCCTTTTACACACTCTAACCTCAACACTCAATACTCCTCATTTTTTAGGAAGAGGATCAATCCTTCACCATTAATCTCCAACCGAGATCAATGGCTCTCACCAATCAATCACAGACATAAATAAAGCAATCCTCCTCCATTCTTAGTAAGTATTGATAATACAACTAAGTTTTTACATTTTAGAGAGCTAATATTACATCAATCCAAGCACTATCAATCCAAATCATCCATTTTAAATGAGGTTATGTTATTTATTTTATCATGTGCATACACCAAGAATCGATACAACCATCACTTTCAAGCACATCCAATTGAAAAAAGAGGGATAATAGCAAATATATAACTAATATCATTTTAAAATTGCAATTACATTTGTTGTCTTACTCAATTTGAGGACACATGCTTAGATTAGTTATTTATCTCAATTTTATTTTTATTTACAGTAACCTAAATACTAATCTTTGGCTCATGATGTTACACTTTTGAAAACATTAACTAAGTATTTCACCATTTTTTTAATCTTTGTTGATGGAGGTCTTCATTGTCTAAAATGCAAAATGTTTATGAAAATTTATGATATGTTGAAATTTTCTTATCTCATAAATTATGGAATTCATTATTTAGATAGAATACTGGGGTAGAATGGGTGCCCTACCCATAGATAAAGAGAAGCACAAAAAATCAGTTAGTTTGATTAATAGCAATTACTAATCAAAAGTTGTTGACCTGAACCAAGGCAAGGCCAGTCTAACTAGTGTGTTATATAGCTACCATATACCAAAAACAAACATACTCAAAAATTTTGAAAACACCCAAAAAGGTCACAATCCTACCAACCGAGACAAAAGGAAAAAACATAAATTTTCCCAAAAAATAAGTAGACCCACAAGGTTTAGACTATGTCTTCCTTATCATCCAACTCTACCACCTCCTCATTAAGAACTCTAGCCATTGTATAAATCTCAACCACTTTATTCCTCAACCCCCAAATCCTAAGTTTTACACCACATAATAAATCTACCACATGATTACCTTCCATGTGTCCCTACATAGATACCATAACCATCTATCTAGGAGTCACTGCCAACTAGGGAAGAGTTGTAGCCATGCCCTGAATCAACATTTTTATAAGAAACTTCAAAGTGTCCACACAAGATTGATTGTATATAAATTCCTTCCACCATGTCAATCTTAGTATGGGGCTCTTGAGTTGAGCCATAGGTGGCATGGTCAAGAACTAGCCTTCTGTAGAATCATTGCAATAAACCTTATTTTGGATTTTCTACACAAAACAAACCAATATCATAAACCTAGTTTCCAGTGCTTTGAAACCTGAAAGTGGTAAAAAAAATTTACCATCTGAGCTAAAAAAAAGGTAATTTGGGGAAATACCCTAAAACCATCCTTCCACCTTCCAATCTCTTCAAATATTCCAAGATGATGATTAGGCTCAAAAAAATACCATGATTATACAAACCACATAATTTTCCACCATTAGAGCCCATAATATTGGTTGTAAACATGGCATCCATCACGTAATTGACTCTATTATGTATACAGTACACCACCTAATCATCTCTCAAGACTTCCAAGATGGCATGCAAAATCTCTTTGGTAGGGACCTAGAAGATGTGTTTGATTTGAGCCCTAGAAATGCAGCCATTGAATGTCATTTCCTTTGTAGAACCACTGTCATAGATGACCAGAATCCCAAGAGCCAATGCCACCTCACACTCCATGGTATCAAAATACCAGATGAAAATTAATGCCAAAGCTCCACCCAAGAGGCAAATTAAATGTGTAAACAAGGCCAAGGTACATCATTTCACCCCTAACACCATTAATGAAAATGGCCACCACCCTTGGTTTACACAGGTTAGGAATTATGAAGAAATGACACAACCCATAAACCAATGATGGAAAATAAAAGAAATTAAGGCCATTACCAACCATAGTTAAAAAATAATCAATAAGTTTTGATTTTTTTTAATTACCCAAATTAATGGTAATAATCTTGGGAAAATCTTCCCAAGAAGATCTATGATTATCCACATGCAGTTTCTCCTTTGGATCAATCTTGTAATTAGCTAAGAAATTAGCTACTGAGTTGGCTTCTCTATAGCAGTGCTTACACTCCCAAGAATAAAAATTATCCAAGAGATACCAAACATTAGACAAAGTATTTTCTAAATTCCAAGACATGGTTGACCTTTTTATTAAGATCTGAGATCAGATTTGAGAGTCACCTTAAATTACAAGATTGCCAATTTTTACATTGTAAAGCTAGATCAATCCCAGTTAAAAAACCTTGAGAATTGGCTTTGTTGTTCATTCCATCCATTAATTTATCAAAATTTCTATGATAAGAGAATCACTACGATCCCTGATGATAGATTTTGCTCTAGAAGCACCCAAATTTCTCCTTTAAGGCACCATCAAAATTTATTTTAAACCACCTTAGAAGAGGAGGAATCCAGGCAATCTTATCCCTTCTAACACTTTTACCTAAGATTACTAATTACCCATTAATGGGTAAAATTATTATGTTTTTATTATTATCCCATTTATTAATTTATTATTTTTTACATGTTTTTTGATGTAGAGGGATAAGACAACTGACTCACACTTGTCTTACCTTTTATGCTAATCTCACTAGATTCACTATCTCATTGGTTGATCTAAGGTTCCATTGGATTGTTCATAATACCTTAGTCTTTGATTCATGATTTTAAGGGCCTCTTTATACCTCTAAATACACTTACAAAATCCTTAACACTTCTTACCTTAGCATTGACAACCTCTTACCTTTCACTGGACAGGCCTTGTAGCCTATTTTTGAGCAAAGTCACTTAGTACAAAAATATATAGAGTAATTTGAGGAATATAATCCTATATTATATAACCCTCTATCGAAATTTAACTCTGTGTCAATTTTTAATCTCTAACTCTTCTTTCAAGTCACTTTACTAACCCAATCTTGTTCTCTATTAAGCCTAATTAGTCATTGTCAAACCCTATCTACAAACAACTCCTCGTAATTATACAAAACCATACTCAAATAAACCAAAACCTTCATAATATATTTAAAAATGTTTTGAGGAATTACTATCAGTTAGAACACCTAGAAATGGCTTTTTTGTCTTAAACCCCTAGTTTAGGGTTTACAATCACTATACACACCTGAGAGTACTCAATTTGAGGTTTTATGATCTTGAAAGGGTTTATCTAATTGGTGAAAGTTTATTGGTATTTTTTTCAGCTATATTCACCTACTCCAATCATTTTTTATTCTTCAAATCTCCTCTATTCAACACTTTAACAATGTTCTTGGCCATACTAAACACATAACCACCTTCTAAAGGCTATAGAGACCTTTGACTTGAGGTTTCTAGAATCCCAATCTAGTTTTAAATTTTTTTTTCAAGGTAAAAAAGAATTATCATGCCTCTCTACACCTTTTCCTTTCATTTTTTACTAACTCTAAAACATTTTCTCAATGTTTCTTCATGGATCTTGATCTTTGTGTATGTACAAACTCATAATATAGGGTTTGTAGACACTATTTGAAGATTCATTATTTCCAAATGGTTTACAAAGGATATGATTGATTTAATAAGTCTCATAATAATTAATACATATCAATTAACCCATGACCAACCATATAGTCACCTTTGTGATAACTCTTTCTAATATTTTGAGCATTAGGAGTATGTGTAAACATGACCTCAGTAGGGTATATGGATTCCTCACTATAGTGTCATGTAAGTTAATAAAAATAATTAATCAAGCACATTTTCAAATAATAAATTAAATCACCACACACATTAATCATCGATAACACAACATTATTGAATCTTTTTCCTTGGAACATTATGATCACAGTCAATCTACACTTGCATATTCAGAAAAACAAAGTATAGGCCTCCTTATTACCAAATTTGAGAATATTCATTCAATGTTTCTTGGTAATAGACCCCTATTTCATCTAATACATTTAAAAAACTGAATATAAAACCAAAATTCACAATATTTATAACAAAATTTCCTTCTCTAACTAACTTCCAACAGCTAATAACTAGTAAGAAAACACCTTACACAAAGGCCAAGGTTGATTTTCCATACAATAATGGCATGTGGTTCATGATAAAGATCCATGATGTCATTATTAGTTTTTCCTAACTATTGACACTTTTATGACCACTAAAAAGTTCATAAAACTCCTTAGACATGCTTGGCAAATTCAAATATTTGAATTGTGAAAATTGGTAGGAAAATCTAAATTTGAAAATCTAGACCATTATAGCACTCCTAAGTACTTTTAAAACATTCCAAGGTGTCTAAAAAGACTCTTAACATACTTGTAACCAACCTAAACATTATTATTGACTCCAAAACACTAATCAAACCAAATTTTCTTGAACAAGCATCAAGTTGAGTCATCCAAGAAGGATTCTATTGCATCATACTCTTGGGGTGTGAAAAAAACTTTCCATGAAATTTTATCAACTTGTCTTGATCTCCCCATAATTTCTCCCTTTGTTTCTCTGATATTATGTAATGGTACACCTCCTAAATCCCATGTTCTATGAGTATCACATATAACTCCTTGTGCTTTGACAAAACCCACCTTACTTACTGCTTTGAGATTGATGTCTTGCATAGTGTTATTCCACTTGATCATCTTCAGCACCTAATCCTTTTCCTACATCCATCCTACACATGGAACACACAAATAAAATAAAAAAGTCTCCTAGTTATCTCATTGGAAATCAAACTCTTACTTTGGCATGCTTCTCTTGTCCATGCTTGGGTTTTTTTCTTGTAGAAGTGCTAATTATCATTCCTAATTTTCTCCTAAAATGTCTTTAACCTCTTCACCCTCATTATTATCCTCTCTTTTTTTTGTAATCTTCAACTGATAATTAAATCTTCTTTCTATGGTTAACTCCTTCAACATACTCACCTTCTCAACAAATAATTTTAGACACTCACTATTTTGTATGAGGGTCAAATTATAGTATAAGTTTGTAAATAACTCCTTCAAATTTTAATCTAAAAATAACTTACCTTGTTATTCTAATTATAATAGCTCCATATTGCTTACCTTCAACTCCTCAAAATGTCCTTCAACTATTGCATTCTCTTTTTCCTTCATTGTCTTGGCAACTTGTACTATCTTGTCTCCTTGGAAATTGTTATCAAATATCATGGTCTTTTCCTCCTTGATACTATAACTACATTTCTTGGGAAGATACTCCTCTCCAAATAACATGACACTAGTTGGTGTCTTTTTCCATGCATTATCCTTCACTAGTTTTAATGTATGCTTCTAGCCATCATTTTCAATGGTATGGGTGTTATCTCTCCCATCATGAAAATATATCCTATCATATTACCATGGTATCCCAATAATTATGTGGAAAAAATAAATTTCAATGACATCACATAGTATTCTATCCTTGTATCCACTGATCTGCAAGTCTACATAACTTTGTTCACTCACTAAGGCTTGGTGACTATTTTAGATCCAAGAGACCTTATACAGGCTTGGATTATTACTTATTTATAAACTTATTTTATACACCATAAATGAATACACTAATATATTCATACTACCATTATATACTATAAATTTTTAGTACCTACCTTTACTCTTACACATGGTTTGGAACAATGTCTTTATTTGTTATGGTTCTTTCTCTTATTTGCTGGTCTTCAAGAGAACTCTCTTCATCAACAAGCTCTCACCTATTTTAGGCTCCTCCAATTAGTTATGAAATGCATATACACTCTCTTCTTCTTGTTTTACCACTTGGTTTCTACTTTCAATCCAAGATCTACCACTTTACAAATCTTCAAGACACTCATATGACCTATGCCTTACAAACTTGTTGCACTTGAAGAATTTTCCTAAAAACTAACCATTGCCTCTTCCTCTACCATATGATATGCCATAATTATTTATATAGCAACCTATATTTGATGAACTTGAAACCTTTGAACTTATACCCACTTTTTTTGTTTGACCTTGCCATTGACCTCTATTGCTTGGTTGTCCTCTTCCTTCCTGTTGGCCTTTACCTCTATAGATTCTTCCACCTCTACCTATATTCAATTGACTTTTCCTCCTTGAAAAATTACATTATAATCTAAATTCATCTTTATATGCCTCCTCAATAGTCCTAGGTGCAAAAATACTCAACTCTTCTTGAATGGCAAACTTTAAACCATTCATGTATCTAGCTACCTTCTCAACATCCTCTTCTATGTTGTCTACTCAAATGGTCAACTTGTATAACTCCTTTGTGTAGTCTTTCACTATCATATATTTATTCCTTAAGTTTTACAACATCATAAACAAGTGGGTATCATAGTCCTTAGGCATGAACTTTCCATTCATCTTGGCTAACATTATATCCCATGACCTTATCTTGTCCTTACATATTCTTCTCTATTCTTGGATGCTATCCCACCACAAAGATGCATGACCATTCAGAATTATTACTAAAAAAATTACCTTATTATTCCACTTAAACTCTTCATAATCAAAGTACTTATCCATGGCTATGATCCAATCCACTAACTCTTCCATATTAAGACTACCCTCATACATGTGCACCTCCATCTTGGGTGTTAAAGTAACCCCAAGAAATGATATTATGAATATATATTAAAATAATCTTTCATAACCTTCCTATATTGTTTCTTCATGATGAATATCATCTTAACCATCACTTACATCACCCCTATTTATCTCTCTTCATTGTACCAATTTCATGGCTTACAATCTTGCCTGCACGATCCTCATTTCAACCACCAAAGCATCCAATGCTTGAAACCTAATTTGGTCTAGTTATGCTTCTCCTCATCCTATACCTACCATGATTTTTTTTTTCTTGATATCTCTTGACTCTGATACCAAATGATGCAAAGGATATGTCAACTAACTCACACTTGTATTGCCCTTTGTGTTAATCTCCACTAGGTTCACTATATCATTGGTCGATCTAAGGTTCCAATGGATTGTTCATAGGAACTTAGTATCTTATTAATTATTTTAAGTGTCTCTTTATACCTTTAAATACACATACAAACTCCTTAAAACTTATTACTTTAGCATTGATAACCTATTACCTTTCACTAGATAGGCCTTGTAGCCTTTTTTTTTAGCAAATTCACTTAGTATAGAAATATATGGAGTAATTTGAGGAATATAGTACTATATTATATCACCCTATATCTAAATTCAACTATATGTCAATATTAAATCTCTAAATCTCCTTTCAAGTCACTTTACTAACCCTATCTTGTTCTTTGTTAGGCCTAATTAGGCCTTGTCAAACCCTATCTATAAACAACTCCTCATAACTATATGGAACCGTATTCAAATTAAAAAAAACCTTAATAATATCTTTAAAAAAATTAAAATATTTCACATGACAATTTTTTTTATATTTATACATGTTATAACACTTCAAAATGGCTTTTTGTCTTAAAACCCTAGTTTAGGGTTTATAGTCATTATACACACCTGAGATTAATCAATTTCAGGTTTTATTATCTTGAAATGGTTTATCTAACCTATGAAAATTTATTGGGATATTTTTAAACTATATTTACCTACTCCAAGAATTGGTTCTTCTTAAAATCTCCTTTGTTCAACACTTTAACAACATTCTTGGCCATACTAAACACATAGTCAACTTCTATAGGCTACAAAGACCTTTATCTTGAATTTTTTAGAATCCAAATCCGGTTTAAAACTTTGTTCAAGATAAAAAATAATTTAAAAACCTCCCTAAATTTTTTCCTTTCATTGTGTACCAATTTTAAAACCACTGCTCAAACTTTCTTCATGGATATTAATCTCTCTATATGTATAGACTTAGAATGCAATGTCTGTAGACTATGTTTGAATATTTTTGATTTCCAAATGGTTTTAAAAGTCTATGATTGATTAAATAAGTCTCATAATAATCCATACATATCAAATAACCACTAACATACCAAGTAATCACTTTTTGATACCCCTTTACAACATTTTATGCATTGTTAGTCTGTGTAAACATGACCTCAATAGGGTATATAGATTCCTCAATACAATGGCATGTAAGTTAATAAAAATAATGAATAAAAAACATTTTCAAACAATTTATGAACTCACCACACACATTAATCATCATGAATAAATCATTATTGAATATTTCTCCTTAGAACATTATGATCACAATCAAGTTACACTTGCATATTTAGAAAAATAGAGTACAAGCCTCCTTATTACCAAATTTGAGAATCTTCATTCAATTTTTATTTAGAATATATCCATCCTCCATTGAATAAATTTCAAAAACTGAATGGAAAACTAAAATTCACAATCTTTATATCAAAATTAACTTCTCTAACTAACTTTGAATGGTCACTAGCTAGTAAAAAAAAACCTTACATAAAGGCCAAGGTTGATTTTCCATACAAGAATGACCTATGGTTCATGGAAAATATCCATGATGTCATTATTAGTGTTCCTAAATATTTACACTTTTATGACCCCTAAAAATTTCACAAAACTCCTTAGACATGCTTGGAAAATTCAAATATTTGAATTGTGAAAATTGGTGGGAAAATCTAAATTTGAAAATCTAGACCATCCTAGCACTTCTAAGTACTTGTAAAAAATTCCAAGGTGTCTAAGAAGACTCCTAACATCCTTTTAACAAACCTAAACATGCTTATTGACTCCAAAATACTAATAAAACCAAAATTACTTGAACAAGCATCAAGTTGAGTCACCCAAGAAGGATGTTACTGCATCATACTCCTAGGGTGTGAAAGAAGCTTTCCATGAAAGTTTGTCAACTTATATTGATCTCTGAAAAATTTCTCTCTCTGGTTCTCTTTTCTCATGCAATGTTACACCTCCTATATCCCAAGGTCTATGAGTAACACATAGACCTCCTTGTGCATTGACCAACTCCACCTTACTTACTCCTTTGAGGTTGATGTCTTGCATAGTGTTCTTACACCTGATTATCTTTAGCACCTGATCCTTTTCCTATAACCATCTTACACATGGAACACATAAATAAAATGAAAAAACTCTTAGTTATCTCCTTGGAAAATAAACTCTTACTTTGGTATGCTCTCTTGTCCATGATTGGTTTTGTTTCTTTTCTAAGTGTTGTTGTTGTTTCCTAATTTTATCTTACAATGTCTTCAACCTATTCACCCTCATTATTCTCCTCTTTATTTTGTGTACTCTTCATCTGATCATTAACTCCTCTTTCCATGGTCAACTCCTTCAACATTATAACCTTCTCAACAATGCCTTCTAAACACTCACTATTTTGTATGAGGGTCAAATGATAGGATAAGTTTGTAAACAACTCCTTCAAATGTTCATCTAAAAACAAATTACCTTTCTATTCTGAGTATAATAGCTCCTTATTGCTTACCTTCAACTCCTCAAGATTTCATTCAACCATTGCATTATTTTCTTCTTTCATTATATTGGAAACTTGTACTATCTTGTCTCCTTCTTGGCCCTTATTGTCAATTTTCATGGTCTTGCCCTCCTTATTGGTGTAGCCAACTTCCTTGAAAAGATACTTCTTCTCTCCAAACAACATAAAACTACTTAGTTTCTCTCTCCATGCATTATCCTTTATTGGTTTTAAAGTATGCTTGCAGCCATCTTTTTTAATGGTATAGGTGTTAGCTCCCCCATCATGAAAATATATCCTATCATATTTCCATGTTCTCCCAATAATGATGTGGAAAACATCAATGGGAATGAAATCACGTAGTATTCTATCCCTATATCCACCTATCTGCAAGTACACATAACTTTGTTCACTCACTAAGACTGGATGATTATTTTAGATCCAAGAGACCTTGTACGAGCTTGGATGCTTACTTCTTTAAAATCCTAGTTTAGACACATCAATGAAGATACTAAGTCATACATACTACCATTATCTATTATAACTTTTCAACACTTACATTTACTCTTGCATATGGTTTAGAATAATGTCTTTCTTTGTGGTGGTTTTCTCTCCTCTTGGATGCTCTTCAAGAGAACTATCTTCATCAATAATATCTCACCTAATTAAAGATCCTCCACATAGTTAGGAAAATCATCTACACTCTCTTATTCTTTATACACCACCTAGTTTATACTCTCACTCTAAGAGAGACCACTTTGTACATATTCAGGACACTCATATGACCCATGCCTTGTAAACTTGTTGCACTTGAATAATTTGCCTAAAAAACAACCATTTCCTCTTCCTCTACCATATGATCTATCACCAATATTTACATAACCAAATTTTTTTGATGAACTTGAATCCTTTGAACTACTTCCCACTTCTTTACTTTGACCTTGCCATTGACCTTTATTATTTGGTTGTCCTCTTCCTTCTTGTTGGCCTCTACATCTGTAGATTCTTCAAACTTTACCTCTATTCAAATGACTTTCCCTCCTTGAAAACATCTCCTCTACTCTCAAGTTAGATTGATAGTCCTCCTCAATAATCCTAGGTGCCAAAATACTCAACTCATCATGAATGGTAAACTTAAAGTCGTTCATGTATCTAGCTACCTTCTTAGCATTCTCTTCTATGTGGTCTGCATGAATGGTCAACATGTATAACTCCACCATGTGATCTTTCACTATCATATATTTATGCCTTAAGTTTTACATCCTCCTAGACAATTGTATCTCATAGTCCTTAGGCATGAACTTTCCCTTCATCTTGGCCACCATTCTGTCGCATGACCTTATCTTGTCCTTACCTCTTCTTCATCTCTCTTCTTGGATGCCATCCAACCACAATTATGCATGACCATTTATCATTTTTAATTAAAAATTTACCTTACTATTCTCCTTCACCTATTTTTAATCAAATTACTTGTCCATGGTTTTGATCCAATCCACTAACTCTTCCACATTAAGATTACCCTCATACATGGGCACTTCCATCTTGGGATTTGAAGTCACCCCAAGCATTGATCTTATGAATCTCTCTTCAAATATTCCTTCATAACCTTCCTCTATTTCTTCTTCATGAGTAATTTCGTCTTCAATATCACATAAATCACCCCTATTTATCTCTCTTCTCCATGCCAACTCCATGGCTTGTAATCTTGCTTACACATTCCTCATCTCAACCACCAAAGCATCCATGACTTAAAACCTCATTTGGGATTATTTTACTACTCCTCATCATATACCTATCATGATTTCATTATTTTTTTTCTTAATATCTCCTATATCTGATACCAAATGATGCAGTGGATATGCCAACTAACTCACACGTGTCTTACCCTTTATGTTAATCTCCACTAGGTTCACTATCTCATTGGTTAATATAAGGTTCCATTGGATTGTTAATAGGACCTAAGTCTTTGATTCATGATTTTAAGGGTCTATTTACACCTATAAATACACATATAAACTCTTCAACACTTACTACCTTAGCATTGACAACCTCTTACCTTTCACTAGATAGGCCTTATAGCCTTTTTTTGAGAAAATTCACTTAGCATGGAAATATACAAAGGAATTTGAGGAATATAATCCTTTATTCTGGCACCCTCTATCCAAATTCAATTTTTTTTCAAGTTTTTATCTCTAACTCTTCTTTTAAGTCACTTTACTAACCCTATCTTGTTCTTTGTTAGGCCTAATTAGGCCTTGCCAAAACCTATATATAAACAACTCCTCATAACTATACAAAACCATAGTCAAATAAACCAAAAGCTTCATAATCTCTTGAATAAAATTTAAATATTTAAAATGACAAGTTTTTCAATATTTCTACTTGTTAGAACACCTAGAAATGGTGTGTTTGTCTTAAAACCCTAGTTTAGGGTTTATAGTCACTATACACACCTAAGAGTACTCAATTTGAGGTTTTAAAACCTTGAAAGGGTTTATATAACTTTTGAAAGTTTCTTGGGAATTTTTAATCTATATTAACCTACTCCAAGCATTGGTTTTCCTTCAAAGTTCCTATGTTCAACACCTTAACAACGTTCTTGGCCATACTAAATACAAAGTCAACTTCTATAGGTTACAGAGACCTCTATCTTGAGGTTTTTAGAATCCAAATATGGTTTTCAATTTTTTTCAAGTTAAAATATCATTAACAAACCTCCCTAAATATTTTCCTTTCATTTTTACCAATTCTAAAACTTATGCTCAATGTTTCTTCATGGATCTTGATCTCTCTATATGTACATACTCAAAATGTAGGGTCTGTAGACTCTATTTGAAGATTTTTTATTTCCAAATGTATTTAAAAGGATATGATTGATTTAATAAGTCTCATAATAATTCATACATATCAAATAACCCCTAAATAACCAAGTAATAACCTTTGTGATACCCCTTTACAACATTATGTGCATTTATAATCTGTATAAACATGACCTCAATAGGGTATATGGATTCCTCAATACAGTCGCATGTAAGTTAATAAAAATAATGAATAAAACACATTTTAAAACAAGGAATTAACTCCACACACACATTAATCATAAATAAAATATTATTATTGAATCTTTCTCCTTAGAACATTATGATCACAATCAAGCTACACTTGCATATTTAGAAAAATAGAGTACAGGCCTCCTTATTACCAAATTTGAGAATATTCACTCATTATTTATATGGATTAGATCCCTCCTCCATTGATTAAATTTTAAAAACTTAATTAAAAACCAAAATTCATAAGTTTTATATCAAAAGTAACTTCTCTAACTAACTTCCAATGATCACTAACTAGTAAGAAAACGCCTTGCACAAAGGCCAAGGTTGATTTTTTGTACAAGAATGACCTATGGTTAATGTTAAATATCCATGATGTCATTATTATTTTTTCATAACTATTGACACTTTTATGACCCCTAAAAAGTTCACAAAACTTCTTAGACATGCTTGGCAAATTCAAATATTTAAATTGTGAAAATTGGTGAGAAAATCTAAATTTGAAAATTTGAACCATCCTATCGCTCTTAAGTACTTGGAAAGGATTCCAAGGTGTCTAATAAAACTCATAACATCATTTTAACCAACTTAAACATGCTTATTGACTCCAAAATACTAATCAAACCAAAATTTCTTGAACAAGCATCAAGTTGAGTCATCCAAGAAGGGTGCCCCTGCATCATTTTTTTATATTTAACATGGAACAACAAATGTTTAAATATCAAGTACTGTAAATTTATAATATGTTAGGCTTCACATAAATTATTTGTTTATTAAAATATTATATTTTATGCTATGGTGAATGGAGAAATAAGAATAACAATAGAATTAATTTCAAACAAAAATCATTATTTTTAATTTTTAATTATTCATATTAATTGATAAAACAATTATATTTTACATTTTCATAAATTTAATAAATTCTATAAATGTTCGATGATTAAAAAAAATCAATAAATAATTAAAACACATAATATATTTAGTATAATCCTTTGATCTAAACTTCATTACATTTTATATAATCAATTGCACATTATATTATCTCTAAAAATATATATCACTATGCATTCATTTGGCCATCATAAGTTAATTATAATTCAAAAACTGTTTTACATTGTCATTCAATGAAAACAATCATTCATTATTATAAAAATAATAATTTAATAATTAAAATATTTTAAATAAAATATAAAAATACAAAACCATTCTAGAATTAAAAATAATATATATAAGATTTACCTCTATGTAGAAACATTATATCTGTAGCCACAAAACAATAATTTCAAGAGTAAAAAATAAAATAATGTTTAAACAATTATGATAATTATTATTCATATATTTAAAATAAGACATAAGTCGATGAAATAAATAGTTTTTTAATTAACAAGAAACAAAATTTATAACTTAAAAAATGATTATTTTAATTGTAAATAATTAAATTCTACTTCACTATGGATATAAACACATGTAATATACTTTAAACAAATTATTTAGTTTAATTGATGAAAAAATATACTTAACATAATATTATATTTGAATTTCAAAAAATATTATAAGTATAAAAAATAATTATTTAAACTAATAAATATATAAAATATGTAATAAAATATTCTTTTGAAATCACATTAATTTATCATATTCAAAAATTTAATTTAAATGTTTTTGGCATCAATATGTTATTTTTACAAGCAAGATTTTATTGTTAGGAAATTTTATAAAACATTATTTTAGCATAGTCTACAATCTAAATTGGGATGTATCAGGAGGTTTCATCTTAAAAATAATCCCATCAACACATACTTATCATTTGATTCAATAAAGGCACATGTACCCAAATTTTGTGTTAGAAAATGATGTCATACATTTCTTGAGATTTATCATACTTAAATTTCATAAAACTAAAAAAAATAATAGTGAAAATTTTAATTACTACTTTTAATATCATCACTTATTGATCTTAATAAAAATAATCATAACATAAACAAAAAAACTTATTTAAAAATAAAATATTTGATGTGAAAATTTTATCAATTAAATAGACATTACTTTTTTTGTATAATTAAAACAATAAACTAAAAAAATATTGAATAAAACAATCATTTTACCAAACTAATTTTGATGAACACACACCAATGCATGACCCTACACTAGGAATAAATAATTTGTCACTAAATATAACTTGCTTCCTATGAAATTTCTCCACTTAAAATATTCAAATCAATATTAAACATCTTATCAATATTTAAAAGAAAAAGAAAAAGATATTATTTCATTCAACATAAATAGAACTTATAAGAATAACATAACATGGGATAATGTTATGTTTATTTGGTTTTTTTTTTTTGGGGGGATACATATATTAAGGCTACTCACAATTTAATAATACAAAATCTCTATATCATTGGTGTATACTTCAAAGTCAGAATATTTTACCATGCATCCAACATGGTATGTATCTATATTACAATTATTAAGACTATATTATTATATAACTATATATATTGTATTACATATTATTAATATTATAGTTATTAATATTTATTATTATTACTTGAGTAATATCAAAATTATTAAATATTAACATTATATAATTATGAGATTTTATAATTTTCCATGAGATTGAAAGTTTAAATTTTGAATTTTTTCTTCCTCTATGAAATCATATAACTATATACTTAAATTAATAAAATATTTATCTAATTTTATATAATAATATATGTAAATATATTATGATATATCTTATTAGATATGGTAAATAAAAGGGTTTCAAAATCCCCCACAACCTTATCCAAGAGCGCTTAACATATAAATATAAAATGCAAAATTAACCAAAATGAACTTATAAGAAGTCAACAATGTTGGCATACAATGCACAACCAACTAACTACAAATTTTTTTCCAAGGATTGCCTAACATTCATCACCCAAAAATTAAGGAGAATTCTATCACAATTCTAAAAACCCTTCCCTCTTATTTCCTCTGAGTCAAATCTACCTAGGATCCTCCATTACTATCTCCTTTATCAAAATGAAGGGTCATGTTGGTTAGGTCAGGTGCCTTAGTAGGATATCCCTTTTTTAATTTTTCACCACCATTTATTCATCCTTATTTGCTTCCCTAAAATTTGAAATGAAATGGGTTGAAGCCCTTTAGCTTTTTCCTTGGATTTGATGGCTCTAGGTTGAAAACTGATAGGTTTCACCTTAGCCTCTTCCACCACAGTGTTCCTTCCCATCAAAATGTATTTCATCAATTCAATAAGAATATTTAAATATCTTCAATTTTTTCAAAGTTTCATCTTCATAGTCTAAATATTCACTCTTAGAAGTACCTTTTTCTACCATTGTTAGAAATTCAAGAAAGAAACCTTTCCACCAAGTTGATTCCTCATTTGTTTTTTGAAGTTGCTACACATTGAAACCAAATGACCATTATTGAAACACATATGAAAATGAAGTTTCATCCCCTCATAATCCAAGTGTTGAGTCCATAAATAATCCTACATAATAAAGTCAATGTTATTAGGGAGATCCTTATATGTATCAATGTTAATAAGGAATCTAGAAACTGTGGTGCAGGAGAATGTGGTAGTAACATTGTTCATCTTCTAAAATTCACTTAGGATGTTACATATTGCCTTTAAACATTATTTTAACATAATTAAAGAGGTAGGTAAGATAAATAGACCCAGGTGGGTCTGATACAGTAGGATTTAATGAGTGTGTTGAAACCCAAAAACCATGGTTTCATAAACAACATATGTTGATCCCAACTACATAACTAGGCTTAAATCCTCTCTTTATCTAATATAATATGAAAGATGGATATGAAGAAACCTTTAAAACTTGGGTAAGTCCATATTACCCTTCAAGAGGGGCTACCATAACTCTAAAATCTAGGCATGGAGGTCTAGTAGTTTTGGCTAGAAATTATTGAACCAGAAGATGATGCCCCATGCTGAGAACCATTATTTATTATAAATAATTTTATTTATCTCATATTTGTTAAAGGAAATATATGGGTTTCAAGGTGTTGGGATGAGAAGTTGCAACATTGATTTGGACTATCTAGGTTGAAGTATTGGTCGAGCTACCTCTGTAAACACTTTTTCATTCCCACTCATATGCAACATTATCTTTCTTATTAATATCTGTAGGTCATTCCCTTGAATAAATCCTCTTGATATTTAGACACTTATGGTCTCTGCCAAGTCTAGGCCTTTTTATTCAGAAAACCTAAGTAGGTTGTTTGGGGGAAGATCATGTCCATGCACCTTACCTCTATGTAATTGGGCTCCATCCATTATTGTTACCTCTCTTCCATCTATCTCAATTCCATTATATTTTTTTGACTCTTCATATCCTATATTCAATTTTTAACTACTCCCTTTCTCTATAGGTTGAAGTCACCCTAGACTAGGAGCTAACAGGATGAGTAGGAGTGAGAGCTCCCATTTAAAAATTATTTAAACCCATAATGTAATATGATATAATATAATTACAATGAAATAATATTATATTATATCATGTTATAGTTATCCAACAATTTCTTAAATCAAGCGTCAACTATAATCAAAGGTTTTTCTAGATGGCCATGGCCTTATTGGCACACACAAAACTTTATCTAAATGCTTAGAATTAAATTTAAAAGGCTTAACTTCTTGAGAATAACCCAATGATAATTTATAAAAAATTAAAAACATATATCAACATGAAAATAATAAGATGAGGCTTTGGTAAAAATTCAAACATGCCTTTGCAGGGATGTATAATTATTTTTAGCAAAAGAAATGACTTTCCTAGGCCATATTTGTATTGGATAGGGGAATAAAATTATTTTAAAAAATCATATTTTGTAAATTCAAAGTTAAAAAGTGTTATTTTATTCATCCTCTAACCTCTAATGTCAACTATAGAACATGTACACAACATATGGCACAATCTAGTGAATAACATATAACATCGTAGTTAATCAGATGTCACATCATATACTCAATAAATCCAAATAAGACTAAAATTATCAAATATTAATTAAAATAAAATTTATGATCTGATATGTTAATTATTTTATGGGAAAAAATAGTATTCTTATGATTTAACAATAGAATAATCAAATTGTAGCAAAAATAAAAAATAACATGGTAAGATTTTTTCCTATTAAGTTCTTAAAATTTAAAAATATATAGTTGTAAAGAACTTGATCCTAATATGCCCTTTCCAAATCTAAATCTTTTTAGTTCAAATTAATAAAGTGTAATAACAAAAATCTCTAGTTATAAGAAACCAATGATTTTATGTCATCAAACAACATAATACTATGAAAATAATAAAACATGGCCAAATTTTTATCTTATTCAGTGGAAATATTTCACCTTGATATAATGTGATCACCAATTGTAATGTTTCCTTGTATTTTACACAAAATCTATTCTAATGACAAAACATGGCTTTGCAATGAAAGAAATCATGACCTAGCAAACATATACAAAATTTTATGAGAAGAAAAATTATATAGATTAAAAAAACAATATCATTGTTAGAAACTAAACTGAGACAAATAAAATATTATTTATTCATTCATTTAGAAACATTAATTAGAGGTTAACTCACTTTAAAATGGATACATTCTCAATCTCTGGTATATGTGTATCGAGATATCAAAATAACATAATATTTCAAACTGAAAACCTATTTTTACATAAACCTAAGAAGAACCATAAATCATTCAAAAATATTTGTTTATAAATATCCAATGATTCTAATTCATCAAATAAGATAATACTATTAAAAAATTAAGACACAACCAACTCTTTGAAATATTTTTTGAGTATTGTCATTGATGTCAATGATACATCTTGCATGAGGTTGATGTCATTGAGAGAGTGTGCCTAGATGGCAGGGTGTTGATATGACAAAGGGAATTTATGGAGTGTTATCACTAAAGGATGTTGTCAAGAAATATAATTTTAAGGAAACTAATGCCTTATGGTTTCATGAAGGTACAAGTTAAGGTACATGTCTTTGAGTAACCTAAGCCTAGTCATGACATGAAAAGACCTTGTAAGAAGGGCTGAGCATGGTGGCTTGGTGAGATTAGTACACACAGGCATGAGTGGTTGTATAAGAATTTTTTATCATGTATGTGAGGCATTGGAACACTTGTAAGAGTCTCAGGGTGAGCCTATAGGGGTAAGACTTTTAGACTAAGTCTACACCTAGACTACTGCTAGACCCTGATTGGCCTAATGAGGCATCATGATCCATTTTCAAGGCATATGAAGGATTTTTAACATTGTTTTAGCATGTGATATGTTGTTTGATCATGTGAATGAATTATTGATTGCATGGAAAGAGGCATGAATGTCATTTATAAGGCCTAATATGGTTATTAGGTTAAGGTCTAAGCAAGCAAAGAGAGAGAGTGTGTGGCCTAATGAGAGGTCATGATTATATTTCAAGGTGTTTGATCTCATATAAACATTGTCAGAGGTAAGGTATGTTGTTTCAAGTTTTTTCATGTAGTTTGAGGTCTTAGTGTGAAGGACAAGGCATGAAAAGTTGTTTAGAGGTCTCTTGAGTACACAGAATGAAGGGTTCTCAACCCAAGAAGGATTTTCTTGTGCTCATTAGATCATCAAACATCTACATGGGAACCTAAACTATTAATGTTAAATGGTTAAGGGTTCTATCTCAAAATTCTAGGCATTATTTTTGGATTGAGGGGTTATGCTTAATGAACGATTGTTAAGAATGAAAATAGGTTCAAACCCTCTTAGAACCCTAATAAGGACTTGATGTTGAAGATATTAATAAAAAGTTCCTAGAATGGATTTATATTCATATGAAATATATTTGAGGTTCTATTCAACTCTCCCAAACACCTCCAAGTGGGATTGAGTTGTCACGTGTATGACTAGACCCTACAAGAAAGTACTAATTTCTTAGAGATTTGTTATAATAGTCAAATTTGACCAAGTCAAAGTATGAAAATGGTTTAATCTTGAGACTCATATTTCATGTCCTTTAATGTTTATATATAATTTATATCCCTCAAGTGTGCTAAACTGGTCATCCAAGTTAGCCAATTATTAACATGCCTAATGGTGAAAATAGTGAAAAACCTAAGGAGCAGTGAGAAGATGAATATTTAACATAGGTACTATAGATGAATATCAAGGTCATATGGCCTAATCTGTCTTGAAGAGACCTAGTTGACCGAAGAGGCCTAGAAGGTAGTTTGAGAGGGATAAGAGTGTGAAGAAATGAAGAGGTGGTCATCATCAGTTGGTTTTAAAATAAGGTGTTCTAAAAGTGATCAAAGTAACTAGGTGGATGAGTTGGTGCTAAGTCATTTAGGGGGTTGGGCCTCCTTGCAAGTGGATGCTTGTTAAAGCGTCGTCAAGTAGGTGTTTGGCTAATTGAGGTTGGTGCTCCATGTGAAGTTGGTGCTTCATTAAACTTAGTTTTTGTCTTATAAGACTGTAATCCATTTGCATATATCATTGAGTTTTCTTCCCCTCAAGGGTTTCCCACATATGTAATGTGTTTCTTAATCTTGTATGGTTGCATATGCTTTACAAAATCTTCATGTTTGTATGAATGGTTCATGTATGCTTAAGTGGAATTGAATGAATGTTTTAAATATACTGATTCATCCCCGCCCTACCCCACCTCCGTCGTGCCCCACCTCGCACGCGCCCCCCCCCCCTCGGCTCGCCCACCCCGCCATGCACCTTAATGGTTGTTAGATACCTTCTAATGACAAACTAAGGCTTTGGAAAAAAGGAAATCATGATCATGTAGACTTATACATAAGTTTATGGAAATAATAAATGTATTAATTAAAAAATTAATATCAATTTTAGAAAATAAATTGAGACAAATAAAACATTCTCGATAAATTCATGTAAAGACAAATTAACTCAAGTTTAATAGGCTACATGTCCAATCTTTATTCTATGTGCATCAAGCTATCAATACAACATCATGCTTCAAACCAAAGTTATTTTTACATAAACCCTAAGAAGAGATATAAACTATTCATAGAGCTGTATTTACAAGGGGAAAATTATTCTATGTTGTCAAACAACATAACAGTATAGAAAAATGAGAACACAACTCGTGCTTTGTGTTATTTAATGGACAATTCTTACCTTGATCTTATACTAACCGCAACCACCTTCTAGTCATAAATTAAGGCTTTGGAAAGAGTGAAATCATGACCTTGTAAAACTTTACTAAAGTTTATAAGAATAAAAAATGTATTAGTAAAAAAATTATATCCATGTCAGCAATAAAACTGAGACAAATGAAATATTCTCATTACATTCATGTAAAGACACTGAGTTAGCTACTTGCCCAATATTTGGTCTATGTACATCAAGCTATCAAAATAGTGCAATGTTTAAAACTCATAAACCTATTTTTACATAAACCTTAAGAAGAACCACAAACCATTCACAAAGCTTTATTTATAAGAAGCCAATGATTCCATGTTGTCAAACAACATAATATTATAAAACAAAATGAAGGCACGTCCAATTATTTTTATTATTCAGATAATGAGTTTGACCTTGATTTTGATATTAATCTTGATTGCCTTCTAATTATAAAATTTGGCTTTGACAAGTACAAAATCAAGATATTGTAGTCTTATAGAGAATTTTATGACATGAAGAAACATACTGTTTTAAAAAAATTACCATCAATTTGTTAGCGACAAAATTGATAAAATTAAAATAATCTCGCCACATTCACGCATAAACATTGATTTGAGCTTATCTCACTTGAGAATGATTGCATGCCCAATTTATAACCTATGTACAAAAAATAAGTAGAAATTTCCTCAATTGTCCTCTCTGCGAGATATCAAACTTACTCTCATAAATGATGAACTCATATGTAGATTCTATTTTTTTAAGACATTAATGACATCGTTAGTTTGAGTTAATAACACATCAAACAAACCTCTACATCCTTACATAACACATATAAATCTAGTGTTAAAAAAAATTAATGACATCCAATGTAGATGAGTAAGTACCTACAAAATGGACATTCCATTGTGGACAAAAGTACCGCTGACACTATTAATTTAATTTAATGACCTAGAAAACTTCCATATATAGCTCTTGGTTATTGGTGGGATAATGCATCCTCACAGTGATCCTTTTGGGTCTAGATATGAGCCAACCAAAACACACCATGTATCAATAACAGAGAAATGAAATCATATTTGTCCTCCAATTTCTAATGTAAACTATTAATCATGGACAACACTGAGGATGCAATCTGATGTGTGAACACCTATCAACATAACATAGAAATATTTAAGGCTACGCATCCCTTTCTATATCAACATTAAGAGTCTCTCTTTGAATGAGTTCGACATTCCACAATACTTCACACCAATGATTATCGAAAATCTATTTTGATACGTTTCTTTTATTTTTTAAGTTCTTAAAAAATAAATTTATTAATTTAAATATTAATGTTCACTAGAAATTAAGAATCGGGAACAGGTTTATATATATATATATATATATATATATATATTACTTAAAGGAATTATCAAATGCATCTTTAAAATTTTAAAAAAATGAAAAAAAAGTTATGAAAAGAAATTAATAGAAAAAAATATTCTAATATGTAAAAGAAATAGATTTTTTTGAAACTTGTGTCAAATATTTTCTCCCAATGAGTAATAAATATCTAAAGGTTTCAAGGGGTGGAGAGAGATCGGTAGAATTTGATATTTATTTTATGTTGGTCCTTTTTGTTTTAAATTTCGGTTATTTGTTTTTTATTATAATTTTAATGATTGCCCTTGTTTTTAGGAGATTTATTTTTATTTTTAAATTTTAATATAATAAATATTTATTTTCAAAAAATGAATTTAATATATTAAATGTTTAATTATAAATATAAAAATTTATTTTTATTTTTTAAATCATTTTTAATATTTATTATTTGAAATTATTAATTTTTAAATTTATATATTTAAATTTTATTATTTTATAATATAAACTAATCTCTTTAAAAGTATCTTAAAATTTTATAGTTTACATGTTTTTAACATTAGCCTTCTTTTTAACCTATGATGGTTTTCTATTTTAATATTTTTTTATATTATTTAGTAACATTTATCTATTTTAATATGATATGTAATTATTTTTAATTTTCAAAATAAAATTTACATATTTATATATTTAAAATTTAATCATAATTTTTTTCTTTAAATTTTATCTTTGGTAAATTTGTTTTGAATTTTCTCATCCTCAAACACAAACATGAACAATAACCTTTTAACTTAATTTGAAACTAATAAAACATACCTTGACTTACAAATTTGGACCATATTGTTTAGATATATTGTGATCTAGGAATTTGACTCAAGAGAGGATGGTTAGTATGGTGTTAGTTCTAAAATGAAAACAAAAAGAAATAAACACACTAATAGCATAACATCTCTAGGCCTAGACACTAGGGAGAGCTTAGTTAATAAAAGCAAATGACAAACACAACTAAAAAGCAAGGAATGAAAATATAATAATTCCTTCACCTTCCTTGGATGCTCCAAATGCCTTTGTAGTGGTGGCCTGCTCGGCTTGTGCTCATGAAGTTCTTGACAATGTAAGCTTGACAACCTCCATTTCTCCTTGGCACCGTTGGCTTGTGGCTTGGCTTGGCTTGGAATCAATTTGGCATGGTAACACTAGTAGCAATGGCTTCTTTGAAGATATTTTTGCATTATAACTTTGCACCAAAATAGCTTAGAAATGATGTTCTTAGAAATGATGTTGTGAGGCCTCTTATTTATAGATTTTTGGATTTGACCAGAATCAACCTCAGCCATCCATCTCAAGATCGAGATGTGTGGTTGAGGATTAATTCAATTTTTAGAATTAAGTTTGTAATTATCCTCATCATGGCATTGGAAAAAAGGAGCAATTAAGAGGCATGGAGGGCATCATGGAAGGCATTGATGAGGCATGGGAGGCATGAATCTTGATATTTATGGCCTAGGGATGTCTTTCCAAGAAATGAGGTCACTTGATGCAGATATTCAACATTCATTTCTAAAAATAAATATTCAACAAGTTTCTATTGAATTCTTGATTAGGCTCTAATTTGGATTAATTAGCTCTTAATCATGGTTAAGCACTTTGTGCACAAATCACCCAAATTGATCAGAATGCCTTATTATTAGTCCAAAATTTGACTGGATTGGAATTGGAAGGCATTATCAAATGCATCAGAACCATATTTCTATTTAGAGTGTTACCAACAACAAATAATAAAATCACACATCTTGTGCAGAAGATTTGATAGGAAAGAGTAGTCCAAAGCACGTGGGTGCAAAAATGGTATTTTGACTCAAAATGAACTGATCAAAGTTAGCTGGCCCATAAATTGCATTGCCCCATTTAGGGATACCCTGGCCAAAATCAACACTTGAATATGTCAGTTTCATATCATTTAGCATGATTTAGTGTTTTTAGGCCAAAATATGCATTTTGGGTGGAAATTGGCTAAAACTTTGATTGGGGGTTCTTAGTGGCTAGATTTAGGTGTCTACAATTTGCCCCTATTTAGAAAGATGTTAAAAGCTATAAGCATAGTAACATCTTCTTAAAGAATGAAAAGGTCCTATATGCCTACAATTGCAATGATGATAAACTAACTGTACGATGCCCTATCGAGGGAATGGTTAGTACAAGGAGGTCAACAAATGGTCCCTCAAAAAGAAAAATGAAGGGACCAAAAAAAGGAAAGATGATGGGGTAAAAACACAATGATATTGAAAAAGTAGTCAAAATCATTGAGAATATAAGTGGGATGGTCTACAATGGTTTGTCCAAAGGTAGTTATAAGCATTATACCCTGATAGTGACAATGTGGTATGATAACACAATGATTTACCTAAAGGTAGTTATAATCATTGAGAAGATGGAGTTGCCCCAGTTAGACCAAACAAACAAGAGAATAACATGCCCCTATATGGGCAGAAAAAGTAAAGTGGTGACAACACAATGATTTGACCAAAGGCAATTATAATCATTGAGAAATGTAAGTGGGATGGTGTGCAATGATTTTTACATAGGTGGTTAAAATTATTAGACCCTGATTATGGAAAACATGATAAACTTGGTCGAGGATGATGATAACTTAACACAAAGGGTAATGATGAATTGGAATAACATACTAGTAGGGAGATGTTCGTCCGAACTAAGAAAGGTTGAAATTTTTTCATGTTTCATTACTCTTGTTTATAATATGATTAGGATGGAATTGAGATGTCAATGCCAAAGAGATGCCACCATTACTGAATAGACTTTGTGAAATTGAAGTTTGTTGTAACACGTGTTGATAGGCATCATGGTATAACATCATGAGGACTTGGCTAAAATATGCATAAGGACTGACTCCCATAATCTAATACTCAATAAAAAACAATACACCAATGATAGAAACCATGATGACAATGTAAACATATGAATAGGGATAGATTCAATTATAAGTGTGGGAAAGGAATCAACCAATGAACACATAGAAACTGAATCAAGGCAACAATACTGAAAGTAAACAAATAAGTAGACACAAATAAAATAAGTAGAAACAAATAATGCAATAAAAACCCTATGAATATTGCCCCTAGAAAATAGGTGACAACTTAACAAATGAATAAAATGGGGGAATCAAAGAAAAAGAAGGGGGTGGTTGAGCTGTCTCCATATGTACTAGGTAAGTGGATGCTACCTACATAGTTCCATAGATGTAATATCCAATTAAAAAGCTTTAGGGCAAATTTAGTTCTCTTAGAGTATGAGAAGAAAATGATAACTAATAAAAATAAATAGAATGGATGTGAGAGAAGAATAGGAATGGTCTTACAAAATAGCAAGTGCGTGAGAGAAAAATGACAAAAAAGATGGGGAAACTAAATGATAAGTGATTTACTTGTAACTTAGTAAGGGTTCCCAAAATCCTTAAGGCAAAGAAGTAGTCAATGTTTTTGTGTTTTTCTAATGATTTTCAAATGTTTTTGAAAGTTTTAGAGTGTCTCAACTTAATCAAGATTGATGAGACACTAAATGGTTCAAGCTCATAAAATGATGAGAGTATGGCTTAGGTTGTTCATAAAATGGTGAGAGTGTGGCTTAGGTTACTCACAAAACATTGAGAACATGGGTAAAAAGGTGATCGAGCTGACCTCAACAAGTATTAAGCACTACCTACGCAGTCCCAAAGTAGGACTTTAAGTCACTATAGTTCTACCCTTATAGCGGAGGAATTTGACTAGTGAGATAGCCAATTCAAACAAAATAGATAGAGTTGGTAAAAAGAGATAGTATGGTATAAGAAGGGGTAAGTTGGTATGTCAAGGCTTAATATTGCCCCTAATTTATCCATAGATGGTTATAACCAGGACACAATGGCATAGATCAAATGTACTAATTTACCCAAAGGTGGTTATAATTAGCAACAAGATCGGTGGTAAGAAAGAATAACAAACAAAGGATGCAACTGTCAAAACTTCTATCACACTGTTTCTAAAGTATGATCTCTATTTGAATTCCTTGAACAAATTTATGAACTGATCAAATACATCGATGCTAAAAATGCATAATGATTGACAAAAACCAAGGTCATATAGGCTAGGTTTCTAGAACACACTAGGTTGATAGGTCAAAAGTAGAAAGTGAATATAAAAAAGAGGATAGATAAGAATGGTATTTATATATGAAAGAATAGTGATAAAATGGTATAACTAAAATGGTCCTTACAAATAATACACTTTAGCACTCAAGCATAGTACCGCTTGAGATGAATAATATTTATCAACTCTAGAAGTTCCTCTCCATCTGGTGTGGCAAGCTTGTATGCTCCTGATCCATAATCTACAATGATGATGAAAGGCCCTATCTAGTTTGGTTTGAATTTCCCTTTATTTTTCTTCTTAGTCATGGTATTCTTTTGGGTTTTTTTAAGAACAAGATCACCTAGTTCAAATGTTCTATATTTCACATGCCGATTATAGTGGCCTTTGAGTTGATTCTAATATGCTTGAATATTATTGAGTGTGGCTATGCATTTCTCATCCAGTAGGTCTACCTCTTATAGGTGAGCTACTTGATAGTCATGATCATCTAGGACATGCTTGAAAGAGATGCGTAGTGAAGGCAATTTGACCTCAATGGGAAGGATGGCTTCAGTACCATAAATAAGTGAGTATGGAGTGGATCCTATGGGGGTATGATGATTGGTACAGTATGCTCAAAGGGCAAGGAATATTTAGAGGTGCCAGTCATGACCAACATCATTAATAGTCTTTTTGAGAATATTAACAATGGTTTTTTAGATGTCTCAGCCTGGCCATTATTTTGAGGGTAATATGTTGTAGAAAAGTGTTGTGTGGTGTTATATTCAGTACATAACTAGTCTACATCCTTGTTCTTGAATGATCCTCCATTATCAAATATAATGTCAGAGGGAATACCATAGTGGCAGATGAGATGGTTGAAGATTAATTTGGAAATTTGCTTTCCAGTCATGTGAGGGGTATAGCTTCAACCCACTTAGTGAAATATTTGGTGACAGTAAGGATATGTTTATGGCCATCAGATGAAGTGGGGTTAATCTTTCCAATGAGGTCAAGTCTCCATGTAGAAAATGGCCATGGTGTTAACATTAGTTTTAGAGTTTTTGTTGGGGCATGAATCAGATTATCATGTCATTGACATTTTTCACACTTTTTTACATATGCAGTAGCATCTGTGTCCATTATGGGCCAATAATAATTAGTATGAAATATCTTTTTGGATAGGACCACCCTGCTAGAATGGGCTCCACATACTCCTTCATGAACTTCTCTTAACACTAATTTAGTATCTACCAAAGTTAAATAATGAAATAAAGTTCCATCAAAACTGAGGGTAAAGGGTGGATCCAAGTAGAGTATAATGAGTGAAATGATGAATGAAGGCTTTGGTTTGTTTTTGAGAGAGGTTAGGTGGTAGAACTTGGTCATGGAGGTAGTTGTAAAGGTCTAAGAACTAGATAGAATTAGGACCAACAATATCACAAATCATGGTGATGATTGATGGTTCATGAGATGGTACTGATAAATTCTCAATGAGAAATTAATACTTTCTAGCTTTATCTGTTTGTCTAATCAAAGAACCAATGGTAGTCATGGCATCTGTAGTTTTATTACTAGCTTTTGGTATCTGCTCAAACTAAATGTTGGTAATTTGTTCTTTAAGAGTGTCGACCATGTCTTTATATGAAACTAGCTTATCATCTTTGGTCTGAAAATGATTTACAACTTGATTGATGATTAACTGAGAATCACCATAAACTTGGAGGTGAGATATATTCCACTGCACTACTTGTCAAAGTCCCATAATAAGTGCTTCATATTTGGCCATGTTTTTTATACAAGGAAAGTTGATTCTAAAGGATTTAGGGATTAGATCCCCTTGTGGCATAATAAACAATAGGCCTACCCTTAATCCATGTGCAGTGAATGAACCATTAAAGTACAACTTTTAGGGCTGCTCCTCAAGGTGTGTATCAATAATGATCATGATAGATTCATCAAGAAATTGAAACTTGAGTGGCTGTGTGTCTATGAGAGGTGCTTCAACAAGTTGATCTGCAAAAACTTGTCCTTTGATTGCTTTATGATTGAACTATGTCAAACTCACTGAGAAGCATGATCTATTTAGCCATTCTAGCTTAAAAATTTGTTTTAGATAGTAGATACTTGAGCGGATCTACCTTTGAAATGACCATGGTTTTATTATTCAACATGTAATGATGAGATTTTTGAGCTACAAAAATCATGGCTAGATAAGCTTTTTCAATAGGTGCATAATTATGTTCATATGTAACCAAGGTATGGCTTAAGTAGTATACATGTTCCTTTCTATTATCATCATGTTGATCTAAGAGTGCCCCTAGGCCATGGTTGGTAGCTGATAGGTATAACAAAAATGGCTTTCCTGATATAAGAGGTAATAAATTAGGCAGATTAACAAGATAGTCTTTGAGCTATTGAAAATTTGTTTGGTAGTGATCATCCTAGTGAAATGCAACTCTTTTCTTCAAAAGGTGTGTAAATGGATGGCACTTTTTTTCTAACTAAGAGATGAAGCATCCGATTGAGTAGATCTTACCCTACTAATTATGGAGTTTCTTTAAATTGGTTGGTGGTGGCATCTCAGTTATAGTATGGACTTTAGCTGGATCAACTTCAATAATTCTATGAGATATGATGAAGCTAAGTAATTTTCCTGAAGTCACACCAAACACACATTTCTTTGGATTGAGTCTAACTTTGTACTCTTATAGTCTTTCAAATATCTTACATAGCACTATTGGATGGTCAGCCCTGGTCTTAGATTTTCCTAATATGTCATCTATATAGTCTTCAACAATATCATGCATCATATCATGTAATATGACAGTCATGGCTCTTTGATATGTAGTTCCCACATTATTAAGTCCAAATGGCATCAAATAATAGTAAAATTTTCTCCATGGAATGGTGAATGTTATTTTATGCTAATCTTCTAGTGCTATTTTGATCTGATTGTATCCTAAAAAACCATCCATGAGTGAAAGAATTTCATAACCTACCATATAATCTATGATCATGTCAATATTAGGAAATTAAAAATCATCTTTAGGACAAGATTTGTTGATGTCTCAAAAATTAAGACAATTTTTTATTCTTTCAGGATTTTTACTAACAAGTACCACATTATAGATCCATTCTGAGTAGTCAATAGATCAGATACATCCTACTTCTAAGAGTTTTCCAACTCTTTATTTACTAATAAAATAATGTGAGGATGCATCTTACGTAGCTTTTGTTTTACTGGTTTGACATCATGATTAACCATAAGGTGGTGTAAAACCAAGACAGGGTCTAACCCTGGCATGTCAAAAGTATGCCCATGTAAAGATATCTAAAATTATCTCAACAAAGCTGTGAAGGCATCATGATCCTCTTCAGTGAGAGGTGCTCCTAATTTTATCCATTTTAGGTTTGATGAAGTCCTAATGTTTATCTCTATGGTATATTTAACTAGAAGGGTCGAACCATTTTATAGGATAGTAGGCAATCACTTGAACTATTGGATTATGTCAGTGTCCTCCATTAGGACTTGCTCTTCAACTTTTCCTAAGCATGATGAATTTGAATCCCCTAATGAGAGATCTAGCCATGTGACAAAAATAGCTATAAATTCTTGAAGAATTTGATCAAATACTTGTTGTTACTCAAAAATAAACTTATATCCACATGCAAGTTTATTGTTGGTGGTTTTTTAATCTTAATTTGAAGAAGAATAAACACCCCCATCTAATGGCACCTGAGACAAGTTTTCACCACTAGACTAGACTTAATCTTTACTTTTTCCTTGGTCAGAAAGTGCCTCAAATAGGTTTTCACTTTGAGACCTCAATGTTTTAATTATTTGTTTTTGGCTAAGGGTGTTCACCCGCTCTCCAAAATAGGCTGCAGGATCTAATGTGATTGAGAATCCTGATTTGTGATCTCCCAATAGAATGTTGTCTCTAAGGCCTAAGAAATCATAGAATGCCTTATCATTTTGGAACTCATCAATTGACAGGCTGAATTCTTGTTGGTCCCAATCTATCAATTAGGGATAATATAATGGAAAATGGTTATGACGAATGGCTAAGGTAAGGGTAAAAATGGTATTGTTATCAAACATATTGGTTTTAGCTAGGTCATTAAAAGTGAGGCTATGATCAGACTCTACTTCACTATTAGTATCATCATCACTAGTTGTTGGTGATGGAGTTTGAATAAAATATGTGGGGTCACCCCCAAGTGGTTTAAATCCAAGTCTATAAGATCTTTCATACTTAGTCATATAAATTGGTTTGATGGTTCCTTGTTGATTTAGTCTGAGGCCTCTTTCTTTATAATTTTAACGCTCCATGATCCTATTAGGAACATGATACTTTGCACTTTTATAACAATTATCTTAGATTTCATTATATAACCATGATTTTTCCCCTTTGAGAGGGTTTAGTCCTAGGCTAGATGTTGGTACAAATGTGATAGGTCTCATACCTTTACTCTTTTGTTGCCAATACATATGTGGGATGACTTTAGGTCACCCAAAGGTTTTCATATTCTGAGAAAAATTGGTAATATGAAATGTATCATGGGTCACATACTCTCCCAATCCATTAACTGAAATGGTGAAATGATTAGAAGCTTCATGAGGTGGCATGTGGGAAAGGGAATCCAAAGTATTAGGATATATGCAATTATCTAGTGAAGGATCAATAAGTATAGCCTTTTATTTATCCTACTTGGAACTTGGATTCATGACATACTAATAATTATGGATTTGAAACTTAGCCTCAAAATGCTTGTAGTGTTCATATAGGTGTAAATCTCTTGAAATATTCACCTCCATCCTTGAGTGGGAAAACTTGATACATTGGTGTAGTGTTGATGGGACTATATGAATCTCATGTAACCAAGGCCTACCTAAAAGCATGTTGTATGATAACTCCAGATTAAGCACATGGAAAATTATATCATGGGTCAAAGGCCCAATGATAATTGGTAAACTAATGGTGCCTTGGGATTCTCATTCTTGATTCTCATAGGCTTTGATAGTTATTGTTTCTAGCTGGAGATCTATCATTATGTACCCAAGAATCTTGATGAGTTTGAGAGACATGATGTTGAGGCTAGATCCATTGTCTATAAGGACACATTTCACTTTATGTCATCTTATATAAACTTCTATGTATAGTGGATTGTTATGGAGCAGATTAATAAAAGACATATCGCTTTGGTTGAATGTGACATATTAAGCTGCAGCTAGGTATCCAACCAAAGCTTAAAATTTATCAAGGGATATGTCACTAGCAATAGTGGATTGGGTTAAAAACTCATTCAAGATGTTCTTTTGGATTATTAAGATTCATAGCAAATCTAAGATATACATTTGTGCTGGTGTCTTCTATAATTGTTCCATAATATCAAACTTTTTATCTTGGTTAGTAGTGAATGGGTTATTCTGAGGGTGAACAGTTGGTTAGATGATAGGAAAAGCAGTGGATGGTTATAGGCCAAGGATAGTAATTTGTGACCTTTGAGTTATGATTGCATAATCAAGATTAAATATTGGACCATTATTGTTAACTACTATTAGAAAGGGTATGGGACTAGATAAGACAAGTCTCGATTGTTAGTGTACTTGCATGTGGTCATGTGGTAAGAATGAGTTATTGCTATAAGATCCAAAAGTGGAAGTACTAATTTGTTGGTTTGCCTATATGCACTCCTATGTCAAAGAAAGATTATCCATGTAATTTGGCTAGATAGTATTGTTTAGCAATGGTCTAGGCTAATTAGTACTTGGTCTAGGATTAATGGAGATGGTATTAATGATACCCCCAAAAATATGACCTATAAACCTATTGTATTCATGTGCAACTACATGGTAAGTTTTTTAGTTGTTACTATTTTGACCTTGGTTTTGTCCATTATTCTATCAATGTGGGTTCTATTACTGATTTTGTCAATTCTACTAGTTTAGCCTTTGATTTTGATATTATTGATTTTATTGCTGCATTAGCCATTGTTGTTATTAATTATTATATTGTTATTGATTGTTATGTTGATAAAAAGGGTTTTGATAAATCCCAATAGTTTGATTAGAAGTGGAAGCACCATTATCTAATATTATCTCCCTGTTTTCCATCATATTCTCAATTAAATGCTTGATTTGGACACATCTTCATAGATTATGTTCGTTGACCTGATGATAGTCATAAAATTTATTTTCATGGTAACAATTAGGGTAAGGAATACCTTGTGGATAATACTTTAGTATAGGCCAACTAATCAGATTAACAGCAACAAGTTTATGAAATACAGATTTAATAAGTTTTCCTAGGTCACTAAAGACATGACATGTAGGCATGGTTCTCTTAGGAGGATGGATTTGCAATGGTAAGAGCTACTATATTTATTGTGCAAGTTTTGGTTGTTATGATTGTGATATTAGTTGAAGAGGTTTCTAGGTAGGAGTAAGCTGAAAAGGTGGTGAGTAAGAAGTTTGCATAGTTTATACATGACGAGATTTGGTTACTCCATTTCCCACAACATTCCTATTATGATTGAATTGATTTGGTCTTTATTGATTATTGGTCTGTGATGGTTGTGATGCTTTCATTTGATTGGGGTGTTGGTCATTTCATTGATTGACACCTTTATTTTGAATAGTTAAATTGAGCTTGATGACTCCCTTATTGATGTACGCTCTCTCAATTAACAAACCTTTATCAATGATCTCCTTGAATGTATGCACACATTACATTTCTAGATGATAGGCTATATCATTATGCAAATTTTTAGTAAACATAGAAGCTAATTGTTTATCTAGTAAACTGTGAGTAAAATAGCTTGTAAGGGCTCTCCATCATTGTAAATAACTTGAAAAACTCTCCTTAGCTTTTTTCTTTTATTGTGTCAGGTCTACTAATGAAATCTCATGCTTGAGATTATAGGAAAAGTGCTACAAAAATTTATCATAAAGATCATCAAAGTTCGCTACTAAATTATTGGGTAACTTCAAAAACCACTCTAAGGCTTGTCTATCCAAGGTCCTTGGAAACAACAACAAATGGTATATGTCATTATATGCCACTAGTTAACATGCAACAAAGAATTCAGTTAAATGAGTCTTCAGATCACCTTTCCCTGTGTATTTATCAAATTTTGATGGTTCATATCCTAGAGGAAATGGTATCTACAAATGCTCTATGTTGAATGGATAGGAACATATGTCATCCAATTTGAACTTTTTAGTTTGCTTCCCCACCTGAATAACAATAATTACATCCTTTATTTGTTACAATTCTGGGGAGAAGAAACTGGAAGGGACATTGATTTGAGGGAGAATGTTGGTTTGGGTAAATGGTTGAGAGGTCATAAGTGGGACACTTTGACTAGGGTATGATGGTGACACTTGTTGAGGTATATTGGCTTGGTTGGGGAATAGACCAGGAATACGCATATGTGGATTAGGATTTACTAGAAATTACACATTTGGTTGCATAATATTCTGGTTTGGGTTGGCAATAAAGGTTTGAATTAGAGGATTTTGTGATTAGGATGAGGGAATATAACTATACTATGCCTACTATGGTTGAAAAGGTACATGCTACCAACCAATCAAACCTTGCTGTTGAGTGGGAACTTGTGGACCAAGACCATGTCTCTGAATTTGTTGCACATTTTGAACCAATGGTTTTCTAGTAGGTACCTAGGAAACAAGGGGACCTCCTTCTTTCATTAATATTTTTATGGAAGTGAAATTAGGTTACATATTCAACATCTATCACTGACTAATATTTGCATGTTGTTGACTAGTCATTGCTTGGTTTTGAACTGACATATTAGTCTGTGACTGAAGAGGTATGTTTGTTGTTACCTAGTGAGGTGGAATATTAGTTGCCCCTAATTTAGGTGGTAGTGTATTCATATTTTGTTGCATTGATACACTAGACTGCATCTGCTATTATGGAATCCTACTCATTACTTTTTGAGGAGGTATATTATTCATCACATTCTATCATTGAGGTGTGACATTGGTTGTTGTTTGATTTCCTAATCCCATAGGTTGTATACTTAAGGAAGTAACTAGTTGAGGCTGGGTATAGAAACTCCTATTCCTTGGCATGATGATCTGTTCATGGGATTAACTATAGGCACATGTTGTTGGCTAGTTGTTTGTGTGCTAGTACCATTTTGATTAAAATTGTATGTTGTTTACACATTGTCCACTATGTTTGATTCACTATTTAGTGTAGAAGCTGAAGATACGTCTTCAAGAACTAGCATATGAATCAAGTTATCTATCAAATTAGTTTGTATAAATGGGTCAGGACTCAAATTTTCTTGTCTAGTTAATTCCATCAACACTCCTATTAAAGATACTAGGTCAATGAGGGGCTTACTCACCATGTTTATCTGATTAAAATCACATGCTAAATTTAGGTAGGTTTGGTATGTTGTTTGCATTTGGTTAAAGTGATTTTCTATGGTGTTTTTACCTCGATTGGATATATTGGTCTTGATATGTTGTGTGGACTAGAGCCATAGGATTTCTAGAAGAAGCCTATTGATTGTAAATGATATTATGAGGCACTCTTACTAGACTTGGTAAATTTTCATGGAGGAACTCTGTTGAAAACTTGGCCCTACCTCTATGGCTCTAACCAAAATCTCATCTTTATTCTATAACAAGTATCTCTCAAACAAAAATGGATCATACATGGACATTGTATCAGTAGATTATAACTATTGAAGAACTGACTCATCCATTGTAGGTATTGTAGTTAAGTATTACATGGTTTAATTTTGGTTCTATTCTAAATAAAGCAATGTGTTAACCAGATAGTTATCTAATGAATCTTGGCTTTGTGCCCTCGATTGAGTATTATAAGAGGGATAAGAATCCATCTCATAAGCAATATTATCCGCATAGGGGCCTTACACCATTTCTTCTTGTACAACTACATTACTAATCTCTAGATTATACATGAGTCCACTACGAGTGTAGGAATGCATGTTGGGATCCATAGTCAATGCTCTGTGATAAAAGGTCAAAGAGTTATACAAAATTTAAAAAGGACAATGTCTAAAACAAATGATGTTTTAACTTGGTCTAGTTTTGTCAAAAGGATCAGCAGGTTTATGCAAAGGTTTATGAAGAAATAAGTTAGCATAAAATATAAAATGTTTCACTATTCACAAAAAAATAAGAAAGTAAATGGACCAAAAAATTGAAATGCCAAACTCTAAGGTTGAAGTATTTCAAATCAATCTAATCTAGGAATTTAAAAGCTGCTAGGTCTTTTCACCAAACATGGCATCAAAATCTAGGCTCAAACAAGGCATGTGCTAGGACTCTTGGCCAAATGGCATCAAAAGTTAGACTTTAAAAATAGATTAAAGTTTTAATCTAATAGATTTGAAACACTTCTAACAAACACTAGGCATTCGATTCTTGGTCATGAACTTGATCAACTAGGTATAAGGTATGAAATAAAAGGCACTTTATCAATAGTTTATTTTCTCATAAATAGTGGTATAAAACTTGGTTCTTTTTACAAAATAGGATAGAAAAAGGTGAATGGTATAACCATTTTAGACAAAAGATCAAAAAAAATACACTTGAATCGGTCTGAAAATGTAGGAACAAATTTGGAACTCTATACAAGAGGGTGTATGAAACAATGTTTAAAATGATTTGGGTAGCGTAAAAATGTTATACTACCCAAAAAGGTGTGATAAAAAGGATTGCTTCAAAAACTTTCGAAGGCAAAGATGCTTTCCACAATTCTGATAGCATAACACTACTTTTCTTAACTCAAAATGTGGTGGTATATAGACTTAAAGTGCAAGTGTTTAGCATAAAATGGATTAAGTCTATCAAGTGATGATAATAATTATGAGTCTTAAATGACCTTCAACCTAAATTTGAAATTAAACCTAAGTTCCCTCAAATTTAGTGAAAATATGGTGAACCCACTTAACACATCAACCCTATGAACTTGTAAAGGTGTCATTTCGAATTTAAATTATAAGTGAAGGACTTAAACGACTTTGGTAAAGGTCTAGATTCAATTGGGTAGCATAACTATGCCAAAGTGGATGATATGACTCTCAAGATTTTGATGAACTTTTGAACAAATCAAATGGATAATCTCAAGTGGGTAGCATAACGCCCCTTTACTCAAAGGAAAATTTGGACTATGTGTTTGGTTGGGATTGTTTGTTTACACTAAGTTTTGACTCCACACAAGACTTGAAACTAGGACAAGACCAACTAATTAACCGTTCTTAGATCCTAAATTGACAAGGTTGCTTAGTATTGTTGGAATCTATCAATATACATCATTTGAGAGGATTTTAAGTGTTCATCCAAAAATAAATGCATATTATATAGTAGGGTTTTTACACCCCCCTTCTCTCAAATGATAGTATTGCGACATAGACCTTGAGGTGCACCTTGCACCAATAATACTTCCATGACAAGTGGGGATTTGTCTAAGATCTAAAAAGTTTATGAACAATCTAGGAGAATCAATTGCACAATGACTTTCACATCAAACAATGCAAAAAAAAAGCATAGATTTTAATTTCATATCACTTGACTTGTAAAAAGGTCTAGTCCTTTTTGCACATCTTGTTGTTTGCTCAGTGTAGTGTGATGTCCAAAGTGCCACTACGTCGCATGTGCAACTCCAAAGGATTCAAATGAAGTAAATGCTAGGAGATGAAACCTCAGGTCAAAGCTTCTCTAAATAACTTGTGGGAGGTGATGAAGTCCCCGTCATAAGCCAAGATGCATAAATAAATAAAGCATGAAAGTAGAAAGACTTTAGGGTCATTTTCAAGATCACCCAAACTTTGATGAGTTTTTGGGGAGTGCTTTAGATGACTTTCTTTCTAAGCCTTGGACTAGGCTATTTGCAATAAGAATGACACTTTTGATTCCAAGGGTTCTCTATAGGGGATAAATAGAAGAGCATACACACAACATTTCTCTTTTTGCCAAACAAAATCTAATTAATCAACTATTGTAAGCAAAAATTGACAAGTGTGTTCAATTTTAAACCCAAATGAAATGTTTCGTGGGATTCATTTGACCCCTTGGTCTTAGTTGTAAACTTTGAAAAGCACTCACCAAAAACCCCTGAATTCTTTGTTAAACACCAAAACAAAGTTCTTAATCAAATTTTAAGCATGCAAAAGTGATTTAAACATGTTTTGAGCAAATATCCCACTTGGTCCTGTAGCAAAATTGTTAGCATGTCCTTTAGCTATGAAGCTCTTTTGAGTTTGAAACAATAAACTTTGAAAAAGTAGGTCTTGGGTCTATGTTTTTGGAAAAAACATAGTGACCGACATCAGTTATTACCACTGACATTAGTTACGGTTAATTGAGACATGGTTGATGTCAATTCTACTGACTGATGTTGATTAAGTCAGTGACCGATGTCAATATTTTTATCAATGTCGGTTATTGTGTAAAAATTGTGGCAACCAAAAATGGTAAAATAAAGTTAGAAAATCAATTTGCAAGAGTTTTAAAGGCTCAAATGAATATTTTAAAGTTATAAAAGGATCTATTTTAGGTGTAAGATGCGTCTAATCCCACCAGGTGTGCCATATGTGATCTAGAAATTTGACTCAAGAGAGGATGGTTAGTATGGTGTTAGTTCCAAATGAAAACAAAATGAAATAAACACACTAATAGCATAACATATGTAGGCCTAGACACTAGGGAGAGCTTAGTTAACAAAAGAAAATGATAAACACAACTAAAAAACAAGGAATAAAAACACAATAGGTCCTTCACCTTCCTTAGATGCTCCAAATGCCTTTGTAATGGTGGCTTGTTTGGCTTGTGCTCATGAAGTTATTGGTAATGGAAGCTTGACAACCTCCATTTGTCCTTGACACCTTTGTCTTGTGGCTTGGTTTGGCTTGATATCAATTGGACATGGTAACACTAGTAGCAATGGCTTCTTTGAAGATATTTTTACATTATAAATTTGCACCAAAATATCTTAGAAATGATGTTGTGAGGCTTCCTATTTATAGATTTTTGGATTTGACCAGAATCAATCTCAACCATCCATCTCAAGATTGAGAAGTGTGTTTGAGGATTAATTCAATTTTTGTAATTAAGTTTTTAATTATCTTCATCATGGCATTGGAAGAAGGGGAAATTAAGATACATGGAGGGCATCATGGAAGGCATTAATGAGGCATGGGAGGCATGAATCCTGATATTTGTGGCATTTATAGCCTAGGGATGTCTTCCCAAGAAATGAGGTCACTTGATGATGCAGATATTCAACATTCATTTCTAAAAACAAATATTCAACAAGTTTCCATGGAATTCTTGATTAAGCTCTAATTTGGATTAATTATCTCTTAAGCATGATTTAGCACTTTGTGCACAAATTACCCAAATTAATCAGAATGCCTTGTTAATAGTCCAAAATTTGACTAGATTGGAATTGGAAGGTGTTATCAGATGCGTTGGAACTGTATTCACATTTCGAATGTTACAAAAAAAATAATAAAGGCATACATCTTGTGTAGAATATTTGATAGGAAAGAGCAATCGAGAGCATGTGGGTGCAAAATTGGCATTTTGACTCGAAATGAACTGATCAAAGTTAGCTGGCCCATAAATTACATTACCCCATTTAGGGATACCTTGGAAAAAATTAGCACTTGAATATGTTAGTTTCATATCATTTAGCATGCTTTAGTGTTTTTAGGCCAAATTATGCATTTTGGGTGGAAATTAGCCAAAAGCCTGATTAGGGATTATTGGTGGCCATATTTAGGTGTCTACATATATAATTTCCTACTATCTACCAATAAAAGAATGTTGGTCAGTAAAAAAAATACGATAACCATGTTTTTATGTTCAACTAGTATTCTTATATTATTTAGTTAATATTTCACTTGACATTTAAAAACACTATTTTGAATGCCCAAAACATAATAGATCTGTTCTTATTTTGGTAAGGTTATTATATATTTAATAGTAAAAATCTCTAAAACTTCTTTTTTTTAAATAAATTATATATAAACTTTTTCTAATGCAACAACTTTCGAGCTATGTCGATAGGCATTCACTTTTCAACTTAAGCCTTGTATTCCCTACCTAATCAATGGTTCATTATGAATGTTGGAAGATGAATAAGATTGTATCACTCTACTTCTGACACAACATTCATTGGTGCAACAATGATGCCTTATGACACATGGTATCCATTGGTGTAATGATGTCGCATGGATAGAGAGTGGTTGGTATTGTGTTTTTTGGTTTTTGATGACATGGTAGAAGATACAAAAAGTTGAGTGTTCAATAAATTGAAACAATGATATGGGCACCTTCTTTTTTATGATAGAAATCCTATTGTGCATATATGTACATTGATACATTAAATTCCATTAATATTTTTTGTGGTAGATTTAAACTCATGTTTAAGGAATACAAGGCTCATTTTATATGGTATTAACCCCAAATAATGGTGAGATTCAAGAAATACTAAAAGATGTAATTTATATATAAGTTTTCCATCTACGAAATTAATTTTGATATTGCATTGAGAGAAAATTTTTTTGAGGATTTTAAACTAAGGGAATTTCTAGATATTTTTTACAGTGTTATAAAAGACCTTTTATGGTAAACTATGTGGACAAGTTCTATTCAGGGATAACATCAATTTAAGATAGGATGTCCTCTAAATAACACAGACTTGATTGTGTTTGTATTTTTTAACAAAATAATATTTTTTGATGCCATGGAACCATTAGCTTGTTCTAAATAGAGCTTCGATAATGCACCTTTTTGTTTGGTGGTGTATATATATATATATATATATATATATATATATATATATATATTGAGAAAGAATTTCACGGGCAACTGCATGAATAAGTACATGTAGGATTTGTCCTTTGAACAACACAAATAATTGATAGTGTTTGTATTATTTTTAATAGTTTTATAGTTTTTAATGGCTTGGAATCATTGGTTTTTTTGTAAATAATACTATATTAATACTATTTTGTTCGGTCGTGGTAGGACAATGAAGCTTTGATCTTTTGATGGCTTGATGCACATAAATTAGAGATTGGGCATGTAGATGAGGTAACATTATGTATTAAAACCATTTCCTTTTTTTAAATTAATACATCTATTTTTTATGGTTTTCTGTGACTTCTTGATGACATGGAATTTTTGGATTGTTGTAAATAAGGTTCATTGATACTTGTTTGTTTTTGTTTTTTTTTGTTTTTTTTTAATGGTAAGCTTATTTTTGTAAATGCTATTAATTTTATTTGGTTTTATACACAAAACCCATTTGTGATTGGTATTTTTATAGTATTATGTTATTTGATAACATGGAATCATTGGCTTCTTGTAAAAAGGATCTGTTGATGCTCTTTTGTTTGGTGTAATAACACCAACAAATTCATGATATTTTGATAACTCGATGCATGTAGAATAGATATTGGTAATGAATCCATTTCTACATGAGTGAGTCCACCTACATCCTAGATAGGGCTCAAAACCTACCATTGTGCATGAACATGATTGGAGTCCACCTACATCCTAGATAGGGCTCAAAACCTAATAGTTTGCACTTTTCTAACTCTGATGATGAGTGGGGAAAAGGTTTAGGATGAGGATTGTTGTTTTCAAGGCAGTAACCCTTTGATTAAATCGATGACATTTATCATGATTGATATTGGATATCAGATAGAAGGATGATGGATTGTAGTTAGCTACCTTCTTGGCCATGATTATAAATTTGATTGCCTTTGAGGATATGACATTTCTTGCATCATTGTTCTTGATATCCATATTTCCTTTTGCTCATCTAGTCATTCCCCTCTCATTTTCAATCACTGATGAGGTGAGCACTAATACTTTATGTATATGAATTTGTTGCAGGAGAGAGATGATAAGGATCCTCATTTGATGGAGAACATATTTACAAATGAGACAAGGTTTTAGTTAATAGTACGTATGTGTTTTAAGAAAACCATTTTTTTATGGTTCCTTTCCATTGATCAAGTGGTTTACATCAAGCGAAAACTTGAACACTCTTATGGCCTTCTTATGCAATACCAATGGCTCAATTTTTAAGGAATGGTTTATATCTAGATACAACATAGGTAAGGACTACATGTTCATCTTGGTTCTAAGATTTCAGGGTAAAGCTATCAGTTCAAGGATGTTATCGTCCTGGATCTTTCAAATAAGTGGTGAATAAATATACAACTAAACTAAATGGAATGAAGACTACACCTATTCCTATCACTTATATTATAGAACACTCAGAAGAGGTTTTAATCATTGAGATTAAGGGAGATGTGGTGAAATAATACCAATCAAACCTAGAAAAAGAGGCAATGAATTAGAAGAGGTGAGAATTCCAACAATACTACCAAAGGTAATAGAGTGGTCAAAAGGACCAACATAAATAGAGGAGGAATGAACCATGTAATGATAGTAATAACAAAAATGGTGGTGTTTACAATAATTCAAATGTTGTTTATAAGCTGATTGTGGGGAATGATGATGTTTTGGCTAATATTCTTGAGGTGCTCACAACCATCCAAGAAAGGATAGAAACTCAAGAAAATGATATGACTAATTTGTAAGGTCATGAAAATAACAACTGGGTGGAGAATACCTACATGAAAGTAGTTGATGAACTTCCTTAACTTTGAGATGCCTTTGGTCTTATCATCAAGGAGATTAATAAGCTTCCACATCCTACTTGTTCTTAGGGATAATATATAGATGCTATTGAAGCATGATTACTAAACTTGTAGATACATTTTACGCTGCTCAATATGAATTTTAATATCAACTTTTTAATTAGAACCCATTATTTGGTGGTTGATATTTCTTTGTGGTGGAATCATCTTTATTTTTTCAATGGGTTGGAACCTTTAAATATTCTTTGGGAGATTTTTGAGAGGAAATTCATTAAGAGATATTTGAATGTTAATTATAAAGAGTAAAAGGCTATTGAGTTTCAATTGTTTAAATAGAGCATAATGACTATGATAAAGTATGAGAATAATTTTAGCATTTTCTTGTGTTATATTAGTTATATGCATGATGAGGACACAAATTTAACTAAGGTAAAATTGGGCTTAGTTGAAATTTTGATGTGTAATGTCAACATGTCTAATCCCTACATTTTAGTTGTGGTAATTTAATATGTACATCAAGCCAAGGAGAAAGAGAAGTCTTACCTTAAGGCAAAACACAAATTAAGACCTTTACCTCTCCTATTAAAAATAATTTTAAGAATCTATATTAAAAGAATATTTTATTAAAAAACATTAATTTTGGGAGATTTAAAATATGAATAAAGGTTCAAAGCCTCATAAGTTCCCAAGGTAGAGTAGTGTAAATGAAAATCAATCCAAAGCTAATTCTTATGGGCCATCCATTGTTGCTAATACAATACTTTTTCCTCCAAAAGGAGATATCAAATTTTTGTAATGTGTTGGTAATCATTACAAAAAGGATTGCTTTAACTTATGGAGCTATCAATCAACCAATCATAAACTTTATATTTTAATTGAAACTTGAGATAGAATTTTGCTTTTTCTTTAGATGTTTTAATTAATTTTAGTGAAAAAATAATAATTATATTACTCCTATTATTAGTATATGTAAAATTAAATCCATTAGACTAAGATTAGTATATGTAAAATTAAATCTATTAGACTAAGAGAAGGATGGGAGGTAGAGTTTGGCATAGGTAAGAGAGTTTCGATTTTGAAATGCATAAAATAAACTAAACTTGATCTAGGTGTATTAAGATCAATTTGAAATTATTTTTGTCACCTTTGGGGTATTCTGACCTATTTTTTGACATGGATTAGCTGCAAATACATCAAGCTAGACTTAATTATATCAATAAAAATGTGAAATGTCTTTATGAGTCTGTAATTCTAGTGGAAGTCTAGGGTATTATGAGACACTTATCCCACAATATCTTTTCAGCCTTACAATTGAAGAAATCAATTTGTAAGGTTTGCAACCTCTAAATTGTTCAATGAAATAGCTTTCCAAATAGAAAGAACATGTTTTGTGAGAATTTATAATATTGTAATAGTTCAAGGATATATTCCCGAATGAGCTTCTTATTTTTCACCTAAAAAGGAGTTTAATTTTCTAATTTATATTATACTTGGATTTGTACCTACATCCAAGGAACTGTATAGGATGAATGTGGTATATATATAAGAACTTAAAGTTTAGTAATAAGAACTTATAAAAAAAATGGATATTAAGGTCAACTAGTTAACCTTAGGGACCCCTTGATGTTTTTTTCAATAAGAAAGATGGAACATTAAGACTTTGCATCGACTATAGAATGTTGAACAAGGTCATAATTAATAATAATTATCTTTTACTCATTAATGATGAAATTTTTGATCAAATAAAGTTTGGTTTAGTTTTATCTAAGATTGATCTTGTATCAAGGTACCATCAACTTTAAATCAAAGAAGAATATGTGCATAGAATGACATTCAGAACTTGGTATGACCATTATGAGTTTGTTGTCATGACTTTTAGCTCAAGATGGTAGAGTGGTTACTTATGAGTCTCAAAGACTAAAAGAACATGAAAATGATTATCCCACTAATGATCTAGAGTTAGCATCAGTTATACATACACATAAATAATGTAATAATTTTCTTTTTGGGAAACATTTCAAGTGAAATCTAATCATCACATCCTTAAAAACATTTATAATTGTAATATTATTTTAATACAAGGTAGCATAAATGGTTAGAAATAATAATAAAAAATTGATATGGATATTTCTTATGTTAAAGGGAAGGAAACATTTGTTGTTGATGCAATTAGTAGGCACACTTATCTTGCTACACTTTTTTTAAAGTCTAATTTCATAAATTATGTGCTGGAACATCAACTAATTGATTGCATTTGTAAGGAAATTTAATATGTAGAATTATCTAAATAATTTATGGATAAAGGTTTTAATGATTATTCCTTAGACTCAGATAGATTTATGAGGTATTAAAATATAATTTATGTTCTTGATTATAGTAATTTAATCGAACAAGTGTTGGAATAAATGTATACTACACCTCATTATTTCTCATCAAGGTGTCACTAAAATGACACATGAACTCAAAAGGTTTTTTTTAGTCTATACTAAATAAGGACGTGGTTGTATTTATGGAAAAAATATTGGAACTCTAGCATGTTAAATATGAGCATTGCCATCCCTGTGGTTTACTCTATCCTCATTTTTTACTAAAAGATAAATCAACTATATATATTATGGATTTCATATTGGGACTATCTAAGTCTCAAGGTTGATATGATACTATTTTGGTGGTAATTGATAAATTCACCAAGGTTACACATTTTACTACAATAAAACTTGCTAATGATGCTCTTTTGTTTTAATAAGTTTTTGAAGGAAATTATTTGTTCTCACAGCATCCCTTAAGTTATCATCTCTAATTTAGATAAGTTTTTTTTTTACTTAAATATTTTTTATAATTTAACTATTGCTTTTGGGACACATTTAAATTTTAGTTTTTCATATTGTCCATAAATATATGATCAAAGTGAAAGGCTCAACCACTTGGTTAAAGATATGTTTAGGTTTTATGTAATGGATCAATAGTACAAGTGGAAACACTCTCTTCAAACTTAGTCAAATTTTATTATAACAATAATTATTATTATGTGATTAAAATGGCTTATTTTGAAGCCTTGTATGGATGAAAATTATGAACTCTACCTAATTGGGAAGGTTTGAAAAATAGATCAGTTGTAAAACCTAAAACCCAACATAAGCATGACACACAAATGGATCTTATTTGTTAGATATTTACATTTTCCAATGATAGGAATAAGAGTTATGCAAATATTAAAATATCTTGTAAATAATTTGAAGCTTAGGATAAGGTTTGTCTGATAGTTAGACTTCAAAAAAATTATACTAAATCTGGCAAGGCATCCAAACTAACATTAAAATTAGGATTGTGGATTCAAGTAACTATGATTGAAATAATTCCAATAGTGATTGTTGCTTATATCTTTGAATGCACTATGATTATACAAGCCTGTTATGGTATTAAATTGTTATGTTATCTTATAAAAGCATAGCTTAATTAATATGTTATGGTTTGATTATCTAAATTAATTTAATCATTTATTATGTTTAACTTATATTCATGTGGTGACCACTTTAGGTTCACACCAAGTAAACTTGGGGAACACTATAATCATTCTAAAGTATATTTTTTAAGTTTTATTATGGATTAAAAAGTGTTTAATTATTAAAAAAATTAATATTGGATAAAATTATATCCATGAAGGCATTGGAATAAAGCTAAGTATAGTGGGGAAGATGAAAAATAATGAGGGGGGAAATAAAATAGAGTAGAAGATAGCGATTTGAACCCAACTCTTTGGTTTTGGGGGAACATATGCCTAAGCATTATGAAGCACTTTTATCTTGAGCATCCACTTCACCTTATCTTTGAATTATCCATTAGTAGAGTTATTAAAGGTTTTTTTTCTATAGATTTATAACATAATTGAAATGATTTCAAATTAAAAATTGTGCAAGATGGAAAAGTGAGCTAGCCAAATAAATGAAGTAATACCGATGCAGAACATCACTAAAGAATAATGCATGTAAATGTGTTTTAGACGATCATTATGACCAATTTTGGTATTTTCAAGGTGTTAAATATCATAGATGGTCTATTGGGATGTTTTAAAGTTATTAAGAGTCTTGAGTTATTATGTTTATAATCCTTTTGGAGTTTCCTACCAAAATCTGTTAAGGTGTGGAGCTAAAAGCTTCAACTATTTACAGACACAAGGAAGGATGCTGAAGAACCAGAGCCATCGACATCGGCAGTATGACCGACGTCGGTCAGATGCAGTGGAGAAGGAGACCGGTGATGGCAGGGAGTCAGCCGACGTCGGCAGCACCAGACAAGCAGGGACCGGCGTCGGTCGCCTGTGCGGTCCATAACTATTCGTTGCACGAACAGTTAGTTAGTTGAACCGAATGTTTGCATGCTAAGGGGCTAATTTAAGTCACGGGCTGTGTGTCTAATTTTAGTAGTTAGAGTTCTATTTTTGTAAGCTTGGGATCCTATTTAAAGACCCATAAGGCATGTATTGTAATTAATTCAAGGAAAGTAAAAGCATTGAAGCAAGTAAGGTCAAGGAGATCTACAGGTGTAAGGTCAAGGAGATCAGCTGAAGCATTCAAGGAGGGATAACAACTTAGGCTTTAGAGTTGTTTTATTGAGCAAGAGAGAGATGGAAGAAGGTCTTGAGGTGTGGTAAGCCTTTGAGGTGGAAGAAGAAGTGGCATCTTCCTTATTGTATTTTCTTCCAGTAGTATTTAATACAAGAGTGTGTATTGTCTCTCAAATTCTTTGTTGTCTCAAGTTTCTAGCTACTTTATCATTCTGGTATAATTCTATGTTTAATTGCATATAAGAAAGTAATCAATTGTGCTTTAATTGGTAGAGCTACAGATCCCCTGACAAGTGGTATCAGAGCTATGGTTTGCAAGAAGCAGGGTATTATTTTTGATTACAGGTCATTCACAGGGTTTTCTGATTGAGTGGGAGTTCAGCAATGGCAGAAGAAAGCAGGCTATGAATGGAGAAGTTTAACGACAAGAATTATCAACATTGGAGGATGCAGATTGAGGACTATTTGTATCAGAAGGATTTGTCCTTACCGTTGGGTGGGGTTGCATGCAAGCCCACAGATATGAAGGATGAAGAATGGAACGTTCTTGATCAAAAGGCTCTTGGTTCCATAAGGTTGAGCCTTGCATCGTCTGTGATTTCTAGCTTATCACAGTGCAAGACAACGAAGGAGTTGATAAAGTCCTTGGCAAATTTATATGAAAAGCCCTCGGCTTCTAATAAGGTATATCTTATGAAGCAGCTATTTACTTTGCAAATGTAGGAAGGTGGATTGGTACATACTCATCTCAGTGATTTCCATGGTTTGGTAAACCAACTAGCTTCAGTCAATATTGTTTTTGATGATGAGGTAAAGGCTCTCTTGATTTTATGTTCTTTGCCTGAAAGTTGGGACGGTTTGGTTATGGCAGTAAGTAATTCTGCATCTACTTCTAAAATCTTAAAAGTTGATGATGTTGTGAGTGTGATCTTGAATGAAGAAATACGCAGGAGAAGCACAGGTGAATCATCAGGGAATGCTCTAAGTGCAAAAAGCAAGGAAAGGCAAAGGGAGAAGGTTGAGCAAGGGAAATCAAGGTCGGGAAGGAGATCCAAGTCCAAAGGTATTACCTACTGGTTTTGTGGAAAGAAAGGACATACAAAGAAGGAGTGTTGGTTGAGAGATAAAGAGAATCAACATGCAGGTATGGAAGAAGCAAAGGATGCAAATATTGTGATGTAGGATGCTCTCATACTTTCTTCGGATAGTCAGGTAGGATCATGGATTTTAGATTCTGGTTCATCTTTCCATGCATCCCCAAACAGAGATTTGTTCTATGAGTATGACCAGGGAGACTTTGGAGTTCTTTATTTAGGGGATGGTATGCCTTGTCAGATAGTTGGCAAAGGGAAACTGCAGCTGAGATTGCAGATTGACAACACGTGGGTGTTGAAAGAGCTCATGCATGTTCCAATTATCAAGCAGAGTCTAATTTCTGTAGGAAGGTTGGGAGATGAGGGATGCACAATAACCCTCATAGTGGATTCTTGGAAGGTTACCAAGGGAGCACTTATTCTAGCAAGAGGTAAGAAAGTAGATACTCTTTATCTATCTACTTGTATTACTGATTCTACTTCTGGTGTAGATTCGAAGATGTGGCCTAATAGGCTTGGTCACAAGAATAGGAAGGGAATGGAAGTTCTTGATTCAAAAGGTATGTGTTCAAATTTGGAAAGCATAAATACAGTTCATTATAAAAAGAGGAAATTTGATGCTTTTGACAGGAATAAAGAAGCCTTGGTGTTTATGGAGGAGATGAAGGACAAAGACCAGTCACAGGGGCTGAATAAATCTCAGCAAGGCAGCATGGATAGAGGTATGATCCAAGAAGAGCTCATGGATGAAAATTTCATCACTTACAGGAACACACAGACACCGATGTCGGTAGCTTGGCACTGACGTCAGTCATCCAGGTACCGACATCAGTCATGTGCAGACCAGCAGGGTCGATAGGTCAGACAGGAGAAGTTTGACGTTGGTCATGAGGACTGACGTCAGCAGGAGGGACACTGGCATCAGCTAGGGAAATGACATTGGCAGTCAGGGTCAGTGCAAAGAACTGACATCGGTCGGAAGCAGACTGGGAGATGGCCTAGATCGGTCACTGGAATGGATGTTGGGTGAATTAATAGGTCTCAAACACCCATGTGGAGGTCAGGAAAGGTATGTGAACCTCATATTCATTGTTCACCTTCTTTATATTGCTTACTGATAGTCATGAACTAGGAAGATGGAAGAAGCAATGCAGGTAGAATCCAAAAATAGTGGGAGCTTGGCATGGATGAGGAGTGTGAGTCCTTGGAGAACCAAACAGGGATTTGTTGGTAGTGTTGTCAGCTGGAATGAAGTACTGGATAGAGGGATGGATTCCCGTTTTAGAGAAGAGAGTGGATGGACACATGAGATAGAAGGCTATGGTATATGGTCTTTATTATGCTGTAGAACAATGGAGGTTTGACCATTGTATTTTATCTTTACCAGGTTGGATAATATTAGCTACATTATCCTGTTACTGTATTGTGTTACTTGTTGCAGGGTTTCATATACAGGGAGTTTTTTGAGCTAAGGGTAGAGTTGATTCAGAAGTATGTCATGGAGAATTTGGGAGCAGCAAAATTCTTGTGGCATAAGATACAGGTATTGCATCACAGGTTTACGTGGTGGTTGGTCTTCAAGAGTGACATTGAAGAGGGATACAGAGCCTAAGGAACAAAATAGATGGTGTATAGGTACAGGTACAAGTTACAGCTATTTATCTCCAAGTGGGAGATTATTAAGGTGTGAAGCTAAAAGCTTTAACTATTTATAGACACAAGGAAGGATGTTGAAGAACCAGAGCCACCGGCATTAGCAGTATGACCGACATCAGTCAGATGTAGTGGAGAAGGAGACCGGTGACGACAGGGAGTCCGCCGACGTCGGCAGCACCAGACAAGCAGGGACCGGCGTCGGTCGCCTGTGTGGTCCAGAACTGTTCATTACATGAATAATTAGTTAGTTGAACTGAGTGTTTGCATGTTTAGGGGCTAATTTAAGTCGCGGGCTGTGTGTCTAATTTTAGTAGTTAGAGTTCTATTTTTGTAAGCTTGGGATCCTATTTAAAGACCCATAAGGCATGTATTGTAATTAATTCAAGGAAAGTAAAAGCATTGAAGCAAGCAAGGTCAAGGAGATCAGCTGAAACATTCAAGGAGGGATAGCAACTCAGGCTTTAGAGTTGTTTTGTTGAGAAAGAGAGAGAGGGAAGAAGGTCTTGAGGTGTGGCAAGCCTTTGAGGTGGAGGAAGAAGTGGCATCCTCCTTATTGTATTTTCTTCCAGTAGTATTTAATACAAGAGTGTGTATTGTCTCTCAAATTCTTTGTTGTCTCAAGTTTCTAGCTACTTTATCATTCTAGTATAATTCCGTGTTTAATTGCATATAAGAAAGTAATCAATTCTGCTCTAATTGGTAGAGCTACAGATCCCCTGACAAAATCATTATTTTGAAAATTTGAATTTCCTAAACTAGCTTGTGGGGTGTTTTGGAGTCTTGCGTGTAATTCAATGTTACTAAATATTTTTAAATGGTCTTATATGATCCTAAGTGTATTTTTAAAGGTGAAATAATTTTAATCTCATGAATAAGGTAATGAAAATCAATAAAACAAGAAAAATTAATTGCCCTTCAATGTGGGTTGGCAATTATAGGAGGTTTATTTGCATGATTAGTATAATAAGAAGAATAGAATGATTAAAGAGGTTAGTGTATACATAAATTATGGTGGTATATGAGTATATTTTTAAAGGAGATAAAGGTATATATCTAAGGAAAGATAAGAGAGATAAAGCTTTCAAGAACATTGTCTACCTTGTCAATTATGTACATGGTTATTATATATGAAAAAGATCAATCAATAAAATGATGCTTTTGAATGAATGTATGGTGATTTAGATAATATCATTGGTATTTAATCCATATTATTGTGTTTTAATTTGGTTATAAATTAAATCTTGATACTTACCTTCAGTACATAGGTTGGTTATGCAAGCAACAAGAATTATGTTTTAGCACAGTCTTAAATGAAGAGCAAAGTTGAGGTTTTGAGATCTAGTTAATGGTTTTAGGCTATTGGAGGTGTAATATAGTTATTTTAAATTTTTTTTAATACATTTTATTGAACATAAGTCCATTTGGGAGTTCTAATTCAATCAATCTAGCATATTACTCAACACAGTCCATTCGGAAGCACTATGTGTTAATGCATAGTCAAGATTATCAAGTGAGTTGTGTATTATGAATGGTTTTCAATGGAATTTTATATTTTTGAAATAATAAAATTTGCATAGATTTAATAGGCATGGAGTGTAACCATTTTATAGGATTAAATATCCATTAGAGAGTGGCATAGTCCCATTGAAGAGAATTTTATGTTCTTATAGTCAAGAAACATGGATGCTAGGGTCTTTGAAAACTGTTAAGCTTGGTTGGAAGCTTTTTTAGGTTTTAATAATGAGTATTATAATATTTATCAAAACCTAGTATCAAACTTTGCACTTTTATAACTCCAATGATGAGTGGGGAAAAGGCTCAAGATGAGGATTGGTGTCTTCAAGGTAGTAACCCTCTGATTAAATGGATGACATTTGTCATGATTGCAGTTGGATATCAGACATAAGGATAATGGATTGTAGTTAGCCTTATTCTTGGACATGATTATAAATTAAAATACCTTTGGGGATATGACATTTCTTGTATCATTATTCTTGATACCCATATTTCCTTTTGCTCATCTGGTCATTCCTCTCTCATTTTATCTATCACTGATGAGGTGAGCACCAATACTTTATAGATAAGAATTTGTTGCAGGAGAAAGATGATAAGGATCCTCATTTGATGGAGAAAGTTTTCACAAATGAGACAATGTTACATTTAATGGTACATATGTGTTCCAATCAAACCATTTATTTATGGTTCCTTTCCACTGATCAAGTGGTTTATATCAAGTGAAAACTTGAACACTTTTATGGCCTTCCTATGCAATATGAATGGCTAGTTTTATAAGGAATTAAAATTGAGGATACATGTACTCTATCTAGATACAACATATTTAGGGACTCTACCCTCATCTTGGATATGAGATTATAGGGTAGAGTTATGGGTTTAGGGATGCTATCATCCTCAAAATTTGGGCCTTTCAAAGAAGTGGTGAATAAATATACAACTAAATTAAATAGAATTAAGACTACACCTATTCCTCTTGCTTATATTATATAACACTCAAAATAGATTTTGATTTTTGATATTAAGGGATATGTGGTGAAAAAATACTAGGCAAACCTAGAAAAAGAGGTAACGAATTGGAAAAGGTGAGAATTCTAACAATACTCCCTGAGGTAATAGAGTGATCAAGACAACCAACATAAATAAAGGAATGAGGCATGTAATATTTATAGTAATAAAAAAAAATGGTGTTTATAAAAATTCTAATGTTTTTTTTAACTTGCTAGTGGGGAATGATGATGTTTTGGCTAGTATTCTTGAGGTGCTCACAACCATCCAAGAAAGGATATAAGTTCAAGAAAATGACATGGCCAATTTGTAAGGTCATGAAAATAAAAATTGGGTGGATGATAACTACATGAAAGTAGATGATGAACTCCCTTAACCTCGAGATGTCATTGATCCTATCATTAAGGAGATCAAGAAGATTCCACATCCTACATTTTCCTAAGGATAATATATAGATGCTACTAAAACATGACTAGTAAATTTGTCGATATATTTTACCCTACATAATATGAGCTATAATATCAAATATTTAATTATATCCCATTATTTGGTGGGTGATATTTGTTGTGTAATTATCTCTATTCACTCAATGGGTTTGAACCTTTGAATATCACTTGGGAGACTTTTGAGAGGAAATTCATTAAGAGATATCTGAATTCCAACTATAAAGAGAAAAAGGTCACTGAGTTTCAATTATTTAAATAGGGCATAATTACTACAATAGAGTATGAGAATTTTTTTATCATTATGATAAAAAAATTATCATTTTCTTATGTTATATTAATTATATGTGATTTAACCTTTTAGGGTCTTACACGTGTAATTCCTATGTTTGGTTAAAGGGATGAGATGTCTAAATTAGTTAAACAAATATGAAATAATTAAGAACTAATTTTTAATGGTAATTAATTTTTCTTACTTTTTAAAAATAGCAATAAATAGGCCTAAATTAAGAATTATTTGGAAATTGATTGTTGCAGATGATTTGGGTTCTAAAAGTTAAGATATGAGTAGTTCTAAGTGTTGTTAATAGGATTATGGTGTTCATCTATTCACTGGATAGTAGCAGTCAATATGGATATTAGTGTCATCTATGTGTAGTGTGCTTGATGTGGTGTTAGTGTCCTCTTTGTGGGATTGTTCTTATTTTCAAGGGTACCTACGCTTGTGTTTGTATGTTTTGTTCCTTCATGACCAAAACTTGTAGCTCTGTATTATACCTAGAAAATTTGATTTGATGAACAAACCCTAATCTCTTTCCAAGTATGGCATAAAAAATAATTTTGTGTCTCTTAATAGGATGGACTAGACATCCTAAACATCCTACTGTGTAGAGAGTTACCTACATACCAATACTCTGAGGAGGGATCAAGTTTGATGTAGTTCTCTCAGCTAGTGCTTGATGTGTATGCAAGTGAATGATAGAAAGAGAGTGGCCTTAGATGCCTTGAATGTAATTGAGCTTTGGAATGCTTAAAAACTAGACATAAGGCTACTGTTGATGGGAGTATTCAGAAAGTAGGGTAGAGTAAGGATAAAATACCTTGATTTTGCATAGCTTTGTCTTTGATTTGAATCATTTTTGCATCTATTTTTAATTTATTGAATAAAGGGGATTAGACTTATATTTATAGGGTTTTGTTTCTTATGTGGATAAGAAAATGAGTTTACACTGACCTTAAGAGGGGCACACATTTGAAAAACTATCTGTCGGGAAGCGTTGGGGATAATGACAGTAGCACCCAATTAGGGACACTAGAGCCATGTGGCTATAGTGTCCCAAATGTGGCACTAATGTCTATTTAGTAGACTGCTAAGAAAGTTGGATTGGAATCAGGGATGACAATTTTGGGACTATGTCTTGACTAGTTGTAGGTGAATGAGGTCTACTGAATGAAAAGAAATGTAAGTATAAGGCTCTAAAATAGGCTTATGGGTAGCCTAAGAATAATTTAACTCAAATTACACTCTTAGAATCCAATCACCACTTTGAGGTGATTACATTTTCCCCCCATTTATGCTAGTAATGTAGTAAAGTGAAATGACTAGTATAAATGAAAAATAAGCGTAATTGGACTGACCTTGGAAATGAAGCCCATGTAGCTGAGTTTGAAAATGTGAATCTAGATCTACATATGTGTAACATGATCTAAATTAATTTTCTTCAATGAAACATGTAAAAATTATACCTTACTTAAGAGATAATCAAAAGCAAAAGTCTATGCTAAAATAAAAAATTGAGCAAAGTTTATTAAAGAGAGAGGAAAGAAATGAATACACCTCATGGGTACGCCAACCAATGTATGAACCAAATAAAAACATGTGTGTGAATTTACATAGTGATCATATCATTGACTAAATTTAACTAAGTTGATGGCTTGTTCAATCCTCATATGGGTGGCTTAATAACTCAATCCAGTTTTGACTCCATCATTGCCCACCCCTACTTGGTGGATCCTAATATCTTTTAGCTTGGATAAGAATTTAAGTGTGTCAAACCCTATCATGTAGGTGGCTAAATAACTTAATTAAGCCTTGACTCCATCATTTCCCCATGTGTGAAGTAGATGCATCTGTAATGATACAGTACAAAGTGATAAAAGTATCTAATTGAGTAATCTAACTATGTATTTGACTTTGTGGTCACTCGGGTATATTAGATGGCTTTGGGCCACTTGAGAATGCGAACCAATATATATGAAGTAAGGCATGAATCTGGTGACAACCTGGTATGTGATAATAAGTGTATATATCATAGAGAATGACATGGAGTTTTCCATTCCATTTGTTCAACTTGTCTGAAGTTGAGCAACTATGTTCCACACTATTGGTAGAAGAACATGGATTGTAAAGTTGTGTAGGATATTTATCTAATATCTATGTATTATGCACTTATTTTTTTATTTTATAGCCTATTTTGTCTTATCTTCATGATTTTTAATAAGCCATAATATGAAGAAACTCCACTTTTGGTGTCAAGTATGAGAAGAAGATGAATAATCATATATTGGAAATGTCTATATATACTTTTGTTTATAAGAAGAAGAGGGTATTAATTTTATAAGATATCAATAGAGATTATCTAGTTATGGTTACTTGTATGATTTCTTGTTATGTTCCTTTCATGCACTTTTATATGTAATGTCTTGGTTACTTTCTATCTAAATTATTATGAATGCACTATTTCAGTTTATAAATATTAGTTGTTCTTAAATTGCTCAATAACACAATAATTAATACATCTTACATTTTTGTCATCCAATTTCTTATATTTTATGATAAATTGTTCTATGTACATGAAGTATATTATAGGTACCCTTATCCTTAGCATGTTTTGATGCTTTAGGAACCTCTACTAATAATGGTGTGGTGAGCATGGAAACTCTTTTTGGAGGAAATTATGATAATATGGTTACCAGGGTAGAGAGATATTGAGATATGATTGGACCAAAGGATATGTAATTTTATAGAAGAAGAATCAAGAAGGACTGGTCTTATAATTTAGGAGATCATTCGAGAGCATATTTAATGAGAAATTTATGAAATATTCTGGTGTAAGTTGCCTGAATTGCTAGCTAACTAGTTAACATGGTTAGAATATTATTGATTTAGACCAAGGATAGAAGAAACTATAATTCAGACTAAAGAAAAGATAGATCAGTTGGAGAGATTGGAAACTAATTGAATAAGAGAAATAGATCATTGGGTTACAACTATAGTAGATGGATATATAACTAAGTTTGTAGTGTGAGGATACATAAATTTTGAATTTGCAAAGGACTTGTTCATCAGAGGAATTCGAGGGAAATTTTTTTAGTGACTACCTATCCTAATGAAGATGTTGGTTGTGGGCAAGGCTATAGTGCCTACTCTAGATAATATGGAGTAGAAACTTCTAGCATATAGGGGTGTGTACGACATGATAGTGAATGATGATTAGATGAGAAAAAAAGGCTTAGACCTGAATCTGAAATGGAGATATGAGAGAAGAAGAGTCAAAAGAAGAGTCTAGATTTATAATGTGAGCTATGATAATAGAATAAATGGAGTAAACAAAAAAATACCTAGGTAGCTGTGAAGAGTTAAGAGTAGCAGTAAAATAGTTGAAGAACGAGTAAGAAGTGATGAATGAGAAGAAAGACATGAAGAATGAAGAATGAAGAATAAAGAATGAAGAAATACAAGATGAAAGAATAAAATGAATCATAGAAGAAAGAAAGAAGTGATGAAGAGCAATAGGAAGAAGAGACGTTTAAAGATGAAGATGAGAATAATGTAGAGGTGGATCAGTTAGTTGATAGATGTAGTGCATAGCTATAAGAATGGGAATTACCAAAAGGACATGAATTATTAAGCAAATAATTAAGACAAAGTCATAGGGTAATTACAAGCTCAAGCATGGAAAGAGAAGTCATAGAAAAGAATCTTTCATTGGAAGAATACACATCCTTGTAGCCTAATTTATTATATTCCAATAAAAGTGTTTAACCAGAATGGTAAGTAGATAGTAGTTGGGAAGGTCTATTGTTAGAGAAAGTACATTGATAGGGTACTAAAATTGAAACAACCTCAATTTTTAAGGCTTTGAAGGCTGTAGGGATCAATCAAATCAAGCAGAGAAAAGAAGAAAATATAAAAAAGTAGAGTGCATAGACAAACTCTCCTAGTGCATAGGTAAATATTCTTAGTGTACTGATAGGACCACACATAATGCATCCTCCCATTGTAAAAGTTGTGTAGCTAATCCCCTCAACACTAGTTAATAATATGGGTGCTTTAGGAGAATTTATAAATCTGGCACCATATGATGGGTCTATGGACTTTGAGCAGTACTTACTAACATATGAGATGAAATGGCAAGCTAAGGGTATTAATGATGAAGCTATAAAGAATTGAAAAATAATCAGGGCATTGAATGGAATAGCACATGAGTTTATATAAATTAGATATATTAGTTAGACAACTCTACAATATGTTAATAAGTGGCTTATCATAGAATTTAAAATAAAGAAATGTACAAGTCAGATTATTCAAGACCTAAAGGAGATTAGGCAAAATTTAGGAGATTTAGTCTGTGATTATGATCACAAATTCTTAGATGTTATGAATAATGTGTATTTTGACCTAGAATATAAATATAAAGATGCATGGTTTTTCAAAGGAGTTCACTCTAGGATCAAGTTAGCTATAACGTAGACTCAATTTTCTACTAAAGTAGATGTTAGAGATGTTTCTATTCTAGCGGAATGAATTAAATATTATGGGGAATCTCCTATAGTGGATTCTAAGATTGAAAATACATTGTAAGCTTTTATGAAGAGGATAGAACAATATCATTAAGAAGATAAGCTTAAGCTAAGTCTATGGTGCATGAAGTGTGAGAAAGAAGGACATCACATGAACAATTATCCTAAAATTAAGATAGAGTTTTGTGAAATTTGTAGAATAGTGGGGCATGCAACAACACAGTGTCATCTCCTACAATACTATGTAAAAATCCCACAGAGTTTGTAATATAATTTTTTTAAATCACACAATCATGATGAAAATAATTGTAGGGTTTTATAAGATCTCAATGAATATATTACAAAGAATGTATTCATCATCATTGCACAAGTGTCCTTGATGAAGTAGATGATTCTAGGCCTAGAGGTTGATAAGTGTTATGAAAACCAAACGGGTCCATAATAGATCCCTAGCTCACCTCCATACCAGCCTCAAGGTCCATCTAGATGGACTCTTCCTTCACTAGGTTAGACACCACCATTACCATAGTACTAATACTTAGGAACTTAGAATATGACAATGATGTAGTAACAATAAACTAGATGGACTATGTTAGTTGCACAAAAATAATATAGGATTGGAGATAATACCTAGCAACATCAAAACTAGAATACATCATAGCAATAGAGAGGTTATAGAGGAGGTTATTAGTCGAATTGAGGAGGATCTAGTGGAAAATATAGAGGAAGTTATCAAGGTGGTAGAGGAAATAAGTATCAACACCCTCCTTTGTAATGTTAATTATGTGGAAAGTATAACCATGTTCAGCGTAATTGTCCTTTGAATTCCCAAAGATAGTCTTACTGTACATATTGTAGGGTATACGAGCAACATGAAATAAAATATTGTCTTATTTTAAAAAAGTAAAGAAAATAAAAAGATGTCAGGAAGGTTAACTTGGTGAATGCATAGAATAAGAAGGATACATTTTTGAATGTTGTTACGAGACACCAACACACACATAGAGGATTGTCTCCTCTTGAAATGCCTCAAGCCAGAGAATCCAAAAAGTGAAATAGGAAAAATACTTGGACCCAGTTGTAGAAAAGGGTCTAATGTATTAAGTTATGCAAATGTTGAAAAATATTCAACACCAAAACACTACTAAAAGAGATGTTTTAGTAGTAGATGCACAAATGTATGGTTAGATTGTGTGCATGATGTGATAGGATGGAGTTGTTACTACACTTATAGATTTACTAAAGCTGTTAAGTACACTACACAATGAAGATATTTCCAAAAACATTAAAAATATGCTACATATACTAGAATGTGCACAACAAGGGCAATAAAAGACCAAAAAATAATTGGTATGTAAAAACAAAGAAGCCATAGATGTAGATGTGTGAATCAACATTATAGTTATAGGATATGAAAATCTAAATGTTGTCTTTGATTTTGGCAACATGGTTAAAATTATCCCCAGGTTTACATGGGAGGTGATTAGATGATCAGTTATTAGTTACATCCCAGTGACTCTAAGTGTAGCATACTATGGAAGAGTTGAACCCATTGGTCAATTAGAATAAGTTGAGATCAAAGTCACAGAATTGAGCCTATGAGATGAATTTGAATTCATCGATATGAAGATAGTAGAAATGCAATATCCTACATTGATTAACAAGAAATGATCATATGATGGTCTTATGACTATTAATATTATGAAAAGTTAGTTAGAGGCATATCAAGGAGATAATATTGTATTAATTCCTATAAATAAGGTGCACAAACCCTAAATCATTCCATCTGAACTATAGTCTCCTTATATTACACAAGAAACTAGCTACAGAAAGGTAAACTCTAAGGAGAACCTAAAAGTTATGCACGTAGTCAAGTGTAATTTCTTGTATGGGAATAATAAACCTTAGATGCAATATTTACTCACTAAATAGTTGAAGACATATGAATAATGAAATCCTAAACTAGTAATTACTTAGCCATTGGCACCTTAGTTTGTCATAGAAGATTATGCATTCATGTCTACTAAATCACCTACCTGCTTAAAAATTGATTTTATCTATCAAGCAGATGATCATATGCAAGATAATATAGAGCCAACCAAAGATGGCATATTTCCTTAGGAAATAGATTTATCTATAATATGAGACTCATATACACATATACTCACTGAGCTCATGGTGATCATGAACTTATACCTATGATAATGGTCTTTGTTAATAAAGACAACTTCCTTCATACTTTATGATCGAGGATATCATTAATTCATTCTATGCCTACAATTTCATGTGCCTAAGATCAGTCAGTGAGTTAGTGCCTTGAATTATGATTTGAAGGGAATTTTAGGGATATGGTGGACAATTCATAGAAATTATTAGCTTAATTAGGATGATGCATGTAAACTTATGATTATCATATTTCAACTATCATAGTTAATTAAAAGTAATTGGCCTTTCTTTCAAGAAGGTGTGTGCCATAAAATCCATATCCACAAATGTGTTGAGGTTTGGATTGAAGAACATGTGGCACCTAAGTACTAGGTTCATATCTTTCATTACACACTTGCCCCTTTACCATCAGCTTAGTACATACATCAAGAACACAAGAGGGAGACAAAGCACTGGGCATTGGTGTAGAGTGACTTCATATAAAATTTTGTGTTTGAAAATAATAATCCTATGGTTAATAATTCACTACTCAAAATCAAACATTTCCTATACCATGGGTGCATAAAGGATTTAATCGCCATGACAGAGTCTACTGCATAGAAGAATGTAGCCTATGATTTGAATACAACACTATAAAGATATAACACTATCAATATGGAAGAATAATCTCTTATCTAGTCATGCCACTAAATAAAGGATGAAGAGGAGGAAATTAAAGATTCAAATACTAATGGTGATATCAATCTAATTGATTTGTTTGAACCTGAATAACAAGTAGAACCATTAAAGGATCCAATCAAGGACCCACAAAAGAAGAAAAGATATTCAACATACGGATTATATAGCAGGAAGGGAAAATAATTCTATGAGAATCTATTACTGAGGAAATTTTCAAGATTTATCACCAAACTATTAAAAAGTATATGGAAAACATTAGAAGTGAGGAGATTCCTAAATTGGTGCATATGGGTGACTATTGGACTGAATCTAAAGTTTTAGAATCTATGCAACTCATTTTAGATGATCAAGATGTGTTTCCTACAAAAATTTTAGAAGTTATAGGAGTAGATCCTTCCCTAGGTGAAATTCATATCAAAATCAAGAAGTGCACACGACCCATAAATAAAATTTCATATAAGTTGAATCCAAACATGAAGTTGAAAGTAAAGGCTGAACTAGATAGAATGCAGGAAGAAGGTATAATTTATCATATAGAGAAGGTAGATTGGGTTAGTCCCATGGTAGTGTAACCTAAAAAAATAGGGGAGATTAGACTATGTGGTGACCATAGAATTTTGAATGACACATCTATGAATCATCCATTTCTGATTCCCTTCATAGATGAAGTTTTGGAATCTGTAGTAGGTCATGAAGTTTACTCCTTCATAGATGGGTTTAGTGGGTATCATCAAATATCCATTAAAAAATATGACAAAACTAAAACAACTTTTGCCATAAAATGGGGATCCTTTGCATATAATGTAATGCCTTTTGGCGTCAAGAATGCACCTAAATGTTTTTCTAGAGTAGTGGTGATACCTTTAAGTATTTCATTCATGACTTCATCAAAGTATATTTATATGATTGGTCACTCTTATTTTTGTTTAAAAATCACTTGTCCAAGATGTGCCTCATGCTAGAACAGTACTGAGCTCTCCATATTTCCCCAAATTTGAAAGAGTGATTATTTTTTACACCTTTTGGTGTATTGCTAGGTCATGTGGTGTGCAGTGAAGGGATTTTGGTGGACCAGGCCAAAATTATAGTCATTATTAGTATGTCCCCACCAGTTACCTTAATAGAAGTGTGATCCTTTATTGGCCACATAGGTTACTATTGAAAGTTCATCAAGGGATATGTAGTCATTTCTTCCCCAATAGATTATTTGTTTCATAAAGGTACAAAATTTGTCTAGGCCTATGAGTGTCAAGAAACTTTCATAGAACTGAAGCAAAGATTGGTCATTGTGCAAATTCTAGTCTTTTTAGATTAGATTAAGCCCTTTCATGTGCACATTGATTCTTTTGGTATCATAGTCGTTGTTATGCTTACATAGCCAAGAAATGGTGGACTAGACCACCCCATACATTTTACAAGCTAAAATTTATTCGACATAGAAAATAATTACATGATAATTGAAAGGGAATAATTGGATATAGTGTGCATATTATAGAAATTTATAAATTATCTTCTAGTGACACCATTTGAAGTTTTCATAGATCATAAAGCTATGTGTTACCTAGTCAATAAGCCTATGCTCGAAGGATGTATTTCAATATTACTGATGCTCTTTCAATCATTCTAATTTTGCATCAACATCAATCCAGGTAGAGAAAATGTTGGGTCACATTCTCTTAGTCACATCATCAATGGGGAAGATCTAGAAAAACTATAGGAAGATTCTCTTTATGTCCATCTATTTTGAGTTTCTATGATACCTAATAATTTTGAAGAAATATCTAATTTCTTAGATTAAGGGGTATTACCCGTGCACTACCAAGAAAGATAAAATAAGTAGTTTATCACCAGAGATTTACCATATACTATTATAAATGGGCTCTTGTATCATTTGGGGAAAGATGAAATATTGTATAGGGTAGTTCTATAACATGAACATCCACAACTCTTATAGGAAGCACACCAAAGAATAGAAGGAGGTTATTTTGTGTGAGAAACTACTGCACAAAAATTGTTATAGATTGGATTATGCAAGCCAAATATTTTTTAGGATGCACATAGAGTAGTGTAACATTGTGATGTAAGCCAATGAATGGGTAATCCACACCAAAAAGATGAAATGCCTTTTCATCTTTTGTTAGTTGAATAAGATTTTAAATATTGGGGCATCAATTTTGTAGGACCTACTAATCCCTCAAGTAACTGTAGCAAAGCTCAGTATATTATCACTATGATAGATTAATTTACCAAATGGTTTAAAGCTATTTTGATACCCAACTGTGGGGTGATGGACATAGTAAAGTTCCTTTATGAGAATATTATCACATGGTTTGGATTCCCCATCAAGCTCATTAGTGATCAAGGGACAAACTTCTTGAATAATACTATCACATCTATTAATAAAAGATTCATTATTTCTTATCATAAAAGTACTATGTACCATCCACATTCTGGTGGATAAGTTAAGGCTTCTAATAAAGTGTTAGGCAAGATGTTGGAAAAGATTTTTGATGTCAAAAGGGATGATTGGGAAGATTGCATTCTTATGATTCTTTAGGCTTATCAAATGCACTATAATAGGGCTATAGATTTTACTCCATTTCAGTTAGCCTATAGGCTTAAAGTAATAATGCCTATGGAATATTTGGTACCTAGTCTACACATTGCAATGGTTATGAGACCAGGGGATTGTGAGTTTCTCACAAACAGGCTTCTTAAATTGAATTGAATGGATGAGTACTGATATAGATCATCTTGGATGCAGGAAGTTCATAAGCAAATTCAGAAAGCATGGCATGACAATAACCTATGACATAAGGAATATCACAAAGATAAACTAGTTTTTCTATATGATATTTGATTTAGATCATTTCTAGGTAAATTATAGATCAGGTGGAAAGGGCCTTACATTATGAAAAAAATATCATAAAAAGGAACCATTATTTTCAAATATCTACATGGAAATGTTCTAACACAATGAGTGAATGGTTGTAGGCTTAAGCCCTACTGCCAATAGTCTTAATTAATCTCTTTCTACCAAAAGAGTGGTTACCAAGTAGCACCAAGTAGATTTGGATTTCCCATTTCTATATTTTTTCTTATGTGTTTATTTTTATGCATGTGTGTGTGTGTGTGTGTGTGTGTGTGTGTGTGTGTGTGTGTGTGTGTGTGTGTGTGTGTGTGTGTGTGTGTGTGTGTGTGTGTGTGTGTGTAGATTAGATGATCTCTTCACTAGCTTTTGGAACCATGATAAGAAGTGTATCATGCAACACCTATGTGTAGAAGAATTTAGGTGCATTATTATTAATGTCAATAAGAGTGAAAGAAAGAAATTAAGTTTGGGAAATGTATATTCAATTCACGTTAGCCAATATCTTAATAGTATAATGGTCATCCCAAGTAGTTAATGCTAGATCCTAGATTTGGTTGATCTAATATTCACCAAATTAGTGGTTGGTCAACAATATTAGTACGTACCTTGGTACAGATAACAAAGAATATAATGACGTATCTCAAAGCATGTGCTAACAACTAACTACCTTTATTTCTAGATCGGATAAGATTTTCCACATTAGCATTCAAATTGATATCAAAAGGATATCTCAGTATGGCATTTATGTAGAAACTAATAAGCATGAAATCTATAAAGTCACAAGGTTGTGAACCAAGTCTACATTTCATTCTTGTAACCATTTTATGAGCTAAAGTCCCAGAGCTGATCCAACTTATCCAGTGTAAAAAGTACAAAGTTTCTAATTTTCAATATTCAAATACCATGGATTATTTGCAGCTCATTAAAAATTTGATAGATGCCTAGAATGAAGAAATGAGCATCGATATTGTACTTTGGTAGACTAAATATAATGATAGAGAGCCATTTAATTACCTTCAATCTATAGAACAAAAACATTTTTGACTAGATCTAATAGATGTTACACAACCACTTGCTTTTGTAGCCCCACATCATTTTTAGAACATAAATTTCAAGTGTTTGCTTCCAATGCCTATCATTGGTGATTTGGGTGAGATTGTGTAAATCCTTTCTAGCTAATACAATGAGGATAACATTTACATCGGCCCAGATACCACTATCATCATCAAGACCAAAGCAATGGCTATAAATTTGGGCCTGTCTATGCAGGGAAATTATTTTTCTCCCTACAAGTCAAGAATAACTCATATCCTTCATAAAGTTAGAGATGTATATGTCTAAGGGCCCATATGTTGGAAATATTGTCATTGGTGTCAAAGGTTTAGTATTATTGGTGATAAAGGCCCCATTGCATTTAATGTTATTTATATTGGCTAATATGAGTTAATATTTATTTAATATTAACGAATATATTTTTGGTTGCATATGAGACAAAATAAGGGCCCATGGAGAAGTCAAAGAGTCACGGGATAAAGACAAAAGAAGGATGGGATGCATTTTCCCATGAAGAGTCATCTTGGGGCATACCAAGAGTCACCAAGTGAAGACAAAAGAGTAAAGGGCGAATTTCTCATGAAGGGACACTTTAAGGAATACGAAAAGTCACCAAAGATAAGGACAAAAGTGGGAAAGATGTTTTTGGTCATGAAGGGTCACCACATGACTTTTCAAATGCTTGGATATGAAGGGTCATCCAAGATTGGCACCATTTTCCATGAGGATTGAAAGGTCACAAAGGGGGAAGGCCAAAGGTCATTTGGAAAGCTATAAATAAAGGCTTGAGTAGCCATTTATAGTGTGGAAGTGAGAGGTTGATTTGATATTGTAATATCTAGCTTAGAAGAACAATTATGAGAGATGATTTGTATTTGTTATATCTAGCTTAGAAGAGCAAAAGTGAAAGAGAGGAAGGAGATGTTGTATTGATCTATCATTTGTTGAGATAGAAACATTGAGAGATAGGTGTGTGGTATACACAAAGGGGTTGGTGCTCTTGTGGGTTGGTGCTCACAAATTGTTGTTGAGTTGGTGCTTGGCAAAGGGGTTGGTGCTCACAAATTGTTGCTGGGTTGGTGCTCGGCAAAGGGGTTTTAAGCTCGTATGGGTTGGTGCTCACGAATTATAGCTGAGGTTTGTACCTGGCAAAGGGGTATGGTGCTCCTGTGGGGTTGTTCTCACGAATATATTCAAGATTTATTCTATGTGGTTTTTCCCACATTGGGTTTCCATGTTATATCTGGTGTCTCTCTCTATCTTGTGTGATGTTTATTGTTTGAGTTTTATTGCATATCTTGAATGTTTGTTTAAGTGGAATTTGATAAAGGGAAAGTTTTATAAGATATACAATATACTGATTCACCCCCCTCTAAGTATATCCATGCTTAACACCATCTGAATCCTAATTGAAGATATTTAAGATGAACCATTACACATCTTGGTTGAGTGCATTGCACATAGATTCTGACATACCACTAATTCTGTAAAGTAAATCCCCAAAAGAGTGGTTGACATTGTACATTGCATGATCCACCATAATGAGAACTTAAAATGGCCCAAATAATTTTTACAAGATCTACTTACAAATATTGACAAGTGTTGCATGACTTTAAAGCAGACCTTCCAACCATTTTTTATCTTTCTTCTACGCTTCACTCAATGGAAGTTCCCTAAGGGATAAGTGTTCCAAGATACTGATTATTGGATAACATAATAATTTTGTAATTTGATATGGACACTTGAACACAGTGCCCTAGATCATCAGGGAAAGTTCAAGAAATGGTGGGAGGAGTATTTACATATTATTTCTACATAACCACAAGTTTCATTAGATGTCATGTAATACCTAGGACAATATGATGTCACTTTGTTTCTAAAAGGCATCTTGATTCATATACATGAGCTGCCTAGATCACCATTTGGACCCATAACATATTTTTTTACCATATCCATGGTATAGGATGAGGTTTATAAGTAAAAAAGCATATGCATTTATGCATGTGACACCTCTTCAAACCATACCACCTAGCATAATAGTTCTTTCAGTGTAGCCACAATGCCATAACAATAAAAAAAGAAAGCATAATCTCTTTGGAGAAGAACAACCATCACCTCCACCAAAGTGTAAGACTAGGAGAACAATAATTTTGCTAGATGACCCTAAGGTACCATAGATCATAAGCAACTATGACCTACCTCAGATGGGGATTGATGAGCAGGAGGTCTACCAAGTAATGCGTGAAGATATGGAAAGTGACCTATATGAGAAGGAAGAGGAGGATTTCTTCTTCTATAAGGTAGTGTGCACAAGTATTTAGGTGGAAATACCACCATGCTCGGTATCCATCTTTGTCAACACCATGTGTGAAGAGGAAAAACAAATGCAAAAAATAACTAAACTCTTTGAGGAGAAACCTTCTACCACTTTGATAGTTATTGATGTATTTGTTCCACTACCTAATAGTTTATAAGAGACTCTAGTTCATAGACCTAAGAACCTAATGAGAGGCTAAAGTTTTTCCTACTCTCTAAGAATGCACATATGGTAGGGCATCCATTATGCATAAAGTATAACATTCTCCTTCCTTGACTTCAACACCAACCAAATGCAAGCTGGTTACTTTGGGGTAGAAGAAAGCATCTATTTCTAGCTCTGTTGTCTAGTTAAGTGATTCACCACCATAGAACAAGACCCTAATATCAAAAAGAGATGATATCAAATCAACCTACAACTAAAAATCAAAAGGCTTCATGAGAATAAGTAGGTATTACATTAGAATGATGATTACATCAAGAAGAAGAAAGTGCCAGAAGGAGTAGGCTTAATAGTAGCAATCTAATCAAGCACACCATCAAGCTGAAGAAGCCAAGGCTAAGAAAAAGGCATATGATGTAGAAGTTTGATGTAAATAGGATATCAAGGAACCAAAGAAGGAAAAAAATATATTAATGCAATAAATTAAGCATAAGAGGCACACCAGAATAAGATGGATGAAGAGTAGAGGAATATAGAGGTTGTGCTCACAGTTAAGGCTAAGGCAGAAGAAGACAAGCAAAGAGAAGATATAGAGGCATAGATAAAGAAGGCTTTGGAGGATGCCAATATTACCCAATAGAAATAAAATGAATTTATGAGGAATAATAAAGAAGTATAAGTTAAAGCCTTACATAAATAGCAAGTTCAAGCACAAGAAGAACAAATTCATGTAGCCAAAGCACAGGACAATCTAGAGGTATAGGCATTGGTCAAGGTTGAACTAGACAAGGTTGTTGCACTTGAAGAGAATAAAAAAGGAAGAAGATCATGCATAGAAATAGGAGGGGAAATAAGAAAAGAAGAAAGAAGAGGACCAAGAACAAAAAAGAAAGATGAAGAAAAAGAGCTAAACTAGAAATTAATAGAGGAAGCAAAGAGAAAATAAGATGGAGATGTTATGCGGCAACTAAAGATTGAATAAGACACCAAGGTATATCATAAAAAAATATCTTGATAATAGAAATAAGGTGGGTCTAAGTAGACAGTGCAAGAAGAAGATAAATCTGTAGCTGTAATAAGTGAGCAATAACTAGCCTTACCTTTGGGAGGAGTCTGGTATTGGGATGTTCTAACTGTGGGTGCTCAATGTAACACCTTTTCCCTTCCAATTACAACCTTTCCATGACCTGATATTTTAGATACCATAAAAACTTTGGCAGCCTTCCCACTTTAACAGGTAGTATCATTAGATATTTTTAGGTTATTATTAATAAAGCAATTGGAGGGAACTACAACATTATAGGAGTTTATCATACTGAAGGCCACCTCACTAGAGAAGTAGGTTGATCAATCTAAGGTTAAGAATATTGAGTTTTAGAATCAACTATAGGAAGATACAAAACTCACCTATGATACTTATCCATATTTGGTCACTTAAGCAATTAGAAACCAAGTAACGTCTAACCAACATAGACTCAAGACACTTGTCTCTGAGTTAATAAAAGATTGGTGAGTGCTGCAGAAACTATGCACATTGGAAAAATTGGATAGGATGTCAAGGTTGATGCTGACACATTCATCACTCTTACAAAGGAGTACCAAGGTATGTTCAATGCTACCACAGATCAAGCCTAATAGGTTACCCACAACTTACTTAATTGGAAGCAATAATTGGATACTATATTATCTAGTTTTAGCGTAGAGTTTATAAAGGCTACCACAACTAAAGAAACCATGGAAAGACACACTATGACTATGGAGGAGATGAATGGAACACTCTAATAATAATTAAATTCAATGGATAATGTGCATGATAACCTTATAGAATGGTAGAGCCAACTATTAATCAATTTTTTTATTAGCCTCCAAGCTCAAATATATGCAGACAAGATAGTGAAACTAATTTGAGAAATTTAGATAACAGTTAAAAACACCAAGGCTAAATTGAGCATCATTTTTGATGTATAAATCAAGCATATCATTGGCTACCAAACTCTATTGTGAACCCTATTGCATTTGATAAAAAAAGTGATGCTGGATTAGAATTCATATAAAATAGATCTAGCTCCTTTCACTAGCTTAGTTACATAGATTATGAATACACCTACCTATATGCTACCTTCAGATCTCTAGGAGATCATCACATAGTAAAAATCTACTCAATCCCATTCTAAAGGATCTTTCATTCAACCTTCATCTATGTCCATGCCACCACCTTCGAGTTAAGTACTACACAAATTACAAATCTTGAATTTTTTTTATAATTTTTATTATTCAAGACTTAGTTTTATAAGTGGGGTTAGGTTGGTTTAAAATGTGTAAAGGTAATCCACCTAGTTATGCCAGCCTATTGAAAACCCAAAAAGGGTAGTAGGTCAGTACGTTACTTAGTTGAAAACCTGAAAGGGTGGCTAAGTAGTGTGTAAGAGGTGAAAATTAGAAATGGTGCCTTGGGCAATTATTGTGATTCTTACTGGTCCAACCATTTATTCATCTCCCTATAAATTATGCATTCTTAGAGATCCTATGATGTTTTCTCAGGATTAGACAACCTTTTAATTCCGATAGTGTTGGTATAAGAATGCAAATTATAAATCTATGTAGGATATTTGTCTAATATTTATGCGTTATGCACCCATATTATCATTTTATATCCTATTTTGTCTTATCTTCATGAGTTGTAATAAGACAAAATATGAAGAGACTCCACTTTTGGTGCCAAGTAAAAGAAGAAGATGAAAATTCATAGATGGGAAATGTCTATATATACTTTTATTTGTAAGAAGAGATTTTCACTTTTAGAAGAGATCAATAGAGATTATCTAGTTACAGTTACCTGTATGATTTCTTGTTTTCTAATTTGACCCTCTAGTAAAATAAGTCAATGACATATATATTAAAACTTTATATAGGGTCTTTATAAGACATTTTAAAGATCATATTATATGTTTCATCCTTGTCATATTTTTCATTGTCTTAATATTACCTTATGTCACCTTATTGGCCATTCTAAGTGAATTGTATGATTTTCAAAAGAATCCAAGTATGTAAAGATAATATATAATGTAAAAGGTGTTAATTTAGTGTCATGTAACTAACATGATGTAGGTTCAATGTCCATCTAATAAGATCAAGCAATTTTAAGTAGTTTTAAGGAGCGGTATAGATAAAGACAACCATTTGGTATGTGAGAAGCTTTAGGAGTATCTCTATAGGGCCCCACATGTATTTTTAAATATTGATAAGCTTTAGAAGTTTAAAATCTATCTCCCTCATCACTTTCATAGACAAGGTCATACATGTCAACTAGTTTACTCTCGGTACAGATAGGAGGATGAGAGTTGGTCTAAATGCACTTGAGGGTTAAAGGGAGTCTCTGTGATATCTCATTCCATGGTCATGGTTTGAATTTTGATGGTTTATGCTTCATGAACCATCTTTAAGAATGATAATGAATCTAAACTACCTGAACATCCCCATTGGCTCCAATTTTCTTCTTTATTTGCTTTGATCAAAGTAAACCAAGTAGTGAATATGATGTTGCAGATAATGTCTATTCATTTCATGACTGAATGTAACTAGTTAAAATGTGTGTTCATAGAAGGTAGGCAAGATCATCCTTAAAGTTTGAAGTAACATTACTATTGATCTCAAGGAAAAAGTTTTAATATTTCTAGTTTTTTTGTCTTTTATTAAATGGATTCAAGATCAAGGTAATGTACTTGGTTTCCCCTCTCAAAACATGGAAGTCAATTTCTCCATGGAGGTTTTGTATTGAAGGGCATGGAATTTCATTGAGATAGGATTTTAATATAGTGAGTAAGGACTAATCAGAGGTCTCAATATACACATTCACCTATAGTTATCTATAGGCATGTATGGATAATGGAAGTCCATCCAAAATCTAATAAATAAGTTACACACGTTTTCATGACTTGAATAGAGGTTCTCAAGTGATTCAGGGCTCATAATGTTGATCTTTTAGTTAAATCAGACCTTGTAGTCAATGAAAGTGAGAGAGTTTCAAATGGGACTGAGTTTCCTTAATTTCTCTAAATGAGTTTTTGCTCTTACAAGATGTCACTTGTGGGTAAGGGTTGATGAGGTCTAAATAAGTCCAATCACTTAACTCTTGCAGCCTAGATGGAAATGTTACTCCTCAACATGAAAGGGAGATTTTTAGGTCAAGAGAGGATAATAATTGGATGATTTAAATTCAATCATGTTTTTAATGTAGACACTCAATTAAAGCTATAGTTATTTCAATCAAAATGAACCTTAAACTTGCAAACATTTAGTGTATTGATAGAATAGAGATGGGAGCATGACTTGTAGGAATAAGTGAGTTCATCTAGGTTTGGAATGGTCCTCATTGACCTCAATAGAATATATAGGTCTGAAAACATAATGTTTAATCATAAATGTGCACCTGTAGTAATTTCATAACTCCTTAAATTTACATCTACAATTTTATTGTAAGCTTATGATACACTGATAATAGAGAGACATGACTACATGGTTTTAAGGTATAAACAAACTCAACCAAGTGTGAAATAATGATAGTAACCTCAAAAATAATTATAGATAGAAATATCATACTAAAGTATGAATAAACACCTATAGGAGCCTTTCAACTTCTACTTAATGCACACCTATAGTTTTAGATAGTCTACAGACTAGCCTGGCAAAGGGAGAATGCAAGTTTGGCAAAGTTGGAAGAGGTAAAGTTAATGATCATGTAAAGAATCAATATCACAGTGAAAAAATTACATTTTATGTGATTAATATAGGTATGAATGTAGTATTACTAGGCTTTTAACCCCAACCTACAGTCCACTAAGAACATTGTACACAGTCACCACACCTAAAAAGCTAGTATTATGAAACTTGATGTTTGAGACTTCTAGGATTAGAATAAAGCCTTGAAACTTTGTGTATATGGTCTTGATGACCTAATAAATCTCCCCATATCCTTAATTGATTCATATGAATAAGTTTTATTTCCTCTATTTTTTCTTAGTGAGAGGGCACTCCCTAAACTTCATAACCTATAGACCTAACACATTGGGGATAAAAATTGAAGTAAAGAGACAAGAATGAATTTATAAAGGATGTGTGAGGTTTTTTCTAAGGTGAATTTTTTTTGAAGGTCTCCTAAATTCATGAGAATCACCCACTATTAGCTATACATTCAAAACTATAGTTAGTCCTATTAGTCCTAGAACTAGGACTAAGCCCTCATGGCCTCCAACTTGAGTCATAAGAAAATATGATCATTCCAATCCAATTGATAGACTTCAGGGGGAAGTATAAGGTTGATATAAACCACTAGTTTGTATAAAATGACACTTGAGTGGTCAATTTGGCCCAAAAATATATCAAACATACTCAAAATGCAAGAAGGATCTTGAGAGGCCAACTTCTTTTATTCACATCTATAACGGCCATGTGCATGAGACGTCAAAAACCTGTGAAGAGTTGAATGGGGTCATATACTCCAAATATATGGAATTATTTCTAAGGTTAGACATCAAGATTTTATTAATTATTATTAATAGTCCAAACCTCCTAAACTCCAATCAAAAACCTAATGGAGAAAAGATCACTGGATATGCATCCAAGTGGGGTCAAATGGCCATGAAAATGTTTTATATATGTTGGGAACTCCCTCAATATCCTTTCCACCTAATTGATCTTTATTATCATCTATATAGACAGACCTAATACTATGTTTTTTATAAGAATTGATATGTTTTATAGGTACAAAGGAGAATGGACAGGTGAAGATAATTATGGGAGGTCTTTAGAGACTTTTTCCAACTTATAAAACTAATTTCTCACCTTATTTGTACATCAAGATCCCTCTACTAGATCATTCATCATACGCAGTCTTGAATAACATAGTGAGAAGACAATGTGACTGCCTAGTGAGAATGTGAGAATGATGACTTTGAAAATTTTGGGGCCTACTTGATGGATTGGAATGCAAATAGGTTCTAAATAGGTTTCCTACATCCTTTGAAATGCATCTCCATGATCAACTAAAAATTACTTAGGTGACAAGTGAGAGGACATACCTAGAGGGCTAGTGATGAATGATTACAGGAAATGAATGACAAGTTACAAGGATGATTCCATTAGTTGGAGAGGTGTATATGACCTACACTAACCTCATTTCCACCTTCTCATGTTATATAATATGTGGTAATGAATCATATGGCATTTTTAGACAATCAAGTGAATTCATCATCACTAGGAAGACAATTTCAAATCAAGACAATAAAGATTTATACACTAACTTGAATAAGGTGCTCTATTTCAAATTGACACATGTTCATGACAACTTCATGGTATATTATTCACTCCATTATCTTAAATTTTAATTGGTTTATATAGTTTTACACTTGGTCTTATGACCCTTCTACTTCTCTTCTTCTCTATCCTTTTTGATGCTCTATATGTTCAAGCCTTTTTTACTTTTTAATGGATCCACAATTGGTATGGAAAGGCCCTAATAGTTTTGACACCTCATTTGACTTTGAATAATTTTTTTGAATTTTATTCATTCTTTTCAATCTCTTTCTTAAGTGTGTTAAACTGGTTTGTGTGGTTGACAAGTGATGAATATCTTCTCCTTGCTTCCATTTTTGCTCTTGCATGTTTGTGTGTGTGATATCTCTTCTAACATGTTTCATAAAGTGTATTGTTTGTTAAGTGTTTTGAAGTGTGAGAGGAACTAGTAGTGTCTTATATAAGACCTTATTTTTATCTACCTCTATAAAGGCATAGAAATATACCTCTATGAGAAATACTTATGCTAGAAGGATATATAATTGAAGTCAATTTGAGGAGTCATTTTTCTTAAGTGAAAATTCAAGTGTGTTGTGTGGAGTTATATTGGTGTATCACCTCATTATAATAGTTTTATTTTATGTCTCCATATCCACTTTTCAACCCTCAATAGTGATTAGCTTATTGTAGTGTAAGCGTAGAAGATAAATCAGGGGAGTAAGCCCTTTCAAACCTAGAGATTTATCTCTTATAGTATCTTGCCTATGAAGGGAGATAGTTCCATGTTGTCCTTAACTTGAGAAGGTCTAATTAAACTATCTAGGGTGAAATTTTAGGATATAATAGTTCTTGCACACCCAATGGAACATGAAGTCCTTGAAGTTTATTCAAGGTAGATTATGGCTTTGATAATGAAGAGCTATAATAGCCCACTTATTACAGTATTTGGTGACTCCAAAGTTTCAATCTTGGTTGCATACTAGTGCACTCTTTCATGCCTAAGGTAAACATACAGTCTCTCACCAAATGCATACCTTTTTAATTTCAAGAGATTCCTCCTTATTCCTATGAAAAAATTAGATTTGAAAACACCCATCCCTATCTAAAGAAGTCATATCTGGCTCACAATCCCATAAGAAAGTTTTTGATTCCCCCATTCTTTCAAAGTCCTAAGGCCTTCATGGAAAGGAACCATATTTTTGTTTCCTTCAATGGATATATCCCTCAAAGACTTGCTCAATATGATGATATCCCCATATCTACCCTCGGAAGTGTTCCATCATATACCAATGAGTCTTCCATCACACCTATTAAACATATAATAAATATTACTAAATTCTAAAATATCCATCACATCATAGAGGTAATCATTGTAATCAAGTTATTTTCTATCTCCTTTAAAGGAAAAACTCTTGATTGTATGGACCATTGGCACTTAAATCAATCACAACATGGGATGAGTTTAGAGATATATTGAGAAGAAGATTTGAGGACAAGAGTGACAACTTGTCACTAATGGAGCAACTAACCACCATTAGGAGAGCACATCAATAAATAATTTAAGACTTCAACACAATATTTTAGAATACATGGGATAATATCCCAATCTTGGTAAGACCAACAACTCACCATGCTTTCCTTTACTACCTTAAAGCATTTAATAGTGACATTTCAATGATGATACAATCTATGAGAGGTAACACTATGCCTAATTCCTATGAAATGGCCATTAGTGTAAAGAATTGTTTGATTCAAGCTAGGAATATTTTCCCAAGAACTCCCATGACTCTTTTCCCTGATTTGAAAACTCCTACACCTATTATTGTTCATTTTCCTACACCTAAAAATAAGCCTACTACCCCTAGTCAACCAAGTAAATCCAATGAGGTAGATGAGATAAGAGTTATGAAACAAGATATCCTAGTCTAACGAGGATTATCCAATAGCATCAAATCAATCCCTTCCAAAGTCACTATCATTTTAATCAGTCCTACCCCAATTATCAAGGAAATAGACCTCCTTTCCAAGGTCATCATCAAGGTCAAGGATAGTTGGTTCAATCACAACCATATGGTGGATGTAACCCCAATACTCTTTCTACCTCAAGGACACTAGTGCCTACTCAAGACAATATTACCCAAGAACACAATATTCAACCCTAATTATATCAACCTTATAATCCATCTCCCTATGTTAATGAGTACTTCAATCAAGCCTTCATGGAAAATTTGGGAACTATGCCTGTAGACACTAGAATTATGCACCATAAGTCTTTTGTGACATGTGCATTATGGTTGAGCCTAATATCTTAAAATATTGAAATAGGTTAAGTTTGAAATGTGGTAGAATCCTCCAAAACCTATAATTTGCATCCTAACTCCTAGAGGTTTGAAACCCCTCTCAAACATCCTAAAAGTAAGGAAATAAATGTCTATATATAAATATCAACTTATAATTAAATGTTTAATTTATGTATATACTACATAATTCACCTTTGGTAATTAATTTTACTAATTTCCATTTTAATTATCTTAACTACTCATAATATTAAAATATCTAAACAAAATCCCTTTTAACCAAGTAAATCTGTATCTTTAACAAACTCCCTGGCATTAAAAACCCATGTAAACAACTTAGATTTATATTTAGCTAGTTTGTTTCATGGTTGAAACCAACCAAGTGGACTTTATCTAAAAAGAGAAGAATCATTATCAATTCTCTCATGATTGCATGTGTTTTTGATCCTACATGACAAGCTATATTATAATTAAAGATCTTGATATCCTTTATGAATTTCAATATTTCAATCATAGATCTTGTCTATCTTGAAAAGAGATTAGAATTCAGATTATCTATTGGAAGATGGCAGCAAAGTCTAGGTAAGTTTAATCTACTAATTATCTTAATTTAAATTCATCTTATATATTTTATTTATATCTATCTGCACTTAGAAAGCTTTAGGAAATCCAAATTTTACCCAAAATCATCATTTAAGATTTTATCCTCATATTCTAGTAGAATTGGCATTGATTCATATAGAATCAACATCGATTCATATAGAATCACCATAAATTCATATAGAATCAACATTGGTTCATACACAATCAACATCGATTCATATAGAATCGATGTTGATCTTTTAGATTGATATCAATCTCTATGTTTTTATTATTATGTCTGTAACCTAAGCTTGTTTTAATAACTTGAATTAATATTAATCAAAAGATCCATATCAGTTTATCTTGATCATTTTCATCTATTTATAGTATTTATCTCATCCATCTATCTTAAATAATCTATATGCATTTATGTTAGTAAACATCTTTAACATGATTTGTATCTCATTTATAAATTTTATCCTCTTGATTATATAAACTATCAATTGGCATCCCTCTAGGGAAGTGTACCACTTCCTAGAACTGATCTTATATCAAGTAGTCCACCCATATCTATTATTAATCAATCTTGTCTAAGTTGTCTTTGTTGTACAGGTAGTCCTTCCTATCCAAAAAGGATCTCCCACCTTGCTAGATCAATGGTGTACATTCTTATCATAAGTATTATTCTTTCAAATCCCTATATCATTTCCATTTTTAGTAAGTTAATTTTATTAATCAAATGAACTAAAAACTACTATTACATTCTGGCATGCTTGGTGGGACCCCTAAGGTCTCATTTTTCTTGATATATTTCATTGTGAAATTATTCTTTAGTTGCACCTTTTCTTGATTATTTGTTTTCATTCAAAAAAGAGAAAATCTAAAAATTCTTACTTTTATTTTTAAGGTTTAAAAATAATTTCATTCATCCTTTGCTTACTTAGATAATTCACATAAGCTAATCCAGGTAGATCATTATATCATAGTAGTCAGACCTTCTCACACACATCCAAAACCACATAATATTAAAAAAAACAATCAAACATTTTCCTACCTAAAGTGGACCCACTTGGATTTCATCACCAAAGGGAAACCAAATTTAATTTACCAATCAAGCATAAAAATTATAGCAAAAAGTATAAAGGCTAAGCACCCAACACCCTTATCATTATGGTGTGTGAAGTGAGAGGGTAGACCTCAATACTAAGCCATGTAAATTATTCAAACACAAAATTAGGCCTCAACATAACATCATGTATATATAGGTTGCCATCCTTAAAAAAAACCTAAAATCATATTTATATTACCATTTATTAGTACCATCATCGACCCTTTTCCTTATCACATTCTAAAGTTAGTTTCTTAAAAAATTAAAATCTTTTAAATATGTTTAGTAGTGTGTGTGTTTAGTTTCACTAAAGTGAGATAAAACCAAAAAATATATTATTCTTATTTGTGTTGTGTTTTATACTTTTATTTTATTGGCATACATCTTTCTCAATGGAATATTTTCCAAGCCCCCTACATCTCCCAAACCTATTGGGGAAAAGTCTTCCACAGTTCCATCCATAAGGAGACCTTGGGTTCGCTAGCATTTTAGATAACAACCCAATATCCCTCAATCCATGTCTTAAATTGCAAGTAAGATATATCCCTATTTATCCCTTTCCTAAATCTAATCTATTTAGACATATCCCACCCCTAAAAGGATCTGGTAGACACTCAGTGGTTATGGTTTCAACCATGGGCCCTAAAACATCACCACCACCAACTAGTCCTCATGCAACAAATAACACAAAAACAATACCACCATTGATAACTAGTAGTCCTCATGTTTCCATCACTAATGTTGGAAAAAAACAACCACCTCTAACAACATCCAGTCCTTCCACAACTACCATTCAAACCCATAACACTATTAATTCATAACCTATGTCTCATATACCACCAACAACCCCCTTATAAAACCTAGTATTTTCTATACCTATGACACTACCACCAATCTAGACATATGTGGCCACTAGTCCTCAACATGTAATAACTTCAAATTCAATCCTCTTAATAAACACCTCCCCAATATCAATATTTATCATCTTTAAATCCATCTTATCATCAATCCATACCCTCTTAGTATCATCCCTATGTTACCTCAACTCCATCAATCAACACCATGACCCTTGGTTACCACCTAGATAAATCACTTCCCATGTCATTACCTCCTCAACATTTTCAACATAATTACACCCCTCCTAATGTCCTAAGTGTTCTTCCCCACACAATCATCAATTGAACATCCTTCATGCCCTCATTGATAGAATGTCCCATCTAGAAGCATCCACCATAGGAAATAAAGGTATACCCTCTTATTAATAAATGTGCATTGAACCTATAAACCTAACAATCCCCATCTGACCATATCCTACACAATGAAAACTACCTAAATTTACTAAATTCTAAAAAAAGGAAGATAACCAACAACACATTAGGGTGTTCAAACATGCATGTTACCTCATAGCCCATGATGATGCCCTCCTCTTAATAAATTTTCCAATATCATCATCTAGACCAGCTTTGGATTGGTATAGTTCTGTTCCCCAACACTATTCATTTTCCTTTAGTCAATTATCTCAAATTTTCCTAGAGTACTTTTTGACAAACATCACAAGTAAAATAACCATCACTGACTTATATGTTATCCAACTATTTGAAGATGAATCTATTATCGACTTTGTTTCCTGATGGCATAACATTGACAATCAATTATCATTTTCTCTTCCCCAATTGAAACTTATTGAATTATTTTCTAGGTCATGTGCTAGGCATATCTCATCTACACTCCAAATATAATCCTTTAAAAGTTTTGACAAAGCTTTATTTATGGCTCAAAAACTAAAAATTCAAGTCCTCGATCAAGGTGAAATTATATTGTGAAACCAAAATTCCAAATCAAAACCCTTTAAAGAATTCAACAACCTTAATCTAAAGGGAATTTCCAATGTAATAGTTCTAAATGTTGCCCCTCCATCGACACCCAACCAATCTAGTCATTCCTCTTCCTAGACACAACCTCAAATATCACCCAAGTGATTTCTCACTAGAAAGTACACACCTTTAGGGTAATATTATGCTTCCATCCTTGATAATATTTTGAAAGGCTCTACCATAGAGAATCCTCTGATTGGGCATGTTGATGATTCTTTTCCAAAACCAAGTTAGTTAAAGGAAAATGAATTTTGTGTCTACCATCATGTAATAGGTCATGCCATTAATATATGCCACTTATTTAAAAGTCTAGTCCAAAATCTTATCGATAGAGGGGAAATTCAATTAGACAACCCCAATGTTCCCTCGAATCAATCCTTGTAAATCACTATATAGCCATTTCCCAATCATCTCTCCTCATTGAACTATGTATAAACACACACTCAAGATCCCCAATAACAAGGAACTCACATGATTAATACTATCAAATGCCAACTTCTACCACAAGAATTTATTGTGTCTCTAGACTCATCCCTTGAAATACCAAACCTCCTTATAGGAGATACTTTGGAGGCAAAACAATATGAGCTGATTGAAACCATACCCATCACCCATTCTAGCCTAGTTGATCTTGTTAGATGGGATCCCCCAACGGAAGAATATTCTAAAGATATTTTCAACTCCACTCCAAAAATAGAAGATAAAAAGACAAACCCAAATAAATACCTTGATATCCTGAAAGAAAAATCTCTCCAACACCCACTAATAAGATTAAATCTCTCATCGTCATTCAAAGGTAAAAACATTAAATCAAGTTATAATAATATCACTGACACATATAATAACATTAAGATGGAAAATCAATAATGTCTCTAATCCAAATTAAGCAATCCATTTTAGGACCTCACCCTTTGGCCAAATGGTATATCATAATCATTAAGTCACCCTATAAAGGGCCTATCCAAAAGTATCCTCCTCTCTTACCAACACCAAAACCTTTAACTAAACCTCCCACCTCTAGACACCAAAATATTTCACTTAAAGACACAAAGAAAACACCTCTTGATAATCCTATCCATATGGAAAATGCCAAAGACAAATCAACTCAAAAGTTTATACCCAAAAAGGATGATAAGCCATAACTAGACCCATTATGAGGGTCATACACTACCATTCTTAACCAAATTTTCCAAACATCCCTAATTTGTTTACCACCCCTCAAATAATTCATACCCACATTAAAAAAACCTCCCTAGTATAGGGAAGATAATATGTGCACCTACCATCAAACTCTTAGACATGATATTGAAAATTGTAATGTGTTTAAAGCCATAGTTCAAGATATTTTTAAGGATGATGATCTTTTAAATGAGAAATTTTACCTTGATCCCATCTTCTACAATGAATCATAGCTCACTCCTTCTATCTCTTCACAAGATTTATCAAATTAGACCCAAAATCTCTCACCAACCTTGATAGGTAAACCATTCTTATAAAAAAAACCATTGATATAGCTACACTATCATAGACACAAGCTCCTAAAGCTCAAAATCCAACTAAGGATAATGCACCCATTATGGGGGTTCATGCCTCTACATTACATTAGCACCTCAAATATACATATGAAGGACAAACCTATACTATCCCAATAAACCCACATCATTTTAAGAAATTGTTACTGAGGGAATATTGCTTGTCAACACTTGATACCCATCCAACTCCTCAACTGTATGGTCATTCTACTTGGCAATATGCTTATCACCTATCCTTATAGAGGTTAAATCCCTTTAGTTGTTTTCATCTCCATACCCATTATAGATCAATCCTTTTCATAAATTAACATGTCATAAGTATGAGAAAATAGTAATCAAGGAAAATTTTCTCTTAATTGACTTGGATCGTATGGATTTGGGGCATACCATTTGGCATTCCTTGAAGTCAAACTAAAAATGAGTGTCTTAGTGCTTTATATTTTCACTCTATCCATCTAAGGATAATGCACCCATTATGGGGGTTCATGCCTCTACATTACATTAGCACCTCAAATATACATATGAAGGACAAACCTATACTATCCCAATAAACCCACATCATTTTAAGAAATTGTTACTGAGGGAATATTGCTTATCAACACTTGATACCCATCCAACTCCTCAACTGTATGGTCATTCTACTTGGCAATATGCTTATCACCTATCCTTATAGAGGTTAAATCCCTTTAGTTGTTTTCATCTCCATACCCATTATAGATCAATCCTTTTCATAAATTAACATGTCATAAGTATGAGAAAATAGTAATCAAGGAAAATTTTCTCTTAATTGACTTGGATCGTATGGATTTGGGGCATACCATTTGGCATTCCTTGAAGTCAAACTAAAAATGAGTGTCTTAGTGCTTTGTATTTTCACTCTATCCAACTAAGGATAATGCACCCATTATGGGGGTTCATGCCTCTACATTACATTAGCACCTCAAATATACATATGAAGGACAAACCTATACTATCCCAATAAACCTACATCATTTTAAGAAATTGTTACTGAGGGAATATTGCTTATCAACACTTGATACCCATCCAACTCCTCAACTGTATGGTCATTCTACTTGGCAATATGCTTATCACCTATCCTTATAGAGGTTAAATCCCTTTAGTTGTTTTCATCTCCATACCCATTATAGATCAATCCTTTTCATAAATTAACATGTCATAAGTATGAGAAAATAGTAATCAAGGAAAATTTTCTCTTAATTGACTTGGATCGTATGGATTTGGGGCATACCATTTGGCATTCCTTGAAGTCAAACTAAAAATGAGTGTCTTAGTGCTTTGTATTTTCACTCTATTTATTATTAATAGTTTTGTTTATCCATAAATCAACTTGGAATTCTTATTAATTATATCCATAAAGCCCAAAACATAGTCTATAATGATATAGAATCATGTGTTCATTTGACATCACCTTCTTTATGACCTTAAATGTGATCACCTCAACTCTACTCATAACATTTTTATATTGGATATGCTCTACCTGTATGTAGGATAGAGCCCCAAATAATTATTTCCCATAAATCATAATATCACCTTATGCCATAACTTTGTCTTCAAGAATGTGACTTATGCCAACTCCAAGTCAATCCATGTTTGCCTAAATTCAAAATCAATAATATGGGATAAAAATTAAGCAATGGTAAAAATCAAAGGTTATTCCCTTAAAGGATATCTATTTATAAAAGCATAAAAGTTTAGAATGATACCTTAAAGTACAGTTGTTCATAAATATATATAGACTATTACCTTGAAAGATGGCTATCTAAAATTTAAAAAGCAAGAAAGATTCTTACATTGATCAACTTTCCTATCTTATCCAAAATTTATCAAGCATGCCCATCAAAATATAAAATCAAAATTCAAATAATATCTTAATAAAGCTTCTTGTAGTGATCAAATTTCCAAAAATTAGGCTTCCTGCATTGATCAGTATACATAAAAAAGTAGACATGGGTTAGCCCTAGTTGGTCCTATTGTCACTATCATGCCAAGACTTAGCCTCCAACATAAGGAGATGACACAATCCTAAATCCATATCTATCCATCTTCATATCATTTCCCATTTTCAAGAATCTTATGCTTAGCTAATTGACACCTACCAAAGCATTTATTAGCATTAGATAATGCTTTAAAAGTTTGTAAATCATAAAGGATCTCATGCCTCACCATAATCCCAAAAAACTAAAAAGTTGAAGTCCACCTCAGTTACTCTTTTTCTCATGTATCATATAGTAAATATATAGGCACCATCCATCCATCCAAAACAAACCATCAAAATTTTTTATATCTAATAAATATTTATCAAATAAGTAAATTATGTTTAGACCATACTATTTATAGTCATAGCAATGATGTATGACAATCCCTTTTGATCAATATTGATCCCTTGTTTCACATTTACTTGTGTACTTCATAGAAGATAGTCTTGTACCCAATCCAAGCATGTTATAACCATTAAAATTATTATATTTTACACATAACACCTTAGGTTAGTGGATTATGACCCGTTACTAGTCCTACAACCTATCTTGGCTCACCCTCTATTAGGGGTAAATCCCTAACAGATCCTATAAGAGTGTGTTTCACTTTACGATAATATGTCTATAGGTAGTTCCCTAAATCTTAGCATAATGGATGCTTTGGTTATACCTCCATATTATTTTTTTCTTATTATCCTTCATTTAAAATAACTTATTCATAATGGCGCTAACATATTTTAGCTTTGGGTCATTTCTGCATGTAATACCCCTATCCTTGTATATGCAAACTAGTTGCTCATTCAAAAATCCATGTCATTTGCATTCAATTTTATCCCTTAGATGCTTATCCTATCCTACAATCCATATAATTTTAAACGTATCACCACCTCATCATCCCTCACTATCTCCCATTTTGAGGGGAAATAGCTCTGTATGTACCTGGGGCATCTGAACCCTCCTAGTTTTGTCTCATGGCTAGTTGCTACAAACTGCTCAATAAAAAGGGTAAATGTAGACACCAAAATTATGCACCATAGTTATTTTTTGACATGTACATTATGGATAAGCCTAATATCCTAAAATATTTAAATAGGTTAAGTCTAAAATGTGGAAATCCTCCAAAACCTATAATTTGCATCGTAACTCCTAGAGGTCTAAAACACATATCAAACATCCTAAAAGTATATACATAAAATATAACTTAAAGTATAAGGAATTAAGTGTGTGTGTGTGTGTGTGTGTGTGTGTGTGTGTGTGTGTGTGTGTGTTAACTTATACTTAAATGTTTATTTTATATATATACTACATGATTCACCTATGGAAATTATTTTTACTAATTACCATTGTAATTCTCTTAACTACCCATAATCCTAAAATATCTAAACAAAATCCATTTTAACCAAGCAAATTCATATATTTAACAACCTCCCTCATAATTTAAACCCATGTAAACAACTTAGCTTTCTATTTAGCTAGTTTATTTCATGGTTTAAACCAAGCAAGTGGACTTTATCTAAAAATAGAAGAATCATTGTTGATTCTCCCATGATTGGCATCAATTCATTTTGGATTGACATCAATTATAAAAGCCTGTATGTTGCTCTTTGAGAGGGACAAGATTTTGAATATATAAATGCTAGAGAAATTTTCATTGCCTATGTTTCTAATGTTGAGTGACAAGTTACATTATAATCAAAGATCTTGATATATTTTGTGAATCCAAATGCTTCAATCATAGATCTTGTCTATCCCACAAAGATCTTAAAATTCAGAATATCCATTAGAAGATAGTAGCATAGTCCAGGTAAGTTTATTCTACTAATTATATTAATTTAAATTCATCTTATTTATATCTATTTCACTTAGAAAGCTTTAGGAAATCCTAATTTTAACCAAAATCATCCTTTAAGCTTTTATCCTCATATTCTAGTAGAATATACATAGATTCATATAGAATTGACATCAATTCATACATAATAGACATTGATTCATATAGAATTGACGTAGATATTTCAAATTGACATCAATCTCTATGTTTTATTATTCTATCTACAACTTGAGCTTGTTTTAACAACTTGAATTAATCTTAATCAAAATATCCGTATATGTTTATCTTGATCATCTGCATCTATTTATATTGTTTATCTCATCCATCTATCTTAAATAATCTATATGAATTTATCTTAGAAAACATCTTTAACATGATTTGTATCTTGTTTATCATTTTTATCCACTTGATTATACAAATATTGGATTGGCATCCTTTTAGGGAAGTATACCACTTCTTGGAACTGGTCTTATATTAGGCAGTCCACCCATCTCTTTTATTAATCAATCCAGTTCAGGTTGTATTTATTGTGCAGGTAATCCTTCCTAGCCAAAAATGAGCTCCCACATTGCTAGATCAATGATGTGCATTCCAATCATAGGTATTCTTCTTTAAAAACCCTAAATAATTTCCATTTTTAATAATTTAATTTTATTAAGAAGATGAACAAAAAACTACTATTACAATGCTAGCTATGACTCAAGATGAAATAAAAATGGAGGAGTGATTGATGGTAAGGGTACTCAATTGGGGTCTATATTGGGAAATTGGAAGCAATATGACTCATGTATAGTTAATCATCAAGGGTAGTCAAGCATAGATGTTAGTTCTATAGTTGTAAACACAAGGAGAAAAAGGAAGACAGTTGAAGAAGTTCAAGGGGCTGCTATTGGTAAACCAATGAATGTTAAAACAAGTACAAGGGTAAGTATGTATTTTATACATATAATTCTTGACACCATTTTGTTGAAATTGTAAATCTTACTCAAAATGAATTCAAATGCACAATTTGGGCCAAAATCACTTAAAGGCACTAAATGGTTAGAGATTGTTATATACAAATGCCCATTTAGGCTAATTTATCCCTAAATGGGGTAATGCATTTTATGTGATTATTAAATTTTTTCAAATCATTTAGAGTCAAAGTAACAAAAATGCATTTTGGTGCTCTAGATCACTCTTTTCTTCTAATTCAGAAGCACATAACATGTGCATGTCTTATTTTATGTTGACAACATCCTAAATGGGATAATGGTCCATACACAACTAACATCACCATATAAATCCTCTTTAGTCAAATTACAACCCAATAATATGACATTTTGACCAATTTGATTAATGAAGTGCTAATAATTCCAAAGAATTGCATAAAAATTAATTAATTTTACTTAGGAAAATTAAACCAAATTATGAGATTAAGTAAGAATTCCATGGAAGTTGTTGAACATTTCTTTATTGGAAATTGATTCTTATTATCTACATCATCAAATAACATTATCAATTGGGTGGTATCCATAAACCATAAATGTAACAAATATAAGGTTTATGGCCTCCTATGCCTCTTTAATACCCCTTCCTACAAAATATTTATGAGGGTATTTATGGATTGATTATGTAATATTGGATTAATTTATGTCCACACATCTTGATCTCAAGATGGAAAGTCATGGTTGATCCTGATCAATTTCAAAATCCTATAAATAGGAGGGCCAAGATGGACAATCATGGTTAAATCTCTATAATACATTTGAGTGTAGTTTGATAATGATTTATTTGCAATAAGATAGCTACATTGATAGGGACAACCTTGATTTCATATCATGAACCTAGTTTAGTTGGTGTTTTTGAGATGATGGAGGACCTTTGCCTTACATCATTGTTGAAGACTTGAGTACCAAATCAAGGGGAAATCATGTTTTGAGCCTCATTTGTGTGATGGGAAGCTCTTGGGAAGGTAATATGTATTTCATTTCTTTCATTTGATCTTAATTTCCATTTACACACCCCATTTGAATAAGTTAGCTTAGCTTTTTAGTTCTTTATGCATTTTTCTTGGTTTTCATGACTAATGCTTGATCTTACCATCTTTATAATCTATCTCTATATCTTGGCATGCCTAGTGGGAATGTGTAACCCATTCAAGTAAGTAATACACTTTGGAAATCTTATATTTCCTTAAAAGTCTTTAAAAATACTTAACAATCAATTTTTAGCTTTATTTTCCCTTGTTTTGATGTTTTTTATTGATACATAGGTCACAGAATGACTGGTATCGATTCTGTGTAACTGGCATCAGTCTAGGCTAACCAACATTAGCTAGGTTGTAGGGAAAATCAATTTTAAAAATTACATTTTTAGATCTATATTTAGAATTGTAGTTGTCATTTTGAGTTTATAAGTGTCTATTTGAACATTATTTTTCTTGATCCAAAAGTTTCTTTTAGAGATTTTATCCTAACTAAGGTTAATAAGAGTTTTTTTCAAAATATTTTTTGCCTAAGGATTCATAGGTGACCATTATCATTCATTTTTGATCGGCATTAATTCTTTTTATGACCAACATCATTTTCTCTACAGCTATCATCGATCACTACTGATCGATATCATTCTCTTTGTGTAAAAAATAGAGAACCTGAGAGCAAGAATTCAAAACTTGCTTATTTGATCATCAATTATGCTTAAAATTAGGGGGAAACTCTCTAACCTTATAGGACCCAGGTGGAAAAGTGATCAAAATTTGAATCATGATTTAAGTCTTAAACCTTCCCTTTGGTGTTTAAAAGGAACTTAAATGGTATGTTTAATTATTTTGTGAAGTTTTTCAAAAAATTTGCAGACTAAGGCCAAGGGGCCAAAAAATTCATTAAAATTTTCAATTTGGTGCTTAAAAATAACATTCACTTAAGTTGAAATATTTTCAAAAGTGTGTTATTTTATGTAAAATCATCTATTTCTTATTTTTTTGAGAAAAATGAAGAGTTGCATATGCTTTGCCTCCACCCCCTTTAGGGAACTTGGGTGACTAAATAACCTTTTCATTATGATTGTGCCTTTGTCCAAGTCATGAAAAGGAAGTTGTCTATGCTCTCCCCAAAACCCATATGGTTTGGGTGATCTAAAAACAACCTCTATATCCTTTTCAATTAGATAATTTATTTTATGCAATTTGGCTTGTGAAGGGGAGTTCATAGCCTCTTAACGAGTTATTTAGGGAATATTTGACGTATTTTTTCATCTCTTAACATTATCTTCAACCCCAATCCATATTGGGGTATACAAATTGAGGGTGACCCACTGGGACATTTGCTTGATTGATTAAGCAAACTTTGTTAGTGGCAATCCAACTTAGAATGTATGATCAATTCAGAGATTACACTACACTAAGAAATTAATGGGTATAATGGTTATGAAAAGGATAATACTTTTTCACAAAATTCTAATTGATTTGGATCTAATTCATGTAATAAATATCTAGAGTTATCCATTCTTGGGACCATTTATATGGTCTTAAATTTAAGTTTTAGAACAACCCCACTAGCTACAGACATATTAATGATGTAGGGTGATAAACCAGAAGGTCCATGTTGTCATACAATATCTTGGGAGGATGAGTTGTAAAATACACTACCACTTTATGTGATTCTATTTTTGGATTAATAATTAAAATCATCTCAAGGGCACATATATAGATAGACTTCAATAATATGAAGCAACCTTATCAGTTTAGGGCTTAGGATGATTTACTTAGTTATATTTGGTCTTTATATATTTACTTAATTGGTCATTATTTGAGTCTAAAACTTATTTTTGAAAAAAACAAATCATAAACCAAACACTTTTATTTTCCACCCTTTATTAAACAAGGAGGCGTTACGCTAGTCAAATCCATATCATCTTTTCCTTGTTCAAAACTTCATCTTAAACATTGTGTTTGTAGTATCTAAATAATGTAGTTATGTTACCTATTTTATTCTAAACCATCTTCCAAAAATCTTTAAGTCCTTTTCAAATTCATGATTTTATCTTTCTAAGTTATAAATCAATGTGTTAAGGGGTTTTACCATTTACACTTGGTTTGAGTTAACTTGGGTTCAATTTCCCATTTGGATTGAAGGTCATTTATAAACTCATCATCATCTGATCATTATGAACTTAGGTCATCTTGCATGTTTATTACACTCTAAGTTTTAGAACACATTTTATTCTACCTTCTATTACCATGTGGCCACATTGTGCTAACTGTTTGGTCTTAATTTTATACTTAGAATTCTTACATGTTTTCATATCTTGAGTTTCTTAGTTCATATTATCACCTTCCTAATCTGAAGGGCTTTCTTCTAATTTCCAAGTAATAACTCATTAAACTTGAACCAGTTTTTATGGTATTGATGTATCTCTAAACCTACGTTTGGTGTATTAGTTTACACTTGGATCTTTGAGTTATCATACCCTATTCTAATTTATATGATTTAAACCCTACCCAAGGTTGAGTAATTTCATGAACACATTCTTCTAATTGTGTGGTATATTGCTGCATCCTTTTTATTATAGTCTCTTTATTACCTTGTCACTTTGTTTGGAGAAATTCAAAACACATACCTTGTTTAAACATTTGCAAAACATTTTCCATATCCTAGAAAATGTAAAGAATAATCCTTCTATACATGACTCAAAGGTACACTTGTAGTGGGGTATTTTAAGGCCCTAGCTATGAGGAGGATCACTTTTATGATCATCAAGACAATCCCATGATATTTAAAGACATTCCCACAAATGTAGGATCTAAGGAATATTATTTAAAATTTCAACCCCAAGAGGATGAGGATGAAGCACTCTTAAGGTTGATTGAATTTAGTGCTAGGATACCCTCAGACTTTCCTATGGAATAATTACATACTTTGGTTAGAGAAGGAGAGCAACATCAAAAACAATCCTTCATAAACATTCCAAAAACAAACATACCTTCTTCTATCAAAGGAAAGGAAATAATTATAGATTCAAATCTTATTGATCAAGATCTTGTCACCAAGATTAAAAAGATAAGTTAATGATATGTAAACCAACTTATTATAAACTTGACAAACTCTTTAGTTGCTACTTCAATCCATAACAATGTTTTCAAGGAACAAGGGACATAAACTCTAATTGAGAACATAACAATGATGGATCAAGATGTCTCAATCAAACAACCTAAAACCCTAGAGGTTCTACAACATGCTTTGCTAGACACAAAGCATACATTTTTCAATCATCAAGAACCTCTCGTTCCTTTACAAAGTTAAAAACTAAAAAATTCAATACACATTGAATAAATTGTATAAAATAATTTGGTTAGTTCATCTCAACCAACACGTACTTTGGTGAATATACCATGGATTCCACAAAATCAATAGAACACACATAATTCAAGGCAACAGATTCTAGAGAATTAGTGACTCACTTACTAGACCAAAAGAGTAAACCAAAAAAAAATCATGGATCATAGGTTGTATATATCTAATAAATCCATTCAATAGGGTCACTTACCACCCTAATAATAGGGGCACATATCACCCCAATATAATTATGTTCCACCCATGAATACACCAAACATGCAAGAGTGGAATTCCATGAAGGAGATCATGTCATGATTGGAGATAGGAAACAAAATCAAGAAGTACAAATTCGATGAGATATGTCCATATACATTTGATTTGATTATTCTCAAATTCCCATTTATACCTCATTTTGAGGCACCCAAATTCAGCAAATACAAAGGAAAGGGTGATCCTCATGAACACATTCAGGCATTTTTATATTATGCCAGAGGTAGCTTACAGTAGTGTGTTCTTTCTTCTATTGTTTTTACAAATTTTAGAAGGACAAGATTTAGATTGGCTACTCAAGTTACCCAAGGGATCAGTGGTGGATTGGAATGATTTATCTAAAAATTTCATCAACCACTTCTCTTACAACATTGAGCATGAATTAACTATCATTGACTTGTGTAAATCTAAATAATGTGATGGAAAAAGCTTTATAGCATATCTATAGAGGTGGAGAGCATTAGCTGGTTGCTTTTAACATAATTTTCCATACAAATAGTTACCAAGTGTTTTTTCATAGAACCTACACCCTAAGGTGGTGCACAATCTATGACTTTATTATGCAAGAACTTTCAAAGAGATTATAGACAAGGGTGTGCAGATTGAGAAGGCACTTATTGTAAAAGGCCTTATCAAAATTTATTTACAAAGTCAAACATTAAATCAAACCCAATCTCCTAGTCAAACAATTGTAATAGATCAAACCAAGGGTTTCAACAAGAATAAAAACATTTTTGGAAATGGTGTGATTGAAGTAAGACACGTATAAATGGTGCAGGCTCCGCTAGATCCAATTGTGCATTTAGCTCCACCTAATCCACTAATCAATTTTCAAATATAAGCTCCATAGAGGACATTCCATAATCAATTCAGAGTCTCTAGTAAATCGGGTGAGTCTGTTGAGATAGTGTTCCAAAATCTCATAGAATCTAACTTGATTGTATGGTTTATACCAAGGCCATTTCATGTAGATCAAGCAAATCTAGATTAGTACAAAGAAAATGAATTTTGTAACTTCTATCATTTTGTTAGTAATAGTGTTTATCATTTCATCCAATTGAGACACCTTATTGAATATTTGATTGATAGTGGTGAAGTTGATATCAATCTTTCTCAACAAGACACTATTTAGGATATGTGAATCTACCAAGATCCATTTCTTTGACATAATTAAAAACCACCAAGGAACAATCAAAACCAAAGATATAATTAGTAGTAGAATCAGAATCGAGTTCAAGGTAAAAATTATAATCAGCATAATGATAATCAAGATCATAATACCCACTCTAACAATTTGGGTTACAACAACATGCCTTATGATTATAACAACACTATGGGATGCATTTCTATGAACCACATTACCACTATCACTATTAAAACCCATGATCTGTCTCATGCTCCTCATAGTATGAGACCCATTATTATAGGTTCAACACCCTCTCCCTCTAGTAATGCCATGTCAAGTACACATAATTTTTTTTGTGCCTCTATTTACATGGGTTACTATTTATGGACCTCATCTTTCTCTAATTATAATGGCTCCTTATCGATTCAAAATTGATTTAATGCAACTAGATGCCCACAAGTCACCCTCTAGGGCCCTTTACCTTGATATTATAAATATAATGGCTCCTTGCCACCTCTAGATTTCATAATCATAACTAGACGCTTACGAGTTATCCTTCAGGACCCTTTGTCTTTTTATTCCAACACTGAACCCAATGTGAACATGATGCCTTTGAATTCAAAGATGAATATTGTGCCAGTAAAGGCCAATCCATCTCATCCAGATGCTGAAAATCCTTATTGTCTATTAGACCAACTAAGTAAAACCCCTACATAGATTTCCATTTTAGATATCTTATGTATGTCTAAAGTCTATAGAACTATTTTGAATAGCCTTTTACAAGAATCAACTATTCCCAAAGATATTAATCCTAAACAGTTCCAAACATTAGTTGTACACTTGTCTTCATTTTGATAGCTCACATTTGATCAAAAAGACATGTCTACCCTAGGTCTGAGCCATAATAACCCATTATATATTGAGGTCATCATTGAAAACCATAAAATCAAGTGGGTTCTTATAGATAATGAATCAAGGTTTAACATAGTGTCCCTCAACTAGTACAGAGATTGGGTTACACTATGAAGTACATTTAGTTAGAGATGATAACCATAAAGTCTTACAATAACGTCAATAAGGAGTATTTTGGTACCATTTATTTGTCAATCATTGTTGGGTTTATTTCCCACTACACATTTTTACATATTATGGATATTGAACTATCTTATAACATACTTCTTAGTCATCCTTAGATCCATGAAGTATAAGTCATTCCATCCACCTTGCATTAGTGCTTTGAGTTTCCCCATGATGGGATCGAGGTTACTATTCTCATCGATCTTTAGCCTTATCAATATTGAAAACATTTAGAGGCTGAGTTTTATAATTATAACTATTATCTAGATTCCAAATTTGTTGCAAAGAAGAATAAGGAGATAGTTTCACATCCATAACCATCCAATTATATCAACCCTAGTGACCTTGCATCCACTTTGATTGATCCATTTCCCACAACTCTTGAAAAATAGGTTCTTTTTGAAAACATGGGCATTTACATGTACAATCTTAAGTATGCCTTTCATGTTGTTAAGTTGTTGAAGTCTCTAAAAACATTTGGTAAACCCAAACCTTATAAAACCCCTAATATACCCAACTTGATTTGGAAATGAAATAAAGAATAATTAAAACCACCTATAGTATTTGTACCTGCTACTTCACCAAAATAGGATCAAGAGTCTTTCACTAAAGGAGACTAGTTATATTTTGATGGCATTGTTTATTAATTTAGAATCCAAAATATATTATCCCTAATCAGATCAAGGATAATTTTGATTATATAATAAAAGGCCTTGGCCCATGATCACAAGGAATCCTAAAATATATATCAGTTAGAGTACCTAATTTGAATCATGATCTTGGATTTATACCACCTGGGGGTGACCTCATGAATTTTGATAGGGATTCTTCTAAATTGACTAGTGACCAGACTCCTAGTAGTGATGTAGCATCCCATTATAGACTTTTCAATGATCTTGTTGACTTGGATTTATTTGATCAAATTCCATTTTGACCTTAACACCTCATTTTTCCCTATGCTTTTGTCATCCTGAACTCATTGATTAGTACCATCAAAATTTGTTCATATGCCTAGATGAGTTTTAGAATGAAGAATCAATTACAAAGTATATGGGCCTTAGAGAAAAATTTCCCATTGGTGATCATAAACAAGGATTTAATTTTTCATTGGATCCTTCTACCTACTTTGGAGAGTAAGAAAACTTTTTTGGTCATAACAAAGATAAAACATCAAGATCTTCAGGTGAAAACCTCTTTGAGGTGCTTGTTGATCAAGGAAAAAGTAAAGAAAAAGACAATCCCTTGAGTGAAAACCTATTTAGGCACTCTTAGATTGAAAAAAATTCTCATCCCAAAAGGGTGCTCAAGGTCCATCAAGTCCCAGCTGTATATCTAGTACTATCATCGAGTCAGAATAACAATAGGTCTTTAAACATCTCACTCTTGAATTTATTGAGATATTTTCTAGTTGGCTATTAATTGATTTAATGGATTCATATTCATCACATTATCTAGAGATTTAGGAGGAATAACAAGAAATTTTAGTAGAATAAGATGATCATGATCACACATTGCCTACTATTCTTCAATATGGTTCCACACTCCTTATAGAAAACACAGTTGAAGTGAACTTGGGAACATACGATGATCCCAAAATTATTTATCTTAGAGCTTCCCTTACTAAAGTAGAACATGAACACATTATATCCATTTTTATGGATTTTATTAATAGTTTTATATGGGCATACTCAGACATGCTAGGGCTAGACCCTCACTTGGTATTGAATCACCTTGTTGTTCATCTAGATGCCAAACCAATTAAATATAAATTAATAAAGATGTATCCACACATCACTCTTTTGGTAAAATCTAAATTGGAGAAGCTATTAGGAGTAGGCTTCATTAGAACACTAAACTATTCTGAATGGATATCAAACATAGTTCCAGTAAATAAAAATCCATAGGGCATACATCTTTGTACAGATTTTAGAGATATTAATAAAGCATGCCCCAAAGATGATTTTCCTCTACCCAACATTGACATGATTGTCAATTATACTACTGGGTATGAGATGCTATCCCTCATGGATGGATTTTTTTTTATACAATCAAATCAAGATAGCCCAAGATGATCAATAACACAAGGCTACATTCACCACTCCATGAGGAACATTTTGTTACCAAGTCATGTTGTTTGGATTCAAGAATGTTAGAGCCACATATCAGCATGTAATGACTATCATCTTCCATGACATGATGCATGATATTATTGAGGACTATGTTGATAAAATCCTAGCTAAATCAAGAACACATGCTTGACATCCTAATGTTCTATGAAGAATATCTGAGAGGATTTGTGAATATAAAGTCTACCTAAATCCTAAAAAGTGTGTCTTTGGCATCACTTCAGGAAAATTGTTAGGGTTCATTATATCACAAAGAGGGATCCAATTCCACCCTTATAAAGTTAAGGATATTATTGAAATACCTCCACCTTAAAATATTAAATAGCTCTGAAGCCTACAAGGAAATATCCAATCTATATGCAGGTTCATTTCTTAATTGGTAGATAAGTGCCACCCATTTACACATATCTTGAAGAAAGGGGTCATGTTTCAATGGGATGAATAATGTCAATTAGAATTTGTGAAGCTCAAGACATATTCGGCCAACCCACCACTTTTGAGATTGCCAACACTTGGACAACCACTACTTCTTTATATATTAGCGACTAAGCATACACTAAGGGCACTTTTGGCCCAATATAATGATCAAAGTAAACAACATGCTATTTATTATTTAAACCACACACTGGTGGATTATGAACACAATTATATGCCTATTGAGAAGACATGTTTGTCTATGGTGCTCACTTCCCAAAATTTATCACATTATATGTTGAATAATAAAATAATTGTCATCACTAAGGTGGATCCTCTCAAATTTTTATTATCTAAAACAACTATCACAGGTCATATGGCCAAATAGGTTAAGTGGGTTTGATGTTGAGTATCAGAATCAAAAAGCTATCAAGGGGTAGTTTATTCCTGATCAACTTATAGAGGCCTCTATTATAGACATTTAACCACTTAGATTTGACTTTTCAGATGATTCTATCATGCCAGTGGAGGAATTCCATCATGAACCTAGATAATGAAAACTATATTTTGATGTTTCTTTCACTTCCCATGGATCTAAAGTCAGTATATTTTTTATTACACCATAAGGGGATCTGATTTCCAAAGCATTTCATATCAATTTTAATTATACTAATAATATGTCTGAGTATGAGGCACTTATTATAAGATTGAATCTTGCCATACAATGGGATATTTCACATTTAATGGTCTATGGTGATTCCCAATTCATTATCAATCATAGCACTAATCATTATCAAACTAGAGATGACAAGATTTTATCCTACAAGCAAATCATGGATAATCTCAAGGTTCATTTTAAATCTCTATAGTTTGAACAAGTTGTAAGGGCTGACAAAAAATCTACCTATGCAATGGTAACAATTGGGAAATGATACAAATTGATAGCAATGTTAAAGAATATCTATTTCTTATTGAAAACCTTCTATAGCCTATGCATATTATGCTAGATTTAGAAAGGGTATGTGACATTTTTAGTCTGAATCCCCTATCTGAACTACCTTGGTATCAATATTTTTATAATTATTTCCATGATCATATTTTTCCACCTAATCTATCAAACAACCAATAGAAACTATTCCTTCACCATCTAGCCCATTATACCCTCCTTGGAAACATGCTTTATTTTAAAGGCTATGAAGGAATGTGTGGGACCCACACTAACGATGTATTATTAGCTAAAAATATCCTCAAAATAGGTTATTATTGGTCATAAATGGAGATGGATGCTTGTAATTATGTAAACAAGTGTGTTCCTTATTAACAACATGTAAATTTGATACATGCACCTTTCTTACCACTATAGTTGATCACTACACCATGGTCATTTTATACTTGGGGCCTCGATCTCATCAGGAAAATAAAACCTACATCTTTAGATGGCCATAAGCATATTTTAACTACTACCAAGTATTTTACTAAGTGGATTGAGGCCATTCCTCTCACTTACATCACTAGGAAGTAGATTGCCAAATTCATTCATTACCATATCATCTATCGATATGGCATCCCAACATGCATTATATTTGATAATAGTGGATCATTTTCAAATAGATATGTTAAAGACCTTTGTGAAAAATTCAAAATCATGCACAAGAAATCCACACCATAAAAATTGTAAGGCAACGGACAAGCTGAGGCATCAAACAAAACTATTGTATCCATTTTAAAGAAGATTATCAATGATGTTAGTCATAATTGGAACTTAAAAATATTTCTTGTCCTTTGGTCATATCAAACTAATTATTGAACCCCTACAAGAGCCACTCCATACTTCCTTTTTTATGACATAGAAGCTATTATCTTGATTGAGATCGAGCTACCTTCATTATAAGTATCTTTGGAGCATATTGAAGATGATGAAGAATACATAATCTAAAGGTTATAAGAACTATAAATTCTTGTTGAAAAGAATTTGGCTATCTTAGAAAACTTGTAAGCCTATCAAAATAGATTGTGGAGAAGATACAATAAGAGCATTCTCCCTTGGGATTTTGAGACTAGTGATTTGGTCTTGAAAGAGAGCCAAAAGAACATAAATGTTGAATGTAATAAAAAAGGTAAGTTCCAACCTAATTGGTTGAGACCATATGTTATCACAACAAACTATGGATCAAGGGCATATCAATTGGATACTTCAAATGGTGAAGAACTTCCAAAACCTATGAATATTGTGCATCTTAAGAGGTTATATGCTTGATAGCTTTGAACCATTATCTATAAGAACCATTACTTAGGGGAAACTTGTGTTGAAGTAATTTTATTCTACCATTATATCCTAGACCATCTTCTCATGGGCCATATTCATTTTAACCTACCCTAGACCATTCTCTCAAGAACCATATTATTTTCATGACTTTAGACAATGAAGATTTGGACCGTTGGCACTCTAAACATATTTTATCCCACCTTGGATCATCCTCTTTTAGACCCTTTTCATTTTAGACTATTTTCTTTGAGAACCACATTATTTTCATGTCTTGGGCCATCGTAACTTGAATATATTTTATCCCTAGACTAGTTATGATCTTGATTATTACTCATAGGCATTATGGGCATAATCAATGTCAGTTATATAAAGTAGTTTAACCTGAATAGTGTTTTGTAGCTTCTTTTATAGAAAAGTGAACATGAATTCATCTTCATCTCAGGATATTTACCTACTAGATGGTTCTTTATATTTTATCTAGCACTACATACTATTATATTATTTCATTACTTTTTAGTATGCATTATTGCTTTAACAGGTCCTTACTCTCACTAATTTATGAGCATGTACCATTGCAATTGTCTTAGCTGTTATTAAGGCTTATACTCTTGGATGAGCATCTAATTGATTAGTTGATTCCCTTTGTAAATATTTTTATGCCAAAAACATTAAAAAATGATCCACAAAAGAACAAAAAACATTAGCTTATGATTTTATATAGTCTGATCCAACACTCTTGTTATTTTATAAGTAATTATCCCACGTGTTTGCCATTTTGAAAGACCATTCTTATTTATCCCATTGGCATACTATTTTGTAATACTATTATCATTAATATGCTCTCACTATTTTGTGATCCCATCTTCCCTTTTATTCTATAACATTAATCAAGTTTTTCTAGTCATCACTTTTTCTTCTATCCTATTTCTTGGGAGAACTACATTTAGCCTAAAGTTCATGTTGGGTTTTGAATCCATGGAACTATATAGGCAGTGTCCAATTATCTTATACAACTAGAGTCAACTCAACCACCCATTTCATTTTATTCCTTTTCCCCCATCTTTCTTCTATGTTTTTTCCCTATCACTTGGAAGCAACTTTGTGCTCATATTCTTGTTAAGCTATTGTAGAAAGTAACTCCTCTAATACACGTACGTGAACAATTATTTTTAAACCACACTCATATTTTTTATGTTTGTGTGTGTTTATTTGATTTTTTATTGGTGTTTTCTTGTGTTTTCATGTTTCATCTTTTATTTCTTTTTCTTCCTTTGTCTTCTTGTTTCTTTTTGGTCTTTTATGTTTCTGTTTGGTCTTGTTCTTTTTTTTTTTCATTTTTCAAGTACATCTTAATGGCCCACATGAATATTTATTATTTATATCTTGATCTCATGTTAAGTTATTATTGCTTTATTTTTGTACATTCTTGTTCCTACTTAAATCTTGATTGATCATATCTTTATTTTGAGTTAGGATCATTTATGTTTTATGTTTCTTTATTTGTCTTTGTTTTTGTTTAAATGTAAATAGTTGTAATTTTGGTATTGGTAGTTATTATCATAATCCTTAGTTATAAATATTCACATTTGAACCATGTATACACATAATACTTTCAAACTTGTATCGATTACTAATACTTTGTATCTTGCAAGAACCCATCGAGCCTTAATCTCTTTGAGTGCATGCCTTAAGGGGTGCACTAGGAAAGGGGTGGGTAGACCATTGGTTCTTCATGGGATTGTTGTCCCTTTTTCCACTTGTTATCTACACACTTGTCTACTAAAACCAATATCCTTAAGATTGTTCTTCTATATTATACCCTTTTCAATAATTTGGTACATTTTATCCTCATATTACTCACCTTAATCCCCTTTTTTCAATTGACTATACTAGGTTTAGTGGGTCAACCCTATATAATTTTGGGTTATTTTTACTTAGGAATTAATTTTGCCTTTGGCCAACTTAGCTCATGACCTAGTGAATTATTGTCCAAAATTATGCTAGGTTGACTGGGTCAACCCTGTTGGCTAGTATTATAAAGGTTTAAGGTCAAATCCACCTATATATACAAGTTAATTTACATCATTATTTTGAGAAGAATTAAGATAAAGTGAACATATGATTATTAACCATTCTACTTGAGAAGCAAAGCTTAGGGTTCCATACTTTCTTTTGATATATGAATCTTGTCTTGTGGAAAAGTCTTTTAGATGCATTGATAGGTTATGTAGCCTAAGGATAATTAATAATTTTCATCCTTACATACCATAACAAACTCTTGTAAAACACCTTAGCCAAGGGAAAAATTGAGGCTCACCAGGTTCATCTTCAAATGTACGTATTCCTAACTTTGTTTCTCCTTTGTAAGAGTAGATATATATGCATTTGTACTTATCTTCCATACATTAGGATTATATATATATATATATATATATATTGATCTAAGTGTATGCCTTTTATACATAAGCTTTAGTGAGCACTAGATTAGATTTACTTGTTATTAGTTTAGGTAAAATATCAAAACTTAGAACCCCCTTAGGGTTATTGCATTATTGTGCTTGTCTGTAGGATTTGGAACCCTTTATAGCATGGTGTATTAGGTAAGAGATCCCATAATTAGGTCTAGTAGATCCCCATATTATTCATGTTCTTACTTAACAAATGTGTCCCCAATTAGAAGTGTATGGTATGATCAATCTTCTTTGAGTTAAGATTGATTTATGGATATGATGTATTTATGATTGTATACATTCTGGTGAACTTGATGTGAATCTAACCTTTGTAAGTTTTTCTTTACTTATTTCATCATTTTATTTTTCATATATTTATGATGTTGGGTCGACTATATCAACATAATACTAACTTTTGTGCATAGGCTTAACACATAGTCACATCAAAATGACTATGTTCTATTTACGTAGGTTTTTTAGAATTATAGTTTAGATGACTAGGTCAACCCAATTGACCCTGTACATTTTTAGGCATCAAATTTAGCATACAAGGTCAACCTAGTCAACCTTATACATTTTTAGGCTGTTAGTAATAGGTTTCTATAAGTCTTGGTCAACCCAATCGACATAGTTAGCAGAGTTTGCAAGTATAAATCAAGGTTTTTCAATAATAATCTTATTCTTCTCTGCATTCTCTAACCCACCAAGGTTCCTTTCTATCCTTCTTTGTCATTTCTATAATTTTTTATAGTTTTATTTTTCACAAATTTGCAATCTTTAAAACTACCCCTATACATTTAACTAAGATGACCCTATCAATGTAGTTTTGTATGTTGTGTGTAGTCTAGAAAGCTAGGTTGACTCTGTTGACATAGTTCACTTTCATACTTTTTTCTTTCACAATATAGAGGTGACACTATCAACCCTATTATATATTCTCTACATATAATGTTGACTACATCGACATTGTACTATCTTTCAAAGTTAAAATTAACCTTTATATGCTAATAATTAGCTCACACTTTAATTTCTTATTGCTTTCATGATTATAATAGATCACATTATCTAATTAGGTGGTTTTTAATATACCATTTAATTTAACTATTTTCTCTTTTATGCACACACTACCAAATCATAAAATCTTAAAATGCATTTTAATAATTGTCTACCCAAGGCCTACTACTTGGATTTAATCACCAAGGGAGAATCTGACTTAGTTTTTTGGCCAAGTATAAACATGTGGTTAATGGTATATTTTGGCTAAGCACTTGACACCTTTATTTTCTAGTGTGTGAAGTGAGGGGGTAGGCCCCGAAGACAATACCATTGCCAATACAGATCCCTTTTAGCCCAAACATCTTGAAACTATCCTTAGATTATTTTTTATTTCCTTGCTTATAACTAACTTCCTATCACATCTAAAATTATACTCTAATAATCTAATAAAATTCAGGTTGACCACTTAATTATCTTTTACTTTCAAATTTGATTGCTTTCTCTTCACTCAAATTGTATTTTGTATTACAAAAACTTTCATTAGCTAGCATTGATGCAAGGTTTTATACTGTATGCTTCAATTGGATCAGCCTTATTGATCTAATTGATTATGTATTTCCTTTCATTTCTTGCCTTCCTAAGTACTTGTAAAATTTTTCTTATCTCAATATAGAGTCATTTTTATTGACTAGTCTCTTATAGACTATTTGTTTTTCCATCTATTATGCTAGGTTGACCCAGTCGACTTTATAAACTTTTTGAGCCTCTGTCTACTATGCTAGGTCAATCCAATCAACTTTATATAGTTTTCAAGACCTTTTTTCTATACTAGGTCAACCTAGTCAAATCTGTATAATTTGATGTCACTTCCTATTTCCCTATTTTTGCATCTCCCTTACCTTGTTTATTCATTCTCCTTCATTATGAAATTTCTATTTAAAGATAATACTAAGTTAAATTCAATAGACATGATGAGTTTTAACAACCCTTATAGGGTCTCCCATATGCAAAGTAGGTCTCCTCTCTTGGATGAGAGTAATTTTCATATAGCCACTCTCATAATGAACTATGGTACCCCTCCTCATACCTCTTCATAGTGTAATCATCTCTTCTCACTATAAGATCAACTTGAATTAAATTATACCCCTAAAATGTTCTTCTTTATATCTAAATTTACTCAATATCAAGGAAAAGATCCTTATACCATTACCATCTCATGATTAGAGGTCAAGTTGAAGAGCCTCATTCACCTTCTCCCACATTCTCAAATGGATTTGTAAGTTATAATTTCTTTGATTCTTAGCCTCTTCCCTCAATTATGACCCCTTCTCATACCATGAACTCTTCTTCTTTAACTTCTCCTAACTCCATGCCTAGTATATCTACTAACATGGAAGGTTCTATATCTAGTGGACCTCTCCCAAGATATACTCTCCTTAATCCTTCCACCAGTTCATCATTTTATACCCATGGTAATCATGCTTCTAATGCTTCCTCTTCTCATACCTTCACTAGTCCATCTTTTTCCACATAAGCAAATTTTTCCACTAGTGCTCCACATTCTCATAATTCCTCTCAAGATCATATCAACACCAATAGTGGTACCCAAGCCACTAATACCAATTTTAATGCTTCAAATAATTCTAACAATTTCAATCAAACCCACCAACTCTTATTAAAAACACTTGATCAAATGAATACCTTTCAGGCTCATAATACAAATCAAATGATGAGAATACAAAATCACCTTCTCCATCTTCAAACTCATCCTCAACCAATGTCTTGGGGCACACATAATTAAAATGTTCCCCCACCTCCTCTTCAATATTCCCATGGAAATCTCATCCATCAACCTCATTTGGTTAATCAAACCATTAATTATCTTCAAAATGAGCCTCTTACCACTCAAATTGCTAATATTTATATAGGAGATATCACCCCTACCATTTCTCATATTGAAACAACTGATCCTACTCTCTATCTCAAAATATTTGGGAATCTTTATAAAGATTGGGTTAAATTCAATACCTTTACTTCTACCAATCTCATATCTAAAACACTCATGGGTGATGCTTTAGATTGGTATAAGCAACTTAAAACTCAATCTATTACTAGTTTGGAAGATTTAGTAAATGCTCTAGTTTAAGAGTTTCAAACTAGTGATTTTTTGGAAAATACTTTGGCCCACTTTATAAATTGTAAATAGATTGAAAATGAAACTACCCAAGCTTTTGTTAAGAGGTGTAAATTATTGTCCAACAAATGTGAACATAACATGGCTGATGATAACCTTTTCCATCTCTTTACCAATGCTTTTTTTCCCCAAATTATAATATCAAGTCCACACTCTCTCTCTCCATGTACTTTGGAGGAGGCTATTAACCAAGATAAATATAAAGATTTACTTATGCATCAATTTGAGCCATCCCAACCTCTTTTGGGTCCTTGCATCTTACTCAAGAACAAAAATTATAATGTTACCAATGATGGTGTTACAAAATCTTATGAAACCATTCACACTATTCAAGCTATTGTTCCTAATCAGTCCTTGAAACCAATTCCTCATTCTCAATAATACACAAATCCTCATTTATCTTCACCTAATACTATCAATATTTACAAACCCTTATCCTTAACTGAATTATTAAAATGTTTACCTAGGCCTCTTCTATGAGAACTTGATCCCACTCATCCTATGAAATCTTGGTATGATCCCAAAAAGTTTTGTTGGTTTCATACTAGTTGGAATCATTATCATGATACATGTAGGTAGCTTCATAATTTATCTATGGATTTTCTTCTTGGTCCTAATTTTGATCATGACTCCATCATTTGAAAGTGTCAACAAGCTTATGACATTAATTTTAAGGCTATTATACTATATCTCAAGCCTTGAATCTAATGCTCATTTGTCTATCCATAAAGATCCTCTTCCTAATCACCAACCTAATCAAGACAACCAAGACAAGCCCACCCCTTCCACCAACAATGTATAAATTCTTATTGATCCAACTCCAGAAGAGAATGTGGTTAATATGACTAATATGTGAAAGGTGGTTTCTTTCATTGATCCTCAACCTATCTACACCCCTCCATTATGTCGTACATTTCATGTTATCTAATATTTTTATCCAACTCACCTAAATTAGTAAGGGAAAGATGACCTTATAACCTTTGATGACCCAATTTATACTCTTCCCTTCGATAACACTTCCCATTCTATTTCTAACATCCCTATATCTTATTTACCCAACACCTATAGTAATCAAACTTATATTAACACTTCCTTTACCAAATCTCAACCTACACCTAAACCAATTTATTCATATTTGAAACATAATTTACAATCTTGTTCTAAACCTTCTATTTCTTATCAACACAAATTCTAGTGCACTTTAGCTCCTCCTTTTGAGGACCTCCTTCAACACTATGCACCTATTTCTAACAATATTTTTATGGGTTATGATGAATGTAATACTATCATAGAACTCACTAATATCTCATCCCAAATTACATTCCTTGAGCTTATGAGGATCTCCCCATATCATCAAAACCATATTATACAACTTATCTGAAATGAACATCCCTCATCCTCCTTTAGCAAGACGTGAAACAACCTTATCTGGATCTGAAGATAGTATATTACAATAATGTGAAGATATGTCCATCCATGTTGATGAAATAATGAAAACTTATCTTTACTTAAAATTTCCTATCACTTTTATGATTCTCATGGATGATCCTCTCTTATTTATTAGTGTCCAAATAGGTGATATCCAAGTCAAGTGTGCCTTGATTGATGAGGGTTTAGGCACTTATGTTACCTCTCTTATTTTTATCAAAACCCTTGGATATTCTAAATGAAATCTCAAATCCACATGAAACACATGTTAAGGACATGATCAAAGTAAAATTCCTCTTTTAGGTTATGTGTGGCTTCCCTTTCGTATCCTGCCTATCACTGTTCATATAAAGGTGATGATATTTAACTTTCCTCTATTTTATAACATCTTACTTGGTAGGCCATGGATTCACCATATGAGATTAGTTGTTTCTATCACCTACAAATACATTAAATTCCCTCATAATGGATCCATCTATAGGATTTAGGGTGACACTAACCCTTGGAATTTTGAACAATTCCAAGACTATGGTGTCTTCAAGATTATTAGTCTTGAACCATTGCCTAGTGTTCCATTTTATGAGTCTCAATGATTTAATTTTCCCATCAATTCTACTTGAGGTTACAATGGTCATCCTGAACTCATTAGGAATATTCCTCATAACCTCTTATATTATGATGATGAGCCTAATGAGATCAACCTAAAGATTAAAACTTTTAATCTCTCACCTCATCTCATCTCTCAGCTTCCTGCTTCATTAGAACCTTGTTCTTGTCAACCTCCCTATGATGATATCCCCATTGTCTTGACTAAGACTCAAAATTCCATTCATCATACCTCATCAAATGATGATTCCATCCCCACCTACATCATTTATATTCACACACTTGACTATAATGATGGTTATTCTTTAGATGATCACTTCTTTGGTGGTCTTATTCAAGCCTGTGATGCTGAGATAATCTATTATCATTATTCTTTACTTTAGTATTTTCATGTATCTTCCCATATTCCATCATTTATAGTTCCTAATTTTAGTATTTTTCCTTTTTATTTTAGGGTATAAATGGTGTTGATACCTTCAATTTATGAATAAACTCATAAGAGTATGCTTATAGATTGTGTTATGACTGGGCCTTGCCACTTTTATAGGTACCCTGACCCCTATAGCTTACTTATCCTTGAGATGCATACAACCCTTCTTCAACCATCTATTGACCCCACACCTCCCTTAGTATATCCCATTTTAGAGCCTATTTTTTCTCCTACTATTGTTGAGACTATTCTTGTTTCCAATCCCATTGCTCCTTCCATTTAGCCTAATCCAGTTCCTTCCCCACCATCACCTTCTCTTGGTGATGGTTTGATTTTTTTACCTCAGATGGATCCATTGCCATAAAAATGGGCCAATGAGCTTTCCCAAGCTTCTTTCACTCTTTTTACACCTCATCCTATGAGTACTTCTACTAAGCTTACTCATAGGCATATCTATTGCTTCCACATCATATATAATCATTCATACATGCATTTTTGCAAGCTAAGATAATATAATAATACTTTGAATCCTTCTATCTCTTAGTCTTCAAAAAAGGACATACCTCACCTAAAGGTATTACTTGAGTATATACCTAATTATGGAGAGGTGTATTATATTTAGCACCAATGTATTACCTATCACACTGATCATTACTGTATCCTTTAACAACACATTAAAGATCACCTTATAACTATTCACACCCTTTTTTCTATTCCTCCCATAGGCAATTATAGCAAGAAGGCTCCCACTTATTCTCCCATGGTTCCACCTCTAGTGGTTACATCCCCTCCTGTGGTCCCTTCATCATCTCCTATCCCTCCACCCATAAATCCTTCACCCATGGACCTTCCCTCATCTATGGATTCTTCCACATCAGTGATTCCTTCATCTCTTATAGAGTCTGATCCCATATATTCTCTTGAGCATCTCTCACCTAATATCAATCCTTAACATGATCCATCAAGCATTCCTACCTTTTCTATTGAGGAGATTAGATGAGAAGTATTTTCCTAGTTTTTTTAAGATAGATGAAACATTTCCAGCAGTTCGCATCCATCTTCATAGAGACCTATCAAATGTTTTGGGTAATGTGTGTGGGAAAATCTATCAGTATTTATGAGCACATGTATGGTGTTCTTACTTTTTCATTTTAGATTAGATGTGTCCTCTTATATTATCTTTATCTATTTATTATATCATTTGACATTGTGTCAAATTCTTATTTATCTTACATGGTGACTTTACTTTTTGAACTTTATATATTTATTATACTATCATTTATGTTATATTATGGATGTATTATTTATCATTGCTTTATTTTCCTTCTTAAATTTCTTTCTTAAAACTCCATTATTTTCTCTTCAAGATTTGTTTGCTTTTTTATCTCCATTTTTCATGAATAATTATCATGGTGACTTGGTTATACAAACTTGTTTCCTTTTAGTTATTCCCTCTTTACCATGTGATCAGTTATTAAATAATTAATCTCAATATATTCTTCTTATACTAGTCCACTTTTGATCTCCCTTATTCCCTTTATTTCATTTCCACAAACTAAGCATATACACAGTTGAGACTTGAGATAACATGCTAGTTCATTATTTAGCCTAAGTGTTCAAGTCAGTCTTGTCTTTAGTTACTTAGCTTCCTTTAGCCTAAACCTAAAGCTTATTCATTTCAATCACTCTATCTCTTATGTTTGGTAATTCTAAGTCTATATCGAGGAGGAATCCTAAAAATCCTTAAAAACATTCAAAAGTCAAATCATTTAACAAAAGGAAATAATATAAGTGGCAAAAACATTCAAAATTATTAAAAGTCAAATCACACTAAAAGACATGATTCAAAGCACATATCCTTCTTCTAGTTTAAACTAAAACTTTATAGTTGGCCTCATAATAGAGCTGAGGTCCATTGGGGTGAAGTAGGCCAGTAGATTAGAAAAGTAGAATAAATAAATAAACTTTTAGTGTTACTTACTTTCTCATGCAAGTACCCAATCTTTGTAGTAGACTAACGGCTTTATAAGGGATCTCGAGGAACAGGAACACATCATGGGAAGGTAGGTCCATTTTAATTTTCTTGTACCAACCTACCTTCATGAGTTAATCTTAGTAGCATGCTTATTTTCCTACAAAGCTTTCTGTTTATAATGAACATGTTTCCTTTGTAAATTGATGGTCACTAGCCACTTAGTGTATTCTCATGTCCTTAGTATGCCTCTTGTCTCCTAAGGTCTTCTCATAAGATGCCTCAGGTATGATTTTTACATTCCTTTTTTCATTCCCTACATTCTTCATATTTCCTCTTCAAAAATATTATTTTGTTCATTGATCACTCCTTTAGTGATTCCGTTTGTGAGTTACATTGTAAGACCATGGATAGGACCTGGCCTTCCTCCCAAATGACCAAAATTTCACATTCATATTACCAACATCCTTTGTTTCCATATTTTCATAATATTTCCACCTCATTGGTGTTCCCTTTATGATTTGTAGTGTAAGACCATGGATAGGACTTGGCCTTCCTCACAAAATTTTCAATAATCCAAGTCATAATCAAAATTACATGTCAAATATGAGATAAGATGTGATCGATTGTGAAGTTACATGTCACTGACATGATTCTTAGCTTGATTTAGTATGTTTTATGCTTACTTCATTACTCTTTCACTCTTTTATCTTCTTATTTTTTGATTACATGTAAGAATTCAAACATTTCTTGAATTTTTCATACTTCTCAACTTGAATTAGTGTCAAAAATTTAAGACCAATTTTTTTTCTCTTGTACTTCCCAACGTGATTTAGTATGATTGATTTACTTAATTGATTTATTTTTATACCATTTGTACTTTTACATATTTTTCAATTTATTACATTATTTTCATACTTCTAGACATGATTTATTATGATTCTACTTGTTTTAATTTGGTGCCAATCTTTCATTTAGTTTAAAAATAAACTCTTTATGACCATCTTGTTTTACCACTCTTTGGTTCTATATACTTAGTCATTTTTTGTTATTACACATTTCCCAACATGAAATAGTGTGTATTACATTTTACCGAATCCTTTTTGCTTGTTTCTTTTTAACCATGCATGCGTCCTACATAATTCTAGAAAATAAACCACAACTCATATATTTCCCATAGCATATAAGACAAATAGCTAAATACATGTGATAGAAAGAAATATATCTAAGCATCCACAGCCAAAACCATAATGCAAATATATAAAATCAGCATACAAATACCAAAATGAGACATATATATATATATATATATATATATATATATATATATATATATATATATATATATATATATATATATATATATATATATATATATATATATATATATATATATCATCAATTTTAAATACAACAATACAACCATATACAAAGCTCTAGCTCTATGGTTGGGCCCCATCCTGCCTATTGCATGGCCTAGCCATGTTGCCTATAGATGACTCAGTCTAACTCCTCTAAATATAATGATGTAAATAACCTATCTGAGATCTTAATCATGATACCTACCCTTATAGATGAGCCACTTGATCCTACACCTGTGTCATATGGGTCAGGGTCTCTACACGTATTGTTCTTTCTTGTGTCTATGCATATCCCATCTTTATCACAATCACTAGATGCATGGATCTATCCTAAACTAGGGCCTACCATGGCCATGCATCTCCTAAACTCACCTTTATTGATGGTTTCATCCCCTCTTTATGTGTTCACAACTAATTTATATCTTCTTTAACTAATATAAACTAGCTCAATTAAACTAGGGTAGATGGTACCCTAGGATCCTATAGTATGGTAGGGTTGTATGGTGTCAATGCCTCATCTAGGATATCATGGAGTGTTCCTCTCATTAGGGACCCCCATATGGTATCTTGATCCTCTACCACACCTAAAAAAACTAAACCAGATAGATATTAAATACTGATATATCTCAAAATCTATCTATCTACACTTTATTTCAAATAACTTAAGCAAAAATTTAACCATCTTTTATTACCTATCTATGTGTTGACCACTACTATCTCACCATCTACATGACTACTAAGCATATTTTCCCGATCTATGTGGCCTGTAATAACCTCATATATAGTTCATCACCTAAAAATAAACCTTAGAGTCACCACTCATTCCCATCTTAGCCTTTACTTAAATGGTCTCTCTATCATCCAACTCTACTCTGGATTGCCTATTAGGTCATCTGAGATGGTGATAGTCTATGCTCTCTCCTACTCTTACTACCTCCATCAATGCCATGTCCATGGTGTTCACTCATCCTCCTACTATAGAACTAGTGGTGGTACCTCTAGTACTCCTACCTCCACATCCATCTCCTCCCACTCTACTACCTATCCTATTTGACCAATCTATGGTCTCTCATGACATGGTTTGAGCATCATCCTAGTAATTAGTGGCCCTAGTCGTCTTATCCACCATAGATCTCTCACATGTTGGGTCTAAAATGTGGACACCACTATCAATGTTTTTGGGTGAGACAATCTCATCTATCTTAGTAATCATGCCACTAGATGTAGATCCATTTACTAGGTATAGTGCCATGTCACCTTTGTCCATGCCAAGCTAGTAAAACTTTCTCCTAACTAGGCCATATCATAGAAATGTGACCATATAGATACCATAAAATATCCACTCATCTCACCATCTACATTACTAATACATGGGGTACAACCCATGCTACTTGGTCTTATCTCTATTTCTGAACTTGAGGTAACCTATCATCAATCACATGGGGCAACCTAGCTAACTGATACATGGGAAACCTCTTGTATATCCATACTTTAAATAATATGATCAATCCCACTAACTTATTCCCTTTAGAAAACACTCCATACATGTCATGCATGAGTTGTACCTAGATGACAGATCCCAAATCATATAATACCCTCTATTACAATATCATATGGCTCAAGGTTATCACAAATAGTGGTACCTTACCATCCATCTTATGGCATAACGCCCATGCTATCATAAGTCCTATCATAATATTTTTAATGTTTATAATCTATGATGTATATACATCAAACATGATCACCCTCAATCCTAGGTATATCCTCTCTGAGTGTATTGCCCATATAGCTAAGGCTCTCCTCTCCTCTCCTCATCACTATCAAGTACTCATATGACTATGATTGTCCCTACTATGGGTAATCTTAGGATAACATATACATACTCTAAGGTGATACCCACCTCTATGGTATCCCCCTCTACCTCTTACCTAAAGGTGTTAGTCAATCATTCCCAGCATCCCAAGAACATGACTAATAAATCAGACCTAAGTGGTATCTTACACATGTCTAATATGCCTCCTAGGCCTAATGAGATTAATTTAGCTCTATTCTCTATAGATAAATGCTCCAATAAGTTTAGAATCCATGATGTGTCCACCAAACACTAGAATCTCAGATGCCCCTACAACTAGGAAATAACAAAAGACGTATTAGATCTTCCATGTCATTTATAATCAAAATACATTCTTTTCAAATACAAAAACAAGCCTAGTTACTTTAATTTATTTATTTTTAATTAATTCAACCTATTTTTAGCCTAATTGACCTTTTTAGTCCTCAATTGGTCATTTTGGGCCATTCTAGCACTCTTTTGTCCTTTTGCATGCATTTTTATACTATTTCAGTTCCCTGGTCAAATACTAATTTGACCTAGTTGACTTAAAAATCTAAGTTAAACCCTTTTTCCCCCCTCTTAGTAATGTGTTGTCATACTATATTTTTTTTCTCAGTTAGTAACAATGTACTAGGTTGGCAGTTTGCAAAATGTACTATGTCAACACATACCTACTAGGTCAGTAATATGGATTTTGACACTTTTCAACCTACTAAATCAATTGGGTCGACCTAGTTGTTTTTCCCCACCAACCCCTTACATTTTATGAAATAAATTCCTTCTGACAATTATTCCCCCAAGCCCTTTAAACCCATTTCCCTAAATGATTTTTTCTACCCTTAGCATCTGACTTGGGTTCATTACAATGTCTAAAAATTATTTAAATTAAAAAAATTTAAAATATACTTAATTTCAGTTCAATATTCAAAAACTAGCTTGAGATTCTCAATTGCCTACATGTAGTGCACTCGCTACCACCTCTGAAGGTCCCTCTCATCTATCCTATAGTCTCCTTTCCAACCTAGCTCATTTAGTCTCTCAAAGCTCTTTTTTCTCTCCTTCACAAGTCAAAAATATCAAATAACTTCCCTTTAACCTTCTTTAAACTTACTTTTCAAAAATTCTCAATATTTCAAATATTTGTGTTATATTCCTTGTGTTGCCCATATCTTTGTTTTTACTAATCCATTTTCAAACTATAAAATGTTTTGGAATCATGATTACATAGAGAATAATTTCCACTACTATATGCCTAGCTTCCAAAACTTTTGATTTTTGGCTATTTTTTGCACTAACTTCTATAGGTTTGCCAAATGTTCTTCACATTTAGATTCCTTCACTTCTCTTGCAGTATACTTCTTTATTTATAACACTAAGGTAAGTAAAGGTATGTATTTTTCAATTTTTTCCTTTCATTTATCTTATTTTCTTTTTATTGCATTTTAATTAGCATTAACTTTATGTGTTATCATGTTTTATTTCTCTAAACACCATCCTATGTTACACTCATGTGACACATGATGAGATTTGAGTGGGGAATATGTATACACATAATATTTTAAAACTTTTATCAATTATTGACACTTTATATCTTTCATTAGCCCATCGAGTCTTAATCTCTCTGAGTGCATGCCTTAAAGGGTGCATTGAGAAAGGAGTGGGTAGACCATTAGTGCTTCATAGGATTATTGTCCCATTTTACACTTGTTATCTACACACTTGTCTCTTAAAACCATCATCACTTAGCTTGTTGTTCTCTATTGTACCCTTTTCACTCATTTACTACATTTTATCCTCCTATTCCTCACTTTAATCCTATTTTGTCAGTTGGTTGTACTAGGTCGACTGGGTCAACCTTATATAATTTTGGGTTATTTTCACTTAGGAATTATTTTGGCCTTTGGCTGACCTAGCTCATGACCTAGTGAATTATTGTCTAAAATTGTGCTAATTCGATTAGGTCGACCCTATTGGTTAGAATTTTTAGAAGGGTTTAGGGTTAAATCCACCTATATATATAAGTTCATTTACATCATTTATTATGAGAAGAAGAATAATTAAGAGTGAATGAACATCTACTTATTGACCATTCTACTTGAGAAGCAAAGCTTAGGGTTCTATACTTTATTTGGAGATATGAATCTTGTCTTGTCGAGAAGTTTTTTTAGATGCATTGATAGGTTGTGTATCCTAGAGCTGATTTATCCTTGTCATCCTTACATACCACAACAAACTCTTGTAAAGCACGTTAGCTAAGGGAGAGATTGAGGATTGGTAGGTTCATCTTCAAGGGTAAGTATTATTAACTTTTTTTCTCCTTTGTAAGAGTAGATATATATGCATTTATACTTCTCTTCCATGCATTAGGATTCCTTTTACATTGATGTGAGTATATGTCTTCTATGCATGTTCATTTTAATGGTTCCTAACCCCCACTTTGTGCCACAAGCTTTGGTGAGCACTAGATTATATTTACTTTAATTTTTATTAATTTACATGAAATATAAAAACTTAGGACCCCCTTAGGGTTATTTCATGATTGTGTTTATCTAGAGGCTTTAGAACCCTCTCTAACATGGTCTGTTATAATAAGAAATCCCCTAATTGGGTTTAGTGGATCCCCATATTGGTCATGGTCCCACTCAAAAAATGTGTCCCCAATTGAAAGTGTATGTTATGATTTATATTCTCCAAGATAGGATTGATTTATAGACATGATGCATTTTTGATTGCATACAAACTAGCTCAACATAATTAAAATCCAAGTCATTATAGGTTACTCATACTTATGATTCCTAATTTAATTTTTCTATAGTAAGCACTATGTGCTTTGGATCTATTTCTGAAGATTGATATATTAACGATGATCATCTCTCAAGTGCACTAATGAAACTAGGTACCAATGGCTTATCTCACACCTGACTCTATGTAAGATGTGCATCTCTTGATGTACATCATGAGTCTAATCGAATAGTGGTTAGTTTTCTTCATTCCTCATTCCATTCTCTCCTACTTCTAGGTGAACTACATTGACTTGAGCTCCATTTGGACTATGTAGGTAGTGCTTGGATACATGATGTATCTTAGGTAATCTCAACCATCTTCATTCTTCTTTTCATCTCTTTCATCATCTTTGTGTAGTCTCGTATGTTTGGTTTCTTGTGGCTTTTTCAGTCATTAGACCATTACCTCTACATTTGCACCTACTCATCTTTAATCTATATAATAGGTTATCTCCTTGAAATATTAATTTCTAGTTTTCCCTAATGGGGAATAACATATGAACCAATCACAAATTTAAATCAGACCTATAGGGGCAAACCATTCTTTATCAGTGATCACAATCAACCCCACCAAGGTAAAATTACTTTATCAACAAATTATATCTACTCTACTAGAGCACATTATTATTTCCTCTCTCTATAGACATGATTCTCCTATTTCTTCTAATTCCAAGCTATACAAACTTTTTCCCTCATTCTAATAATATTTTAGTGTGCAACTTGTCTCAAGATTGATCATTCTATAAGTGCATAACTTACACCCTCACTTTGGGTGTGTTCAAAGTGTGTCATTTATATTTTTGGATTTTATCCTTCCCCTTCCCCCTATTATTGGGTCCCATTATATTCTAATTATATTTTTATCATTAATGGAATCAATGCATGAAATCATAAGCTCATTTATATTTAATTTGTTTTATGGGTTAATCTCATTTTCCCTCTCTTTTCAAGAGTCCATCTTTCTCTTTCATCCCTATATATCCTCTCAAAGGGAAGCATCATGGGTCATTTGATTCCAACTTCTTCTTGACAACTCTTTTCTTTGAAAAGACATTGCTTTGTCTAAATTTCTCGCCACACCTTGTCAAACATGGGGAAAATGTAGAAATCTAATTCCTAACACCATTGTGTTGAAATTATCAATCTTACTTGAAATACACTCAGACACATAATTTGGGCCAAAAACACTTAAACATGCTAAATGGTTCAAGCTTGATGTATATAAGTTCTAATTTAGGCTAATGTATCCATAAATAGGGCAATGTATTTTATGTTATTATTAACTTTTCTCAAATCATTTCGAGTCAAAGTGATGAAAACACATTTTAGTGCTCTGGATCACTCTTTTCTTATAATTTGGAAGCACATGACACGTGAATATGTTATTTTGTGTCAGAAACATCCTAAATAGGATAACATTCCATACACAACCAACATCACCTTTTAATTCCTCTCTTGTCAAATTATGACCCAATAATATGACATTCTAACTAGTTTGATTAATGAAGTGCAACCAATTTCCAAAGAATTACATAAAAATTGATTAATCTTACCTAGGCAAATTAACCCAAATTATTAGCTTAAGTAATAATTCCATGAAAATTATTGAATATTTATTTATTGGAAATTGATTTCTATTATCTGCATCATCAAATGGCATCATCAATGGGGTGGCATCCATAAGCCATAAATGCAATAAATATTAGGTTTATGTCCTCCTATGTCTTTTTAATTCCCCTTATAAATATTTATGAGGGTATTTATGGATTAATTATGCAATATTGGATTAATTTATGGCCACACATCTTGATCTCAATATGGATGATCATGGTTGATCTTGATCAATTCCAAAATCCTATAAATAGGAGGGCCAAGACAACTTTGATTAAGATTTATTTATGCAAACTTATAATGCAATATTCTCTCTACAAGCCATTTGAGTATATTTTGATAATGCTTTATTTGCAATAGGATAGCTTCATTGATAGGCATAACCTTGATTTCATATCATGAGCCTAGTTTACTTGGTGTTCTTGAGATGATGGAGGAGCTTTACCTTGCATCATTGTTGAATACTTGAGCACCAAATCAAGAGGAAAATTATGTTTTGATCCATGTTTGTATGATGGAAAGCTCTTGGGAAGGTAATATGTATGTCCTTTCCTTCCTTATCTCTTAATTATCATTTACACACCCCATTTGAATAGGTTATCTTAGCTTGTTAGTTCTTTATGCATTTTTCTTTGTTTTCATGACTAATGATTGATCTAACCATATTTTTAATCCATCTATACATGTCTAATGTCATTATAAATACACAAGTAATCCAAATAGATTAGAATGTTATAAGTGTTTTCATACCTCAAAATTATCAAGGTGTAGGCAATACTATTCCTACTAGTGAACAAGAAAAAGTTAATGGTCCTTTCACTAAAATTATAGATCAAATGAAGAGGTCTCATTTGAATTTATCCATGTGGGATACATTGTAAATACATGGACAAGTAGACCTACTTCAAGAGGAGCTGTCCAAGCTCAATTTGACAACCAAACAACCTAATCAAAGAGAGGTAGCCTTGATAAACACCATGAAGCCAAGTGAAGGACAGTCAAGCAAAGTTGAAAAGGTAGATAAATCTCCTTATATATATCATTATTGGAGATTCCTTGGTACATAATTGTCTCATTGATAATAAAACTAGTACTTGTGTCATGCCCTAGCAAGTAACTAATAAATTAAACTTGAAGTAAGAGCCTCATACCAAAGGAGTGATAAAATTAGATGGGCCAGCTGCCAAGACCATTGGCATAATCATAGGTTTTTAATTTATTCTCCATGCTTATATTAACTTCACCATTTCTCGGTATGTTGTAGTGGTAAATGTGTCTCCTCATTTTGAATTTTTTTGTCAAGAGAGTTCAATACTAAAATTGGATGTTATTTGACTTCAGACTAGTCTTACATGGGTTTTAGGACTAGATATGGTGTAAAATTGGAAATCAAGTTTGAACCTATTTCTAGTTTTATTATTGAACCCTATGTTCCTTACATTTATAACATGAATTTCAATGTGATTGAAGAAGATGATTACCTTAGTGATCAAGAGTCTCTAACTCTCCTTGATGGCATATCTAAATTGTATTCTTATGAGTAGGGAACTAGGCAAGGTGGATTTGAAGAAAATGGTCTTGGAACTTACATAATTCATTATGATTATGATGGAGTCTTTGAGGTAGATCCTGATAACATTCTAGATAAAGTTACATAGGGAAACTATCTTATACATATAAGTGATTATATGAACATCCTAGATATGAGAAAGCATGATAGTCTTGGTGATCACTCAATTAAACCTATAAAGGAAGAGAACACTCATGATTAAGAACCTCAAGAGGAAGTAGATGACATGTGGAAGCAATTTTATGCCATTATGTAAGAATTTGAAGAATTGAGCAAGACAATAACTATTCAAAAATAATGCAGACCTAATGTTGACATAAATCATGTGTTTGAAGAGCATAAAGAAAATCTTGAGGTCTATGCCAAGCAAGAAACAACTTTGATAGACTAGATAGTGTTTGGTGAATAATAAGATAGACTTGAAGGTTCCAAACAATAGATATGTCTTCTCTCAAGTGTATCTGAAGTTGAAGAAGTTTTGATGATCTCCAATGGCCAGATTGAGAATTATTAAATGAGCATGTCAAGGTTTAAACAAGATACCAACTCAAAAAATCTTATAAGAGATCTAGGTGGAGTATTCATGAGATCTCTAAGTAGTACACTTGTAGTCACTAGAAGTCCCAACATTAGTAAGTCACTTGACTATCTTCATAAACAAGTATTCACTGATAAATATGCACAATATGAGGATCTATTTTCTTGGATTAGCAGTGATGTAAGGAGCATTATATTTGACCATAATTGAAGTAAAGAAGATGCTTTTCACCTCAAGTGTGTTGAGGTATTGTACATACCATAATAGGTGTGTGTTTTGATTATGTTGTTTGTACTTTCCATAAGTGTTCATGTGAACACAAGTGTGAGTCTTATTTCTTGTCTTGTGTGATTGTTTCCTTGTCATGTGTGTTGTGCTTTGTGTCTTTTCAAAGGCTTATTAATTTCAATAATAGTGTATAGGTGACTCCATTTCCCAAGGATAGGAGAAGACAACTAGTCCTTAGTGTAGTAGGCTTTCTACCCCTAGGAAATTACCAAAATGTTGACTAATTTGACCCCATGGTAAAATAAATCAACCCCATATATATTCAAACTTCCTATAGGGTATTGATAAGTCACTTTTAAGTTCATATTATATGTTTCATCCTTGATATATTTGTCATTATCTTAATATTCCCTTATGATACCTTTTTATCCACTCTAAGTGAATTGTACCATTCTCACAAGAAGCCAATCATGTAAAAATAATATAAAACATATAATGTATTAGTTGGATGTAAATTAACTATTATGTCATTGACATGATGTAGGTTCAACATCTATCCAAGAAGATCAAGCAATTTTAAGTATTTTTAAGTTGTTGTATAGACAAGGATAACTAGTTGGCCTGCAAGAATATTTAGGAGGATCTCTACAAGCCCCCATAGGTCTTTTCCAAGATCGAGAAAGTTTATAAATTTTAAATTTGGAAAAAATGGGTCTATCTCCCTCATTTCTCTCCTAGACAAGGTCATATAGGTTAACCAATTTACTCACAGTATAGACACAAGGATGAGAGTTGGTCTGAGTGCACTTGAGGGTTGAAGTGAGTCTCTATTATCTCTCATTCCATGTTCATGGTTCACATTTTTAAGGTCCATGCTTCATGAACCATCCTCAATAATGCTAGTTACTTTTAACTATTTACACATCCCCATTAGCTCTAGCTTTCTTATTTGTTTGCTTTGATCTGAGTAAACCAAATAGTGAATATGATCTTACATACATGTCTATTCATTTCATGATTGAATACAATTGTTTGACATATGTGTTCATAGATGGTAGGAAGGATCATCCTTAAAGTTTGAAGTAACATTACTATTGATCTTCAGGATAGAGTTTGCATAGTTACAAAGTTTTATCTTCTATGAAATGGCTTCAATATCAAGGTAATGTACCTAGTTTCCCCTCTCAAAACATGTAATTTAATTTATCCATGGAGGGTTTGTATTGAAGGATTATGAATTTCATTGAGATAGGATTCTAATATAGTAAAGACTAATCAGAGGTCTCAATATACATAGTCACATATAGTTATTTGTAGGCATGTATGAATAGTGGAATACCATCTAAAATCCAAGAAATAGGATATGCACATTTCCATGACTTGAATGGAGTTTATCATATCTATTTAGGGCTCATAGTGTTAATCTTGTAGTCAACTAAGACCTTATAGTCAACTAAAGTGAGAGATTTATAAATGGGACTGAGTTACCTTAGTTTATCTGAATGAGTTTTTTCTCTTATAATATGTCACTTGTGGGTAAGGGTTGATGATTTATAAACAAGTCTAATCACTTCACTCTTTTAGCCTAGATGGATATGTTACTCATCAACCTGAAAGGAAGATTACTAGGTCAAGAAAGGATAATGGTTGGATGATTTTAATTCAATCAAGTTTTCACTATATAAACTTAGTGAAAGCTATAATTATTTCAAGAAAAATAGCCTTAAAATTTCAAACTCCTAGTTCATTAATGGAATAGAGATAGGAGCATGACCTATAGGCATCAGTGAGTTCATACAATTTTGGAATGGTCCTCAGTGACCTCAATAGAATATGGATGTCTAAAAACATAATGTTCAAGAATAAATGTGCACCTTAAAGAATTTAATAACTCCCTAAATTAACATCTACAATATAAATAAAATCTTATGGTACATTTATAGTAGAGAGACATGACTACATGGTTCTGTATGCACTAAAATGTGCTCACCTTATTAATTATACCAATTCTCACTAATTTGACCTAATTATCTTATTTTATAGTTACACTAACCCTTGGAATAATCCCCATACCCATTATTATATTGCATATAACCTTTATATTAGGCTAATACCAATTAATCCCATCATTAAAACCCCTAACAAGACCTATTATCTACTAACCTACCCCTTAATCCCACTAGCCAATTTTAAATTCAAGAAAATCCTAACTACCCACCCACCACCCTACACTAGCCTTTCCTAAAAACCTAAAAACCATATGAAGATATTTATATAATTTTAGAATTATATAAATCTCTCCATTTTAACCCTTTCCCTCTATAATTTTCTATTCTAGAGGATTCCATGGAATTAAAAATTTCATGGAAAATCCTCCACCCTAGATCTTAATGGCCCAAATTCAAATTTAGACCATAAGATATTAATCCATTAACCTATAAAACTAAGACAATCCTACTTGATCAAGCTAATGTATAATTAAATGATCAAGTGCATAATCCACTAGCTCACTCATCAAGCCAATCTAAGCAAAATCTGTATCCATCTTGCCTCAATGAAGCCATTATCAAAATATCATAAGAAATCCAACATCTCAAGTCTACTAGCTCAAGAACTAGAATTTAAAGTCTTGAAATGGATATATTATAAGGAAAAAATTATGGTAAGAGTGATTTAATCATTTTGATTTACCTTTTCTTGGTGTCATTAATTTTGGTTTTGCATTATCATTTTGATGATATTATCTTGAATCCCAAATTTGGTGCACAAGTTCCAAGGCATAAATAGACTCAAATAGGTTTGAAATAGTCCCAATAACCTCTCAAATAATTATAGGTGGAAACAAATTACTAAATTATGAATAAGCATTTACAAGATCCTTTCAACTTCTTAATGCACACCTACAATTTTAGATAGTCTACAGACTAGCTTGGTAAAGGGAGAATGCAAGTTTGGAAAAATTGGAAGAGGTAAATTAAATGATCATGTAAAAAATTAATATAATAGTGATAAAATAAAATTTTATGTTATTCTCATATTTATCAATATAGTATTAATAGGCTTTGAACCCCAACCTACAGTCCACTAAGAACACTGTACACAGTCACCAGACCTAGAAAACTAGTCTTGTGAAACTTGATGTTTGATACTTCTAACAGTAGAATAAAAAATTTAAAATTTATGAAAATAATTTTAATGACCTAATAAATATCCCCATATCCTCATCTAATTCATATGAATATGGTAGATTCCCTCTATTTTGTCTTAGAGAGAGGGCACTCCCTAAACTGCATACTCTATAGACCTAACACATTGGGGATAAAAAGATGAAGTAAAGAGACAAGAATGAATTTATAGAGGATGTTTCAAGCTAGTTATAAGGTAAAAATTTGTTGAAGGTCCCCTAAAATCATGAGAATAAATCATAGTTGGATATACATTTAGAACTATAGTTAGGCCTATTAGGCCTAAAACTAAGCCTAAGCCCTCATGGCCTCCAACTTGAGTCATAAGACCATATGACCTTTATAATCCAATTGAGAGCCTTAATTTGGAAGTATAAGGTTGATATGAATGACTATTTTTCAATAAATGACACGTGAGTCACTAATTTGGCCCAAAATATCTTAGACCTACTCAGAATGCAAGAAGGAGCACAAGAGGCCAACTTATTTTGATCACATCTGTATAGACCACATGCATGATACTTAAATAACTTGGGGAGATTTTATGGGGGTCCTATACTCAAAAATTTTGGAATTTTTTCTAAGTTTGGACATCAAGATTTTATGAATCATCATTAACAGTCCAAACCTCCAAAAACCCTATCAAGAAACTGATGGAGAAAAGATCATTAGAGATGCATCCAAGAGGGGTAAAATGGACATGAAAATGTTTTATACATGTCTATAACTCCCTAAAGATCCTTTATACCTAATTTTTTTGTATTATCATCTGTACAGATAGACCTAATACTATGTTTTTTATAATAAATGAGATGTTTTATAGGTGTAAAGGAGAATGGACAAGTGAAGATCATTGCCATAGGTCTTTAGAGACTTTTTCTAAATTATAAAACTCATTTATCACCTTATTTATATATGGAGATCCATATATTAGATAATTCATCACATGTAATATTAAACAACATAGTGAGAAGATAATGTGACTACCTAATGAGATAGTAAGAAAGGTGACTTTTTGGGGCCTACCTGATGGAGTGGAAGGAAAAGAGGTTCTAAATAGGTGTCATACATCATCTTAAATGCATCTCCATGATAAAATACAAACCACTTAGGTGACAAGTGTGAGGACATACTTAGAGGGTTAGTGATTAATAACTATAGACAATGAAAGACAAGTGATAAGGATGAGTCCATCAATTGGAGAGTTGTATATGACCTGAATAGACCTCATTTACAAATTTTCATATCAAAGGATATGTGGTAATGGATATTATGGTAGTTTTATACAATCAAGTTAACTCTTCATCATCATGAAGGTAGTTTCAAATTAAAATAATGAAGAGTTCTACACTAATTTGAAGAAGGTGCTCTATTTCAGATTGACACATGTTCATGACAACTTCCTAGTCTATTCTTCACTCCATTCTATTAAATTGTAACTAGTTTTTAGAGTTTTAAACTTGGTCTTGTTACCCTTCCACTTATCTTCTTCTCTCTCCTATTATATTCTCTATATATTCAAGATTGTTTGGCTTTGTAATGGATCCACAATTGGTATGATAAAGCCCTTCTAGTTTTGACACCTCATTTTCCATTGAATAAAGTTTCTAAAGTTGATTAATTATCTAAATTCTTTCCTAAGTGTGTTAAGTGGTTTGTGTGGTTGACAAGTGATGAATATGCTCTCCTTTCTTCCATTTATGCTCTTACATGTTTGTGTGAGTGATATCTCTTCCAATAGGTTTCATAAAGTGTATTGTTTGTTAAGTGTGTCTTGCATTAGAAATTATTTTCACCCACCTCTAGATAGGCATATAAATATACCTTTATGAGAAATACTTATGCTAGAAGGACATATAATTGAAGTCACTTTGAGTAGTCTTTTTTCTTAAGTGTAGATGCAAGTGTGTTATGTGGATTTATCTTGGTGTATCACCTCATTAGCATAGGTTTATTTTATGTATCTTTCTTCCCTTTTCACCCCCCAATAGTGATTATCCTAGTGTAGTGTGATCCTAGAAGATAAATCAAGGGAGTTGGCCCTTTCAAACATAGAGATCTGTCTCATGTAGTACCTTGCCTATGAAGGGAGATAGTTCCATGTTGTTCTAAAATTAAGAAGGTCTACTTGACTTATCTATGATGCAATTTTAGGCTATAACAATTCCTTTCATATGATTTCATGTGTAGTGTCTTGGTTACTTTCTATCTAAATTATTTTGAATGCATTATTTTAGTTTATACAATATCAGTTATTCTTAAATTGCTCAATAATGTAGAATAATTAATGCATCTTATGTTTCTATCATCCAATTTCTTGTATTTTATGATAAAATATTCTATGTACATGAAGTATATTCATCATTATCATGTTATGATGCTTTATGAACCTCTAGTAACACACCCACATGCCCCTAATCTGGTATCTAAATATACTAAATCTGAAACAAGTATGTAATAATTGAACCTGTGTAACTGATCTGAATGTATGAGTGATCATGTCCACATGATGCCCCCAAATTTGAGAAACTAGTATGAATTTGAATTGAAATGACTGAATCTAAGTTAAACTTGAACATAATCACCAAAATTATGACTTTATTAGTACAAACATGTACTATACCTAGTGTACTAGTTTGAAAGATCTGGACTATCCTAAAGTTGGGGTTTTTGAATAATAGCACCCTGTAGTGAATACTAGCACCCTATGGCACTAGTGTCCCAATTTGGGCACTAATGACTACTTGGTCTAATCTCTATGTGGTATAGTCTAACTATTAAGTCTATATTCTAATTTGTGTCTGCTCTAAGTTTGATATGTAAAATTGAGCTTGTGTGCTAAAATATATCTGTGAAAATTAAAATAAGATCTTGATCTCTGTGACAAACCCTTATAAATTACCCCTCTTTTATGAAATGTGTTAGCTAGAACATGTGCATTATAAGTAGCTCTACAAAATGTGTTAGCTAGAACATGTGCATTATATTCTAATATAATGTAAAACATAACATCATAATGTAAATGTATCCGAGAAAAAGTTGAAAATGTAAGATGTATGTCGTAATCTATAATTTCACAAGGGTGTTAATATAGATGTAAACAATGTATAACAATAGTAAATCTAAGTAACTACCTATGGGGATGTGGCATGATGTCCATCAAGGCTCCTAAGTAGGAAGGGTAGATGCATGATATCCCTCATGACATCAAAAACTGGTGTGTAACAATAAAACACAAGTGTCATGATGTAGAAGCATGTAAGGAAGCAAACATACATGCACACAAGGCTTGAAAAAGGTAATCCAAGGGGACACAATACAAGGGATATGGGCATATGTCATGAAATATAAGAATGTAAACATACAAGACATGTTCAAATGTCTACATATGCAAACAACAAATAATTTGGCATAGTGCCATAGAGAAGGACATGTTCAAATGTCTGCATATATAAGAATGAAAGAGCACACACAAGGTACATGGGCACATTTCCAAGGCATAAAAATAGAGAAGTGACGTATAATCTAAGGAATAATGGCATATTCAAATGCCTTCAAAGATGGAAGAAGTATAAGAAACACAATCAAGTCTAATCTAGGAATTAGAAATGAAAACATGTATAATTATGTAATACAAGTCTATGTAAATGATAAGATGCATATATACTAAGACTAACTAGTGATAGTCAAAAAAAAATTTGAGCAATGAGGAGAAATAATCAATATCAAGATAAATCAATGCATAAACTAGAATTTATAGTATGTAAAGATAAAACATGGTTATATCAACTATATAGAAGATGTCCCCCAAGTGTGTAGATGTATCAATGTATATACCTAGATTGGTGTAAATACCCCCAATGGGTAGATGATAGTTGGTTTGGATTAGTGTAATGGACCAGAGTCCTATTTGGAAATTGTAAGCACTTGAGAAGAATAAGTGAAGCATATGTGTATGATAGAACTGACTATACTAGGATAGCTAGCAATGTACAATATCTATAAAGTAGTATAAATGTAAACAAAATAATGCATACAAGCTATTAAAAAAAAAAAATTGAAATATTTGAATGTTTTTGTATTGTGAAATATTATATTGGTTTTGTATTTTTTAGTATAAGTTATGTATAAGCATATGAAAATAAACTATGTATAAGGAGAGAGAGAGAGAGAGAGAGAGAGAGAGAGAGAGAGAGAGAGAGAGAGAGAGAGAGAGAGAGAGAGAGAGAGAGAGAGAGAGAGAGAGAGAGAGAAGTATGTACAAGATTAGGAATTATGATAACTAATGAGTCTCATGTGAACTCACCATCATTTTGATGTAATGTGTCAAAGAGTAGAATTGTGATCAGGTGTGAGGTGTGAAAAGGTAACTGTGAGCCCATGATCTAATGTGTTGTGTAATTTGAACCTGAAGCTATCTGAGTAGTGATTTTATGATGTTGTAGCATTGATTGTGATACCCTGTGAACTATAGTGGTCTTAAGGACCCATATGGTAGATGTAGAAGTTGTCACTGATGTAGGTTCCATGTGATAAGAACCCCTATACCACAATATAACTGATCTCAATGTAAACTATGTAGAGGAAGGTCCTATATAATCCATGACATATATATAATGTAATGGTCTCTCTACTAATTATCTCTAAGGGAGAGTATGCATGCATGTATACACTATATAACTAGACATGGCCTACTCTAAGGAACCTATTGAAAAGTATGATGTATGCATAGGAACTATACTCTCTATTTTAATGAATAGTTATGTAATATCTAGTAGTGGTACTAGAATTTTAATTGGTGTCAGTGCTAAAAGTGTGATTGGAATTTGTGTTGGAACTACCTATGGGATGGGAAGAGGATACTCATATAATACACCCTCAATATTAACCACCTGGTTATCTTTTATATACTTGAGGCATCAGTGTACTATAGATGGGATGGCTCAAATCTATTATAACCATGGCCTACCCAATAATTTATTAAATACACCCGTACTAGGTACTACTAGAAACTAAGTGGCTATGTGTGTTGGTCTAACCTATAATAGAAGCATTATCTCCTTGATGGAGCTTTGAATGTGGCCACTAAAACCACTAATGATTGTATTTATAGGGGGTATATCCCACTCTGTGTAAATAAAGAACTATAAAAGTTTCATGGTGCACATGCTTATGTTTGATCCATTATCAACCATAACACTATGAATAAGATGGTGGTCTATATATGCTCGTATGAAGAGGGCATGTAAATATATGTCATTATCCATAATCTATTACTTTGAAAATGTGATAAGTGGTCTAGGTGGAAGTATAGTGTGATAGATACCAATAATGTTATGCAAGGGATGTGTCTCCTCTGTAACTATGTGATCGGAAGTTGGTGGTGGATGAGCCCGACATGTATAATGAACACTTGATGTGCCCCTACCTCATTACTTGTATTCTTTGGGAAAGGATATGAAAATATATTAAGTTTATTTTCCTCTATTTGTTGATTTTGTGCCTCTATGGGTGTGCCCACATCAATAATGTTGGCCTCAATGAGATCTTCTATCTTATGCTTTAGGATAATGCATTTATTTATCATGTGGCCTAATGCACTATGATATTCATAGAATACATTTGAATCATAACTCTTTGGAAAAGGATGTGTCATATCAACCTCTTTAATGGGAGGGAGAGATATGACATTGCATTCTAATAGTTGTATAACTCATACTGGTGACTCTGGTAAATTAGTGAAGACTCTGCATTAAGGAGCTGATAAAACTAATCTGGGTGAAGGCTCTAAAGCTATGTTGATTATGGACTTTTGATCACTTTTGTTGTCTATGTCCCTAACCATATATGGAGGTTTTTTTGTACTCTTGATAGTTTAATATGATCCATTTGTGTATTTGAGTTTCCCATTGCTAAGAGCTTAACCTCTCTTTCCTTAATTATGTGGCACATATCTATAAATGTGGGAAACTTCTTGAATAGGATTGATTTGTGAAGTGATGTGAGTAGAATATATTTTAATATATCTTTAAGCTCTTTGTCTTCCATAGGGATGGTAAATTTTGATAATATTATCTTGTATCATAAGACATAATCAACTATGGGCTCATTTGACTTTTGTTTTAGTTACTCCACTTGTTCATATGATATCTTGTCACTTATGTTGAAAGAGACATGTGTTAAGAACATATCTAATAAAGGATTGAATTTCATGATGATTGGTTATGTAAATCATAGATCCATTGTAGGGCATAATCCTTGAAATTTGGACACATAGTCCAAACATGTTGCATGAAAGGCTCTAAGGTGATGCTCTGGGTCACTGTTGACCAAATTTGACCCCAAGTCAAATTTGGCCACGCCATCCAATTTAAAACTTTCATTTGGTATTTTCATGTTCATTCCATGATTTATATGGCTCCTAAGAGTCTTCATATAACCTTGTTAGCATGGTTTAAGGTTAGTTTAGAGAAGTTAAGGTAATATCATGTTATAGTCATATAGTGGTCTAGGCATGTCATGGAGAGATAAGGCATGGTCAAGTGTTTTCATATATTATTAGGGATTTATTAATGTAATTTTATGTATTAAACATTTTATCATAATATTTCATGGTGTTTTAGAACATTTAAGGTTCACTTGTAGTCTTGGAGGTGGTAAATATGCATGAAAATGTGATTTTGGATAAAATTAATGTATATCAAAAGTAGCCAAGGAGATAAATCCATAAAATACCCATTATAAATATTTTATGAAATTTACACAACTTACACACCTATCAGCATGTCTAATAAGGATAAGAATCTTGTATTTCAATGCCATCCTGAGGAGATAAAGAAGTTGTATGGATTTGTTGAAGTCATGTGCAAGTAAAAAAAGATTTAGAACATCCCTTGAGATTATAAAATTCAAAAAAAAAATTAATGAAGTTTGGACTCTCACAATCACAAAAAAGCATCTCTCCCTTCAATCACTCCATTCACAAGCTAGTGAAAGCTAAATTCAATTAGATGGTATAGGTTGTATAGGTAGAGTTGTGGGCTGATATTTGGCTAAAGTTTGGGACTCCTATGGGATTTTAATTTTAATAATGTTTCATTATATTTGTTTACTTATCTTTATGAACAATATCTAATAAGCTAGACTACTTTTTGAAGGCTTAAAACCTCATAGGCTAAGTTTGGTGTAAATATAGAACAAAGTGTGAATTATTGGCTATATGAAACTAGTTGGACTGAGTTTTTAGATGTCTGTAGATTAATAATACACATTCATTCATCATGATGGCACATGTGGATTTTATTTTGTCATGAAAATTGGTTATTGTGCATAGTTTGAAGTGAATGGTAAATTATATATGTTGTATAGGTTTATCCAAGTGATCTAGTGCATCTGAGTGGTTATCCATGGTCTTCTACTCTATCCATAATTCATTTAGGACTTATTTATCACTCAAATATTCCATACAAGTTTCAAATGGTCAATTCCTCATTCACCTTTCATGGGTTGTGTTTTCTATGTCTACATAGCAGAGGTGTTTTAAGTGGTTTAGATATGCACTTCAAAATGGACTTGAGATTTGTGATTAATTTTTAAATATGATAATCTAATTGAGGACAATGACCTTTTAATCCTAACGTTCATGATTGGAACTTCTCAAAACTTCAAACATAAGTTACATCCTCCATCTTTCACAGGCTTATAGGTCTATCATTCAGAGAACCTCAATGATGTATAGGTTTAGATGTTAAATATCCAAGAATGAGATCATGGTAATGGTTCAAGTTGAAAATAACATGGATCAATGAGGCGTCTCCTAAGCATTTGAAAGTAAAAAAGGTTGAACAATGAGCTAATAACCTAGTGACATAGTCATCTATAGGAATGTATGTAGTGAGGTCTAGTAATGTAAGTTGAAAATGATCTATGGAGACTTAAGGTAGTGAGAAATACCTCCTAGTGAGGACTAGTCACTATAAGTGATCATGATGTCATTGAAAGAAGGCCAACTCCAAACCATATACTCAAAATTCTCAATAGTCACTTAAAACTAGTTGAGGAAGGATTTACTATGAAGAGTGAATGATGTTGATAACATATAGAGTTTCAAGGAATTAAAAATTCCTTAATACATAAATAAAAATGAAACTAAGCCAGTAGAAAAGTTTGGAAATAGGTTTGAATACCTATAAACAGTCAAGTCCATTCAAACATCACCTACAATCAATAGTCTTAGGACTATATTGAGATAGTGAAAGAAACACCAATTTCAAGGTTTGGGATAAGTTAGTAAATCAATGGAATGACATGATTTTTATAGTTTCATTATTGAATAAGGTCTCTTAGAATACTAAGTTGCACACCAATCTTAGAATAACTACTAGCAGTTGGTCACTTATAATCCTGCCTAAGTGACTAAAGGTCACTTAAAACCTGACATAGTGGTGTGTGGATGTTTGATGGATAAGAAGGAACTTAGGATATAAATCCATTGAATTTAAAGAGGTTATAATCCAAGAGTGGGGTAAAAATACCAAACATGGTCATATGTTAGTCACATACAATCCTCACATAGCCTACTTACTCAAAAAAAAATTGTTATTTGAAAAGTCTATGAATAGTTATGAGGGAGTGATGGACAGTTATTAATGATTTCATTTATTATTCCATAAGGCCCCAAATTCATTTGATCTTCAGAACTAGAGACAAAAAATCTAAACTCTACCTACTCAGCACAATAGCAACCTATAGTTTTGCCTAATAATGGGAGCTTTTTTTGGTTTGAAATAGGTTCAAGAATCTTTAGGAGATCTAAGGAAAATAAGGTAGTTGAGGAATGATTGGTTTCATTAAATTAATAACTCTAAAATAACCTTAGATTCAATCTTGTAAGATAACAGGCATAGGCAGACCTAGCACATGCCTAGTTACAACATTATCCTACATACTTTCTTAAGAAGCTTGTTTGAAGAGTCTAAAAGATTGTATGAGGAATGAGGAAGAACAAGGTAATTTAAGGTGATTTTATGGTTATGAACATTTTTATATCACACTCTTAGACCAACAAGAAGTAAGACAACATGTTCAGTCCAAGTAGACCTAAGCCCATGAAGAGGCTTACATAGACAGTCTGTCCTAAGGAGTGGAAAATTGATGGCTATCTAGAGTTAAGATTAAATTTGGAGATAATTCTGAGATGGTGATAATCATATACAAACATTTCATTATCTTAGACTCTTATTATTAATATAAAATAGAAGAATACAATTAATTAGGGTATGGTAAGCAATTTGGCTTAAGAACCCTAAGTTTGAGCAGATTTGATGCGGAAGAGGTTTGATGGACAAAGATAGTAATATGAACATTTTAATAGGTCAATATTGATTTTATATACCCCATTTAGGTCATTTTAGCTCAAACCAAACTCAAGATGCCACATACTAACCCAATTTGTTCCTAGACCTCATAGAATGCTCACTGCCAACCCAAGAGGCTAGTTTCTCTTGGTTGGTACAAAACATAGCTACTACATGGGACTTTGGGCTCCTAGGGTAATTTAACTACCTTATTTCACTTGAATTTTTTGGAATTGGCCTAAGGATTCATGCTACTATCTTTATGAATCATGTTTAAAACTATAAGGTGTTTTTAGGCTGCTTAAGAGAGCTATAAGGACCTGATGAGAGAGAAATAAACTTTTATACACTTATATAGATCAAACAAGCTTAAAAATGACCCAAAAAATATTTAAAATTCCCCTAAGAATCATCTTGTGCCATTGGTTGGTATAATATTATATGAAATTGTATGGAATATGTTTAAAAAGATTGATTTTTACTATTTCATAGGTTTGTACAAGTTGTTAGATCCTAAAATATGGTATGGATAATGGGTAGGATGTTTTATAAGTTAATCACACACTTTTTTTGGGTTTGTAACATGTGGGTATCTTATAGATCCATTTTTTAGTCTCTCGGTAGGGAGGCCTAATTAAGGCCTAGTTAGGATAAAGAAGTTGCAAAAAAGAATATATCCACTCACTCTCAGAGCATGAAATTGAACTTGGATATTTAAGGCTATATTGGGTACTAAAATATTCCCTTATATTCTCAACATCATCCTAAAAAATCTATACACATAGAGGTTTGTATGATTTTAGGGCTATAAGCAAGAAGGCCAATTTGGGGATTTTGGTAGGGAATGAATTTTTGGGGATAGTTTGAGACCCAAAAATGGATTTTTGTAGGTATTATATGAGTTAAATAGGCCATCCATGAAGTTTATATGATTTTAAGAAGATAAATCCAAGTTTTGACACTAGTATGCAAAGTTGGCCTAAGGAGATGAAGAGTCCTCTAGACACCTTGCAAGATAAAGAGATGATGTGTCAAAGAGAAATTTATGGGGTAAGTTGATAGGTGTCAAGATTAGATAAAATAGGTATGAGAAACTAATATAACCATTAATATTGCCACTTATCCTTTAACATGTCAAGACAAAAGGTAGTTTTAAGAAGCTAGTCAAGGTATCAAGTAAGCATTTCAAATCCCATGCCACTTAGAGGTTAGAGAATATTTAAAGGAGATACACATGGCATCCTAAAATTATTGAGGTATTTCCTTAACTCATATTCTTGTAACTCATAGACACAAACTCTCTCTCTCTCCTACACCTTTCTTATCTTCTCTCTCACTTGTGCTATATATTGAGCCACTTTTGGCTAAGTTTGTATCCTCCATCTAAGTATGGTGAATCCCTGCTCATTTTTAACCTTTGAGAAATAAATAATAATCTAGTTTACATTCTCCATGAGCTATTTCAATTTGTATGTTAGGCTAGTTGATCTTATTAAGTGACAAATTCTCTTCTTTAGCATGTTGTCCTTGTTAGTATTCATATTCAGCTTTGAAAGTCTTTTACAAGTCTTTTGAAGTGTTGTAATGAAGTTTTTATGAGTTTTAATGAGTTTTATCTCCACTAGTGTCATGTTATGACCTTTTATTTATTCATCCTATCTTAATCTTACTTCACAAACCTCCATGAGAAATACTAATGCAATAGATAGATTTAGATTAATGTCATGTGCTGATTAGAATTTTGTATGAAGTATAATTGCAATTGGTTGGTAGTGATCAATATATAATTGGTGCATCATCTCATTACTATAGGTCTAATTTATGTTTTCTCTCTCCATTTTCATCTAAAAGAGCTAGTAGTATAGGTGATGAGTAATCAAGACAAATCTATGGAGCTAGCCCTTCAATATAAAGGTTTCCCCCTTCCATAGGCAACCCATAGTCCTATGGGTAATCCCATGTTCCAATTAATTTTGAGAAGGATTGAACTAACTCTTCAATAATACAAAATTGAGTGACAATAGTTCTAGCATGCCTGGTGGGACCAAGGTCTAAAAGAGTGGAATAATTCTTGGTGTGTTCTTCTACCTATTAGCTTTTAGAAGCATTCAACAAACACCAATGGAAACTTTGAATGCAATCAACTTGTTCTAGTAGCCTACGTATTTATTGTGAAAATAATTTTCTAATATCTTGTGTTGTAATTTGACTAATGAAGATGACATGGATGGTTATAATGAAAGTTTTTATTATACACCTCCCTACCAATCTTATCATGAACCCAATTATGTGTCTCAACAACCCTATCAAGATTATTATCATCCCTATGAATCATGGAAGTCCTATGTTCATCCTATTTCCCCTTTATATGATCATGATGTTGTTAAGCATCCTTATGAATAAGTCTATGAGGAAGGATATCAAGAATAGTAACAATAAGTGCCTTCCTATCAGCCTCAATATGACTCCTATCAGCCCTATGATTCATATCAACCTCACTATGATTTAAAATAGTCATACTCCTCCCCTCCTCATCCTAATTCAATCCCATCTCATGCCAAATCCTTGTTGGCTCTCAAAAAATTATATATAATGAAGAGGAGATGAGAACATGGGATAAAGATCTTGATGTGATCCATATTCATTTCATAGAGTGGTTGAGAGATTCAATTAAAAAGTTGATGAGTATGTGGAGGTTAGTATAAGAGGAAACTCAATATGTTATCAATGAGTAGTTTTACTTGACAAAAAAATGTATCCATTGGTTGATAGATATATTAGATAGGTGGGAAAGTCAAGAGATTGAGGATCAACTTATAGTTGTTGAAGAGCCTCAAGAAGGATATGAAGAAAGTAAATCCCCTCTCCCATTAACCAACCCAACTTGTTATCTTCCCAAGAGTATTTTCAAGAAACCTCCATTCCTAAGCCCGTTCATGATTCATCCACCACACCTCACACTCCCTATCTAACCCATGAGCCTACCTATCACCCTCCTACCACATCCTTTCTTGAATGATAACCCATCTTATGGGAGATAAGTGAAGAGGATAAAGATAAACTTATAGATGATAAAGAGGATGAATCAAGTGTCTATGATGAAAAGTTCACTATAGGTACTCCCCTCAGCAAAGACAAGCATAAATAAATATGATTGGGTGAAAAAAGAAAAGATCTTGATGATATTGTAGCTACTCATGAAGAGGTTGATCAAGACATGAAGGATACAGTGCTTGAGGGAAACATACATCATATCATCTGAGTTGGTTGAGATTCATGAACATGTCTAATAGGTTTAATTTAAGAAAACAATAGAGCTTTATGCTACTAATGACTCTATGAATCAAGGATATTTATGGTATAAGTTCAATGCCATATGTAATGAGTTTAAAGGCCTTAAAAATCTTACACTTTATATTGGTTAGTTTGAAAAGACTATTGAATTTGTCTTCCTCTTGATGGTGAGATTCAAAAAGAAGATAATATGTCATTTAGGCTAGTTGAAGTTGTAGCCAGCCTAGAAGTTGAAGACTCTTCAATTAAGAAAGTTGAAGTTGACCAAGTGTTTAATATCCAAGAAGATGAAGTTAAAGAAGTTATGGTTCTTGAATAGAAATAAGTCAAAGATGATTGGTATCAACATATGTAACTCCTTCAAGAGATTGAAGGCCATTCCAAAGTTGAAGATCATGTACATAAGTAGGTTGAACAAGATGTCTTCATTGAGGATAATGATGAATATTGGATTGACTATGAAAATATCCTTAAATATTTTGATGACCTTGCAACAACTAGTAATAAGTATAAAAATGTTCTTGAGGATGCTTTACTTCTTGAAAGACAACATGACAATCTTCAAAGTACCACAATTGAGGTTAATCCTATAATTTAAGACGTGATCATGATTGAGACAAGTAAAAACATCAAGAAAGATCATGTAAAGATTTTTGAAACATAATAAGAGTTTGCCTTCATAGGTGACATGTTTGTAGCTACCATTATTGCATTTGAGATCATGCTAAGAAGATTAGAAAGCATGAAGGAGTTGAAAACATCAATAACAAGGTCCAAAGGAAAACATGAATCACATCATCCTTCATCTCTTGTATAAAAACATTTTTCAATCTTCCCCTTTGATCCAATAGTAATAAGTTCTTTTCACCTTATTTGTGTATAGCTAGTTTGTTTATGCTATTTTTGTGTTCCCTAAGTGCTTGACAGAACATGTGTGTGTCTTGTTCTTTCTTTATGTCTTGTTAATTTTTTTTGTGTGTTTTAAAGTTCAAATTAGTTTGTGTCATGTTAAAATTATATTCAAGTCTAAAATTGAGTGCAAAAGACTCCATTTCCTAATGGACATGCAAGGCTACTAGTCCTATTAGCATTGCAGGCATGCTACCCCTGTGAATAATCAAGATTGTTAACCAAATTTGACCCTAAGTCAAATTTGGCCACCCTCTCCAATTTAAAACTTTTATGTGGTTTTTTCATGGTCATGTCATGATTTATATGGCCCCTAAGAGTCTTCATATAACCTTGTGAGCATGTTTTAAGGTTAGTTTAGAGAAGTTAAGGTAATATCATGTTATGGTCATATAGTGGTCTAGGCATGTCATGGAGAGATAAGACATATTAAAGTTTTACAATAGGTTATTATAGGTTTATTAATGTCATTTTATGTCTTAAACATCTTATCATAACATTTCATTATGTTTTAGAACATTTAAGGTTCACTTGTAGTCTTGGAGGTGGTAAATATGCATGAAAATGTGATTTTGGATAATGTTTATATATGTAAAAAGTCCCCAAAGAGATAAATCCATAAAATACCACTTAAAAATATCTTGGATATGTTAAAAAATTTCCACACCTATTAGCATGCCAGAGAAATATCAGAATCTTGCATTTAAATGCTATCTTGAGGATTTAAAGAATTTGTGTGGATTGTTGAAGTAATGTGCAAGTAAAAAGAGATAAATAATGTAAATTTAAATTATAAAGGTAAAAAACAAGCTTGGAATGAAGTTTGGACTCTCATAGTCACAAAAACACAACTCTCCCTTCCATCACTCCATTCACAAGCTAGTGAAGGCCAAATTCAATCAGATGGTATAGGTCATACACATAGAGTTGGGGGATGATATTTTTAAAAAATTTTGTTACCCATATGGGCTTCCAATTTTTATAATTGGTTTTTCTATTTGTGTTCTTATCTTTAGAACAATTGATAAGAATCTAGGCTACTTTTTGAAGGCTTAAAACCTCATAAAACTAGTTTAGTGTAACTCTAACAACAAAGTTTGAATTTATGGCTGCATTAAACCAATTGTATTGAGTTATTATATGTATTTACATGCCTAATACACATTAATTCATCATGGTGGCACGTGTGGAAGTCTTTTTGGCATGAAAAGTGGCTCTTGTGCATAGTTTGAAGTTGCTGGTAACGTTTTTATGTTGTATAGGTTCTCCAAGTGGTGTAGTGAATCTAAGTGGTTATTAATTGTCTTATACTCTCTCCATAATTAATTCATGGCTTCCTAATAACTTAAGTATTATGTACAATTTCCAAATGGTCAATTCCTCATTCACCTTTTATGGATTGTGTTTTCTGTGTCTACATAGTATATGTGTTTTGAGTGGCTTATATATGCACTTAAAAATGGACTTGAGAGTTGTTATTTATTATTAAATTTTTTTATATAATTGGTTATAATTACCTTTCAGTCCTAACATTCATGATTGACACTCCTCAAAACATTAAACATAAGTTACATGCTCCATCTTTCACAAGCTTGTATGTCTATCATTCAGAGAAACTCAATGATGTCTAGGTTTAGATGTTGAATATCAAGTCATGAGATCATGGTAATGGTTTAATTTTAAAATATCATGGACCAATGAGGCATCTCCCAAGAATTTGAAATTCAAAAAAGGTTGAAGACTGAGCTAATAACCTAGTGACATAGTCATCTATAGAACTGTATGTGGTGAGGTCTGGTAATGTGTTTGGAGAATGATATATAGAACCTAAAGGCAATGAGAAATGCCTCTTAGTGATTACTGGTCACTATAAGTGATCATGATGTAGTTGAAAGAAGGCCAACTCCAAACCATATACTCAAAATTCTCAATAGTCACCTACAACTAGTTGACGAAGAATTTATTGTGAATAGTGAATGATGTTGATAAGGTCTAGAATTTTAGGGCATTAAAAAGGCCTTAAAACATAAATAAACATGAAAATATTCCATTATAAAGGTTTGGAAATAGGTTTGAAGACCTAAAAGGCCCTATACATAGTCAAGTTCATTCAAACATCACTTATAGCTAATAGTTTTAGGACTATCTTGGGATAGTGAAAGAAACACAAATTTTAAGGCTTGGGATAAGGTAAAGATTCAATAAATTGCATGACATGAGTTTTATAGTTTTATTCTTGAAATAATGGATCTTAGAACACTAAGTTGCAAACTAGTCCTAGAACACCTTCATGTAGTTGGTCACTTGTAGGTCTACCTAGGTGAATAAAGGTCTCCTAAAACCTGACATAATGGTGTGTGAGTGTTTGAGGGATAGTATATAACTTAGGATATAAATAAATTGAATTAAAAGAGGTTTTAGGCCAAGATTTGGGGAAATATACCAAACAATGGTCATATGCTAGTCACATACAGTCTTCACACAACCTACTTAATCAAAGAAAACACTTGTTATTTGAAAAGTCTATGAATAGTTTTGATGGAGTGAGGGTAATTTATGAATGATTTAATTGATGATTCCATAAGGCCCCAAAGTCATTTTAGATTCATACCTAATGACAAAACATATAAACTCTTCCTACTCAGCATAATAGCAACCTACAATTTTGCGTAATCATGGGAACTTTGCTTGGTTTGAAAGAGGTTTAAGGATTTTTAAGAGATTTGAGGAAAACAAGGTAGTTATCATGATTTTTTTCATGTGATTAATAACTCTAAAATAACCTCAAATTCAAGCTTTTAAGATAACAAACACAGGTAGACCTAGCAATGGCCTAGTCATAACACAATCCTTCATACTTTCTTAATAATCATGTTTGAATAGTCTAAAATACTATATGAGTATTAAGGGAGAGAAATGTAAGTGAAGGTTATTTTATGGTGATGAACATTATTCCATCACACTCTTAGACCTAACAGGAATCAAGATAACATGTTCAGTCCTAGTAGACCTAAGTGTATGAATAGGCATATATGGACAGTCGGTCCTAAGGAGTTGAAAGATGATGGCTAGTTGGTATTAATATTACCTTTGGATATCCTATTTAGATGGTGAGAATAATATATAAATATTTCATGAGCTTATACTCCTAAAAATAAGATAAAATAGAAGAATATAGGTAGTTAGGGTATGGTAAGTAGTTTGGCTTAAGAACCCTAAATCTGATTGGGTGAGATGTGGTAGAGGTTTGATAGAAAAAAGTGGTAAGTTTAACATTATCATAGGTAAATATGGCTGTTACATACCTCATTGAGATAATTTTATCTCAAACCAAACTCAGGATGCCACACACTAACCTAATTTGTTCCCAGACCTCAGAATGCTCACCGCCACTAAAAGGCTAGTTTCTCTTACTTTGTATGAAACACAGGTAATAAAAGGGACTTTTGGATCCAAAGAGAAGTTAAATGCCTTTGTGAAATTTAATTTATTTTTATTTTTATGAGTATTCATGAGCTTTATAAATAATCCTTAAGACTATGAGGCATTTTCAGGCTACCTAGGAGAGCTATAAGGACCTGATGAGAGAGAAATCAAATTTTATGCCTCAAGATGGATTAGAAAAACTTCCAAATGACCTATAAAATCTTAAAAACTCCACTAATCATCACCCCCTGATATTTAATTGTATAATACTATATGGAATTGTAAAAAATAGGTCTAAAAATACTAATTTTTAGTATTTTATATGCCCATATAAGTTGTCATATCTTCAAATCTAACATGAAGAATGGGGAAGATGTTGTATAAGTGAATCACACACTTTTTGGGTGTTTGACACATGTGTGGAGCTAGTAAATCCATTTTTTAGTCTCTTGGTAGGGAGGCCTGATTGAGGCCTAGTTAGGAGAGAGAATATATAAAAAAGGATATATCAACTCACTCTCAGAGCATGAAATTTAAATTAAAATTATAAGGCCATACTAGGTACTAGAATATTCCTTGATATTCTCAACACCATCCACACTACTCTCTATATAATGAGGTTTGTGTGATTTTAGGGCTACAAGTAAGAAGGCCAATTTGGGACTTTTGGTAGATAACAAATTGTTGGGGCTATGGATTTTTATAAGTATGATATGAATTTAATATGCCATACATGAAGTTTTGATGTGCTAAATAAGACAAATCCAAGTTTTTACACTTGTATACAAAGTTGGCATAAGAAGATGAAGAGTCCTATAGACACCTTGCAAGAGAAGAGATGATGTGTCAAAGAAAACCTAATGGGATCAGTTGAGAGGTATCAATAGTATATAAAAGAGGTAGGATAAGCTGATCTAACCATCAATAAGGCCACTTATCCTTAACATGTCAAGACAAAGGGCAGTTTTAAGAAGCTAGTCAAAGTGCCAAATAAGCATTTCAACTCCCATGCCACTTGGAGGTTAGAGAAACTTTAGAGGAGCTACACATGAAATCCTAAACCTATTGAGGTATTTGCCTAACTCTTCTTCTTAATGTAACTCATGGACACTTGTCAAACTATCTCTCTCCTATGTTTTTTTTTCTCTTCTCTCTCATTTGTGATATATATTGATCCACTTTTGGCAAAGTTGGTATCCTCCACTTGAGTATGGTGAATCCCTATGTATACAAATAATATTTTAAACATTTATCACTTACTGATACTCTTTATTTTTTTAGAACCCATCAAGTCGCAATCTCTATGACTGCATGCCTTAAGGGGTACACTGAGAAAGGGGTGGGTAGACCATTATTGTCCCTTTTTCCACTTGTTATCTACACACTTATCTCCTAAAAACCATATCCCTAAGCTTGTTCTTCTCTATTTTACACTCCTCAATCATTTCCTACCTTTCATTCCCCTTTTCCTATCCTAAAACCCCTTTCAATAGTTTACAGTACTTGATCAACTAGGTTGACCCTATACTCTTATGGGTGAAATTCATTTAGGGTCTAGGTTGGCTCTTGGCCGACCTAGCCTGTGACCTAGTGAATTTTGTCCATAGTAGTGCTAGGTTGACTGGGTCAACCCTATCGATCAAAACTTTTAGAAGGGCTTAGGGTTAAATCTACCTATATATACAAGATTATTTCACCATTATTTATATAAGAGAAGAAGAAGTAAGAGCTATTGTTAATCTACTTATCCACCATTTTATGTGAGGATCAATCATAGGGTTTCATACTTTCTTTGGAGATACATATCTTGTTTTGTGAAGTCTTTTGGATGCATTGATAGGTTGTGTAGCCTAGAGATAATTTATCCTTGTCATCCTTATATACCACAACAACCTCTTGTGAAGCACCTTGGCTAAGGGAGAGATTGAGGCTTGATGGGTTTGTGTTCAAAGGTAAGTATTCCTAGTTTTGTTCCTCCCTTGTAAGAGTAGATAAATATGCATTTATACTTCTCTTCTATGCATTATAATTATATCTACATTGATGTGAGTATATGTATTCTATGTATGTTTAATTTTATTGTTTATTACCCCTACTTTGTGCCATAAGATTTGGTAAACACTAGATTAGACTTTAATTTACTTGTTATTAGTATAGTGAATATGAAAACATAGGGCTTAGTTAGGGTTATTGCATGATTTTGCTTGAGTGGAGGCTTTGGAACCCTCCCTAGTATTGTTTATTATGATAAGAGATTCCCTAATTGGGTCTAATGGATCCACATATTGGTCATGTTCTCAATTATCTAATGTATCCCCAATCGAAATTGTAAGTATGATCTATCTTCTCTACATTAGGATTGATTTATAGAAATTATGCATTTTTGATTGCATACATTCTATTAAACCTAGTGTGAATCTAACCCTTATAGGTTTTATTTCACAATTTTCATTTTTTTATCATTTTATTTATTATTTTTATATATTTTTGATACTAGGTCAATAGGCTCAGTATAGAGTCTAACTTATGTGCACAAGTTTAACATATAGTCATATCAAAACAATTATATTCTATTTGTGTAGGTCTTCATCAAATACAGGTTACTAGGTTGAACAAGTTGACATAATCATCTTACAAATTTTTAGAAAACATAATAGGTTGACCAGGCCAATATAGTATTCTAGACAGCTTCTAGAAAACATACTAGGTCAACTAGGCTAGTATAGTCAACTTCATAGGCTTCAAGAAAATAGTGAATTGCAAAACTAGGTTGACCCAGTTGATGTAGTTGGTAGAATTTTCAAGTAAAAGTCAAGGTACTTCAACAACAACATCAAATTCCTATGTATCTTCCAACCCACAAAGGTTTATTTCTCTCTTTCTTTATCATTTTAGTCATTCTTTATAGTTCTATTTTTACATAGTTTGCAATCTTTAAAATTTCCCTCATACAACAAACTAGGTCAACCTAGTCGGCCTAGTTATGTATTCTATCTTTTGTCTGAAAGACTAGGTTAACACTACTGACATAGTTCTTAACAGACCTTTGCTTCAGTATTATAGTAGTGACATTGTCAACTCTATTCTATAATATCTACATACACTTTCATCTAGATTGACATTGTATTGTGTTTCAAAGTTAGAACTAACATTTATATGGTAGTAATTACTTCACACTTTCACTTTTAGTTTATTAAATGCTTAGAATAGATCACATAGTCTAATTAGGTGGTTATTCACTATACCATTTAGTTTTACTATTTTTATCTTTCTTTCACACACTACAACATCATATAATCTTAAAATTCATTTAATCGATTGTCTACCCAAGGCCTACCTACTTAGATTTCATCACCAAGGGGGAAGCCGACTTAGTTTTCTAGCCAAGTATAAACATGTGGTTAATCACCAAAGGGAAAGCTGACTTGGTTTTCTAGCCAAGTATAAACATGTGGTTATATATATTGGCAAAGCACTTGACACCCTCATCATTGTGAGATTATGAAAAGGGGGTAGGCCCCAATAAAAATCCAGTACCATTGCCAACACAGATCCCTTTTAGCCTAAACATCTTGAAACTATCCATAGATTGCTTTCTAGTTCTCTAATTTCAACCAACTTATCTATCACACTTAAAATCACACTCTAATAATCTAAAAATGTTTAGGATGACCTCCTAGTTAGCATTTACTTTCCAATTTGACTACTTGCTCTTTGCTCAATTATATGTTGTATTATAAAAACTTACATTGTCTAGTGTTGGTGCAAGGTTTTGTGTTGTCTACCTCAATTGGATCATCCTCATTGACCCAATTGATTATTTGTTTCCTTTAATTTCTTTCTTTCAAAATTACTTGTAAAGATACAGTACTAAGTGGACCTTGTTGACTTTGTATCCTTATCTAACTATTTTATATCCTAGGTTACTATACTAGATCAAATCTATCGACTTTGTATCCTTGTTTCCCAAATTTTAGACCCCATTTTGAGTATTAGGTTAACCTAATCGACTTTGTACTCTTATTTATCCCTTTGTATTTTCTTACTTTTGCATCACCTTTGATTTTCTTAATCCCTCTCCCTCATTATTAACTTCTTATTTGAAGACAACATTGAGTTTAATTCAATGGATATGATGACCTTTACCAAACCTCATAGGGTCTTCCATAAGCAAATTATGGCTCCTTTCCTTGATGAAATTAATGTTCATATATCCACTCTCAAAATAAATTATAGGACCCCTCCCCATTCCTCTTCACTTCATAATCCTCTCTTCTCACTTGAAGATCAACCCAAATTAGAGTATACCCCTGAAATGTTCTTATTCATCTCTAAGTTTTCTCAACATCAAGGAAAGGATCCTTCTACCATTTACCAACTCATGATAAGTGGTCAATTGGAAGAGCCTCATTCACCTTCTCCCACATTCTCACATAGATTTGGGGATACTAGATTCTTTGTTTTTCAGCCTCTTCCCTATATTTTGACCCTTCTTATACCATGACTTATTCTTCTTTGACTTATTCTACCTCCATGCCTCGTATCTCTACTAAAATGGTAGGTTCTACATCTAGTGGGCCTCTTCCAAGACCCACTCTTCTCAATTCATCCACTAGGGCATCATTTTCTACCCATGATAATCATGCCTCTAGTGGTGCCTCTTCTCATCCCTTTACTAGTCCATCTTTTACCACACAAGAAAATTATGTCACTAGTGCCTCACATTCTAACAACTCTTCTCAATCTCCTACTAACACCCATAGTGGTACCCAAGCACTAATTCTAATTCTAATGCTTCAAATAATTCCAATAATGCAACTCAAAATCATCAACTCATATTATAAAATCTTAATAAAATGAATGATTTTCAAGCTAACAATGCAAAATCACCTTATCTATCTTCAACCCACCCTTAAAAGATGTCATGAAGCATTCATAATCAAAATGTTCCCCCACCTCCTCTTTAGGATTCACATGGTAATCTTATCCCTCAACCTCCTCTTGTCAACAAGACAATCAAGCATCTTCAAAATGAGCCTCTTACATCTTAAATTGTTAATATCGATATAGGAGGTATCACCCATACCATTTATTACATTGGGTCAACTTCTCCTATTATTTATTTAAAAACATTTGAAAATCTATATAGAGACTGGATCAAACTAAACACCTTTTCCACTACCAATATCTTAGCAAAAACTCTCATGGGTGATGCTTTAGATTGCTACAACCAACTTAAAACTCATTATATTACTAGTTTGGAAGATTTAATAAATGCTATAATCCAAAAGTTTCAAACTGGTGATCTTCTTGAGAATACCTTGGCTTAATTTATAAATTATAAGAAACTTAAAACCGAAATATCCCAAACTTTCATTAAATGATGGAATACATTATCCAACAAATGTGAACATAACATGGTTGATGATAACCTTTTCCATCTCTTTACCAATGCTCTTGTTCCCAAGTTGTAATATTAGGTCTAAACTCTCTCTCCATGTACTCTGGAGAAGGTTATTGACAAGGATAAACATCAAGATTTACTTATGCATAAATTATGTTATAGGTACAATCACTGAGGGGTAAATCAGTGATGAAAGATAATCTAATTCGATTCCTAATTCATAAACATTCATCATACATCAATCTTGATCAAATAACATAAACATGAAAGCACATACATCACATGAACACAACATATATGTGGGAAACCCTCTTAGAGGATAAAATCCAATAAAACTTGCAAGATGGAATACAGTCCTATAAAGACAATATTCAACATTTAGACTAGCACCAACTGATCAAAGATTACCCACCCTTGAATTTAGTCAAACACCCACTTGACCTTTAGTTAGCTTCAATTAGGAAGGAGGCTACAATCCCCTAGGAAACCAAGAAAAATATCAAATACCTATGGTATGATTTTCACCTTTTATCTGATGTCAAACCCACCTAATGATGGACTCCTCTTGCTTACACTCTTCACCCCTCAAACTCTCTCAAGATGCCTCTAGGGCTAACTTGCTCAAACTGTTTCTTCTAAGCTCATTAGGTCCAATGACCTATGTGTCCTCCTACATCAACTTGATCAAACAAACATGAATTATTATCACCACACTCTGATGGTCCTTCATGACCTATACCTTCCCTTTCAAATGTTCCCTTCCTCGCTTGAATCCACACTTGCACAACTAGCACAATTAGTCTAATTATGCCTTGTATTTATACCACTCTCTTTATTCAAACCAATCTTGATCATCCAAGATGCTTTAAATATTTGAAAAACATTTAACATGGTTCCATACACATGTTACATGTGATAAACACAATCTTCATAGATCGGTCATTACCTCATTAGTCCCAAACTACCATTAGGTCTTGGTGAGACCTAAAACAATTAGGCCTTCATACTCACATGTTACATGTGAGACTACTTGGACCACCTTCATCCTTTGCCAATGCTTCCAACCCATCAAACATATCTCCAATATCCCCTTTCTTACTCTCATATGGGTCCATTCCATATATAACATCAACTCACCATGTGAACCTACCAATTAGGTCTCCTTGCTCTTTAGGCCTTCATACACAAAAAACACAATCTCAAACTTCTGAAGTAACTACTCAAATATTTTTCATTTCCATATGATTGAATCACATGGGTGAAACCTTAATAACATTATCTAAACCTATATGTTATTTTATACACTTCAACATAGGTTTCAGTCACTCAATTCAACTCTCTCAGACTGACCACTCAGACTTGTCACACACAGTCATAATACAGTCAAGCTATTTTGACCCTCCATAACTGATCAAGGGCATATCATGACATAAAATACTTTATCACAATACTTTGAGAATTATAAAACATCTTAATACTCATTTTTTTATTTTATTTTTTTCAAAACACCTTCAACTTACCTCTGCAAGATGGTCACTCAATTTGCCAGTGCATTCATCAAACATAATCAACTTATAAGTAATTATTCATATTGAAGATGGATTATTAAAACTTCAAAAATACACATAGATGGTACTTATGGATTATATAAAATTATTCAATATATATTTCATCTTGAAATATTGAAATGCTATCAAGAATAACTCAATTGTCCTTCTCAGGACACTTGCAGAACATAGTCAAACACACAGTCAACTTTAAATCTCAATATTTGTAACTATAAGAACATCTAAATATTCTAATCAATATTTTTAGATGCACATTAAATTCCTATACACATTTTCATTTTACACCACCATGAAATTATTCTTGGATCAAAATATATATCTCAAAAACTAAGCTATGGTTTTTCCCTCATTAATTTCAATATTTGAATTCCAACGGTCACTATTCAAGCACTAAACATTGAGCACCTTAAACTCATCTCCTGCTCCCTAAAAATTGTGTACAAACACATTCCATTGATTTCTATGTATTATCCCAATCTTTATATTGCAATGCTTACCATTGATATAAGTTCATCTTTCCACGATATTACCACTTGGCAACCACACATGCCTTCTACACACATTGACATGTTGAATCCAATGAGCTTTTACCATTTAGCATCTTTGTGCATATTCTAAGAAATATTTGACATATTGACTAAATACACACCATTGGATCACTTATAAAAATATCACATGCACATTTGGATCATTATACAGTTGATTGAAATGCTTACCATTAGATCTTGATTCGATTAATACTTACCGTTAGATCTGTCTAGATAATTTGACCTTAAACTTCAATGTCATTAAACTTGACAGTCTATGGCCCATCATAGTCTACTAGAGAAACTTTTCAAGTTTATATATTTAACTAAAAAACACTTCAAGACTTCAAATCTTTAGGGTACCTTCTTGGGACTATCAACAACATCTCCATGAAAACCTTTGACCTTAGTTGACTTTTTGAGTGCCTAAAATAAATGCACAAACTTGCTAGTTCATTCATATCTACGTAAAGTGTAGTGGTGGTCTAGATTCTCTTAAGCTATAATATGCATGTTTCTCATTCCAAATGATCAAGTGACATACTATAACTTCACCAAGACATCTATAGATGCTTCAAAACTTCTTCTTCATCCTTATAAACCTGCAAATGTGTCATATCTCTCCAAACCATCAATCTAATCACTTATCTTTATTTGTCAAGTTGACTACTTGAGCTTAGACATTAATATGATTATTTTGATGAAATCCATTTACTTTTATAAGCACTCATAACATCCCATAGGGTCTCTACTACATGTCCATACCATCAATATCATCCATCAATTGCCTCACTAAGTCAAACATTGAAGAACCATATAGGAACACTGAAGCACATTGAAGCACACTTTGTCATTATCAATCCAATACACATGACACCTCATCAATAACCTTCATCACCTTAGAGACATTAATGACAAACCTCCAAGAGTCTCCCCCTTTTTCATTGATGTCAAAACCAATATAAATCTTATGCATAAACTTTGTCTTCCTCTTCAAGCACTTTCTCCCTATTTGACATAATGACAAAGTGGGCTCAACTCATGATCTTGAGGACTTGAAAAGACTTTAAGAACCAACAATAGTAAAGGACCACCTCTGAGAGATGATACAAACTCATCCTAACATTTTTCATTCCTCTTATAACCTTGAAATTCTCAAACATGCTCCATGACCACACTCTTCTTTGATCATACATAGCTTCTATGAAGTCAAAATATACATGAACATCATAAACTATATGAAATTACCTTTAAAATATTTAATAGGTATTCCCCATGATTAACATGAGCTTATGAATACTTTGAGCACTTTCATATCATCTCCAATCATGATGAAACAACATATTTGCCTTCATACCTTCTTACTTCAAGCTACCTCCATGATTATCAACGAATGAACAAGACAATATTAAAATAAGAAAGATGAAAAAAAAAAAAAAAAAACTTGTTCAATAACAACCATACCTTTTCATTTGGAAAAAATGACCAAAGACCACTCTTCTCTTTACTATCCTTGTATAGAGGCCTAGAAGCCCTACCTAAACCTTGAAACACCCATATCTTTCTTTTTGTGCACCTTAAAAACTTGAAATTTCATATCTGAAGTGCACTCATATTCCCCCTCATTCATGCCAAAAATCATCTTCCTAATATTCTTATGCACCATAGCTCCTTCATAAACCTACTAGCCAATTAACCTTCCATTTACACAAATCCTAATCCATAGAAGACACCACACACTTTTAGATGAATATGAAACACTTTTTTAGAACCCATTTGGCCATTTAAACTAATTAATTATCCTCACACCTCAAATATTTATTCAAACCACTTTTCCAATCAAGGCCAAAACACTAGGTTTGTAAAATAAAATTTGTTAACATACTATCTTCCAGTAAACACCATCACTTGAAACTTATACCAAAATTGTAGGTCACCAATTCACAATTCTATACCAAATTTTGATCTACAACTCCTTTTGGAATCCATACTTCCTATACCATGGTTTTTGAGCTGCATATCCTTAAGCATAAACTAGGAAACCCAAGAGCAAACAAAATTCTCCAATTGCACACAAAAGACCTTCAAAACTTGAAATCACCTATAAAACACTTGAATGGAGTCAACATGCCTTTATAAACAACAAAATCATCTTGAAAATCCATCTTTCTTGAAATAACACCTAGAAATCTCCATACCTAGCTTTCAAACCTTACACATACAGTAGTCAACATGCCAAAACACTAGAAACTAATAATGATAACACTCAGAGATCACCAATCCACCTTATCCACTTAGACAAACCAAAGTCAACTGATCTCAACTCTATTTTTTCAATTAGATTCTACTACATAGTCTTCTGACCTTAGGACCTGATCATTTACAAAGATCCCTTTTTATTCATGCATGAAGATTCAATATATTGTCAAAGCACCTGACTTGGTTTGATAAAGTCATCATATCAACATGCTTGAGTTAACATCTATAGTATAATTCTTCATATCTCCACCATGAATAGAACATCTCATGTATTCTCCCCCTCACACCATGCTCAGTTCTTTAAGCCTCTCAAACTATCTAAATTAGCTCCCCCTAACTCCATGGAAACCTTTAAACTTATAGGGCCCATAATTCCTCTCTCAAGAGTCACCATAATACTTATTATAATAACAAGAACAAACACAATGTAAATTGACTCACCTAAAACCAAGCTCCCAAGTACATTCAAGGCACTACACTAGATCAAGATACCTCAAGAGACTAACTATGGATGAAATTTGATTACATCCATACCTTTTTTTTACTACAACTCATCTTCATAATCTTAGCCCTCAATTACTTCTCTCTTTACACCAAGGACTACCTCTTGTATATCAGAACATGACTCCTTATGAACTAAATCAACACAAAAGAACACACAACCATACTTTGTTTTTCATACCTCAAACTAAATAACAACTCGCCTTCATGGATTTATTTTCATGTAACACCAGCCAAGTCCCAACAATCATCCATCATGTTTATTATTTCTGTAAAGAGTCTCCTTGAATACTAGAGAGAGACATCCCTTTAACATAGTGAGATTAAAAGTCCCAAAACTTAGGAGATTCCCATATCTCCATACTTTCATTTGACTTACAATCCTTCCTCATCATCAAATTAACTTTGAATGGATCCTTAACTTCATTCTTTGATTTATACTTGTCAACAAATATAGACAACAAAAAATCTTGACTTTCCTTCATGTCTATCATGGAAAACAAGCCATATTTAGTCTCAGACTAATCTTTCCTAACATGCTTAGGTTTCTACAACCATTTGTGACCTCTTCCTTGCATACTAAGAGATCCATACACCTTATTTTTCTTTGAGAACTCAGTCAACCTATTCTTACATTATCTAACAATGTGACAAACTTTATGACATATAAAATAACAAGATCATTCATACATTTTTCTTGATAATAATTGTGACCTTATTTTGATTGATTTCTTCTCTTCTTGCACTCTCTAGCTAGTCTTCTTTCTTACACTCTAGGAACCTATTTGAACTTATCTTGAATAAATGGTCTTTGCTTGCAAAACCTAGCAATATGACCAATTTTTTGACAATTGTAGCAAACAATATATTCCATACCTTTTACTTGAATATGGTAGAGACCTCTTTTTTAGTGATTGCTTCTTCATACATAGTCCTTTTCCCTATGAGCAATAAGATGACAAACAAAACAATGGTCCATAAAAAATTTGGCATACATTGAAGCATTTGGCTATCTAATTGACTTCTTCATTTTACTCTTGACCCGAGCTATCTTATTGAATTTCATACTACCAACCTCTTTGTCTTGTCCTAATTTATTTTGATCCTTTTCAAGCTAGCCTACCTTGATTATGAAATTTTCATGCTCATCCTTTAGGGAAACAAGATTAGTCTTCAATTGAACACATTCATCTTCTTTAGCTCTCATGATTAAACTTGTAGCCTCTAATTAAATTCTAAGATCTTTGATGGTCTTATTATCCTCCTTAGCTTCTTTAGCCATGCCATCATTTAATATACATGCTTGCTCTTCCATAGACTTGATCAATTAGTAATTCTCCTTGTCCTCTTTCATAGACTTGCATGACAAACACCCTTCAATAAACCTAACTTATGCTTTAAGACCTTTGATCATATTCCTTATTTTATGATTCATCTTCTTTTTCTCCTTTAGTTCACTAAGTATACCCATGAGCTCAGCTTCTAGATCAACTTATTCTTATTCACTATCATATAACACTTCTTCATCATCCATGATGTTCTTTTCTTTTAAATATTTTTTTCTTTTTACCTATATTGTACCTTAAATCACCTTCAAGTGGTTAAAATTACAATGAAGGTCTTACTCTGATACCTATTATTATAGGTACAATCACTAAGGGGGATGAATCAATGATTCAAGATAATCTAATTCAATTCCCAATTCTTAAAAATTCATCATACATAAATCTTGATCAAGTAACATAAACATGAAAGCACATACATCCAAAGCATATATAAGAGCATACATCACATGAACACAACATATATGTGGGAAAAATTCTTTGGGGATAAACCCCACTGAACCTTTTAAGATGGATTATATTCCTATAAATACAAGATTCAACATTTAGACCAACACTAACTGATCAAGGAACACCCACCCTCAAATTTAGTCAAGCACCCACTTGACCTTTAACTAGCTTCAACTAGTAAGGAGGCTATAACCCCATAGGAAACCAAGAACCAAATTAGATACCTATGATTTTATCTCCACCTCTAATCTAATTTTAAACACAATTGATGATGGACTCCTCTACCTTACACTCTTCACCCCTCAAACTCTCTCAAGTTGCCTCTAGGGCTAACTTGCTCAAACTGCCTCTTCTAGGCTCATTAGGTACAATGACTTATGTGTCATCCTACATCAAATTGATTATAAAATAATGATTTATTTTCACCATGATTATCCTCAATGACTTTTACCTTGTTTTTCAAAGTTTCTCTTCCTTTCTTGAATCCACACTCGCACAACTAGCATAATTAGTCCAATTATGCCTTGTATTTATACAACTCTTTTTGTTTAACCCATCCTGGTCAGACAAGATGATTTAAATATATTAAAAACCTTTAACATAGGTCCATACACATATTAAATGTGATAACCACACTCTTAATATGTCATTCATTACCTCATTAGCCCTAAACCACCATTAGGTCTTGGTGAGACCTAAAATAATTAGGACTTCATACTCACACATTACATGTAAGACTACTTGGACCACCTACATCCTTTAAAAATTATTTGAACACATAAAACTTATCTCTAATATCCCCTTACTTACTCTCATATGGTTCCATGCCACCTAGAACATCAACTCAACACATGAACCTACCAATTAGGTCTCTTTGCTCTTTAAGACTTCATATAAAAGAAAAACACAGTCTCAATTTTGAAGCAACTACTCAAATATTTTGAATTTCCATATGATTATATCACATGGGTGAACCATTCATAACCTTATATGTACCTCTATGTGATTTTATAAACTTTAACATAGGCTTCAAATAATCAATTCAACACTCTCAAAATGACCACTCAAACTAGTCACACATAATCACAATACAGTCAAGTTATTTTGACTCTTCATAACTAAAGAAGGGCATATCATGACATACAATACTTTATAATAATCATTTGATACTTATAAAACACCTTCATACTCATTTTATTATTTAATTTTGCTTAGAACACCTTTAACTTGCCTCTACAAGATGGTCACTCAATCTGCGAATGCATTCATCAAACACAGTCAACTTCTAAGCAATTGTTCATACTAAATATGGATGATTCAAACGTCTAAAATCCAAAAAGATGGTTATTTTGGATTCTATAAAAATATTAAATAGATATTTCATCTTAAAAAATCTAAATTCTATCAATAAAAACTTAATTATCCTTCTCGAGACACTTGCATAACATATTCAAACACACAGTCAACTTTAAAGCTCAATATCTACAACTATACAAAATACCAAATCTTCTAATCAATATTTATGGATGCACCTTGAAGTCCTCTACAAATTTTAATTTTAAACCACCATCAAATTTTGTCTGGATAAAAATATATATATTAAACACTAAGCATTAGTTTTTCCCTCATTAATTTAAATATTTGAATTCCAACAGTCACTATTCAGACACTAAACATTGAGCACCTTATCCTCATCTCGTACTCCCTAACAATTGTGTAAAAATGTGCCCTATTGATCTCTATGTATTAACTTGATATTTATCTTTAAATTCCCACCATTAATATAATTACCTCTCTTCTGTGATCATGCCAATTGGCAACCCCATGTGCCTTCTGCACACATTGACCTATTGAATCTAATGAGCTTCCATCATTTGGCAGCCTCATGCATCTTTTAAGAAATATTTGACATATTGACTAAATATTTACTATTGAATCACTTTTGACAAGATCACATGCACTATTAAATCATTATTCAGTCTGATGAAATGGTCACTATTAGATTTTGATTCGATTAATGCTCACCATTATATTTATCTAGACAATTTAACCTCAAACTTCAACATCATTAAACTTGATGATCTCTGGCCCATCATAGTCTACTAGAGAAACTTTGAAGGTCTATATCTTGAACCAAAAATTGCTTCAAAACTTAAAATCTTTAGGGTACCTTCTTAGCACTATAGACAACATCTCCATGAAAACCTTTGACCTTGGTTGATTTTTTGAGTGCCTAAAATAAATGCACAAACTTGTTGGTTAATTCATATTTACATGATGTGTAGTGATGGTTTGGATTATCTTAAGCTATAAGATGTATGTTTCTCATTCTAAATGATTAAGTGGCATACATAACTTCACCAAGACATCTATGGATGCCTTAAAACTTCTTCTTTGTCTTTATAGACTTACAAATATGCCATATCTCTCCAAACCATCAATCTAATCACTTAACCTTGTTTGTCAAGATGACTATTTGAGATTAGACAATCATATGACTATTCTGATGAAATTTGTTCACTTTAAAATCACTATAAGAAATCTAACATCTTACAGGGTCTATGAAACATGTCCATGCCATGAATATCATTCATCAATTGCCTTACTAAGTCAAACACTAAAGAACCATGCAGGAACATTGAAGCACACTTTGTCATTGTCAATCTAACACACATGACACCTCATCAATAATTTTGATCACCTTGGAGACATTAATTAAAAACCGCCAACAAATTTTAGCCACCTCAACCTTCCATGGGTACTTGTATGTTACTCAAGAACAAGAATCATCATGCTACCAATGTTGGTGTCAAAGACTCTTATGATACCATTCACACTATTCAAGCTATTGTTCCTAACCAATCTTTAAAACTAGCTCCCCCTTCTAACCAATTCACCAATCATCATTTATCTTCACCTGATAACATCAATGTTCACAAACCCTTATCCTCAACTAAATTACTAAAATGTCTACCTAGGCCTCTCCCACAAGAATTTGATCCCACTTATCTAATGAAATATTGGTATGATCCTAATAAATTTTGTTGGTTTCATACTAGTTGGGGTTACTCTCATGAGACCTGTAGGCAGATTCATTATTTGTCTGTTTATTTTCTTCTTGGTCCCAATTTTGACCATGATTTTATCATTTAAAAACACCAATAAGCCTATGACATTACTTTCAAAAATAATGAAACATAAACTAAATATCAATCTTTGAATCAAGCTAATGCTCATTTGGCATCTATAAATATCCTCTTCCAAAATACCAAGATAAATAAGACAAACTTACCCCTTCCATCAATAATGTCAAAAGTCTTATTGACCTAACTCTTGAAGAGAATGTGGTTAATATGACTAACATGAGAGGGGTGGTTGCTTTCATTGATCCTCAACCCATATACACACCTCCCTTGTCTCACACATTTTGTGTTATCCAAGATTATTATCCAACTCACTTAAATGAGCTGGGGAAACATGACCTTATAACTTTTGATGAACCAATTCCAACTCCTCCCTTAGATATCACTTCCCATTTTATTTCTACCATCCCTCCATCTTCTTTACCTATCACCAATGATACTCAATCTTCTATCAACACTTCTTATACTCTACCTCAACCCACACCTACATAAACTATTTCATATTATCAACATAATTTACAAACTTGTCCTCTAACTAAACCTTCTTCCTCCTATCAACATAAATTCACATGTACTTCAACTCCTCCTCCCAAAGACCTCCTTCAACACTATGCACTTCTTTCTAACAATCTTCTTCTAGGTTATAATGATTGGGATCCTATCATAGAACTCACTAATATCCCATCCCAAACCCCATTTATTGAGCTTATGAGGACCTCTGTGCATCATCATAACCATTTTATGCAACTTTTATTCAAAATGAACATACCTCATCCTCCCCTAGTAGGATGCAAATTAACCTTGTATGGATTTGAAGATAAAATTTTACAACAATATGAAGAGGTGTCCATCCATGTTGATGAAATAATAGACACTTCTCTTTCCATCAAATTTCTCATAGCTTTCGTGATTCCTAACAAGAGTCTGCTTCATGTGGATGATCCTCCTCTTTTCATTAGTGTCCAAATTAGTTATACCAAGTCAAGCATGCCTTGATTGATGAGGGTTCTATCACTTATGTTGACTCTATCCATTTAATCAAAACCTTGGATATTTTGAATGCGATCTCAAATCCACGTGTAACACATGTCAAGGCTATGATCGAAGGCAAATGCCTCCTTTAGGTTGTGTATGGCTCCCCATTACCATCCCACCTATCACCGTTCATGTAAAGGTAATGATATTTAAATTTCCTCTATCCTACAATATTATGCTTGGTAGTTCATGGACTCATTATATGAAATAAGTTACTTATTCTAGTTGCCAATGCATTAAATTCCCTCACTATGGATCCATATATAGGACTCAGGGTGACACCAATCCTTAGAATTTTGAACAATTCTAAGACTGGGGCATATTCAAGATTCCTACCCTTAAACCCTTACCAAGTGTTTCATTTCATGAGTCTCAATGATTTAAATTTCCCATCAATTCCACTCAAGGTTACAATGATCATCCCAAACTCATTGGGAATATTCCCCTTAACCTCTTAGATTTTGATGAAGATGAGCCTAATGAGATTAATCTCAAGATTAAATTCTAATCTCTCACCTCATCTAATCTCTTAGCTTCTCACTTTTTTTCAACTTCATTCTTATTAACCACCTTGTGATGATATCCCAATAGTCTTAACTAAGACTTAACATTCCATTCATCACACCTCATCAGATAATAATGTTATCCCTATTTACATCATTTATCTTCATACAACTGATTATGATGATGGTTATACCTTAGATGATCCATTCATAGGAGGTCTTGTTCAGGCCTAAGATGCTAAGATTATTCATTATCATTCCTCTTTACTTTAGTATTTTAGTATATCTTTTCATTTTCCATCATATATGATTCCTAATTTTATCATTTTCCTCTTTATCATAGGGTAGAGATGGTGCAAACACCTCTAGTTTCTAAATAACCTTGTAGGAGTATGATTATGGATCATGTTATGACTGGGTCCTATCACTTTTATAGGTACCATGACACCTATAGCCTACTTATCCCCAAGATGCATGTATCTCTCCTTTATCCTTATATAAACCCTAACCCTCCCTCAATTGAGCCCAAATCGGATCCCATTCCTACACCCACTTTGGTTGAGTTTATTCCTAATTTTGATCCTATCACTCCTACTATCAAGCCTTGTCTAGTTTCTCTACTAACACCACCGTATCTTGGTTATGGTTTGACTCATTTATTGTAGCTGGCTCCTTTATCAACCAAATGGGATGATCAACCTTACCAAGCTCCTTACACTTTTGTTACACCTCCTCCTATGAGTACACCTACCAAGACTACTCATAATTGTATCTATTACTTCCACAACATAAATAATCATTCATCTACACATTATCACAAGATATGACAATATATTGACACTTTGAGTCCTAATACTCCTTAGTCCCTGGACAAGACCGTACCTACTTCAAAGGTACTACCTGAATATATTCCCAAGTATGGTGAGGTATATTATCTCTAGCACTAATGTGGCACCCATCACATCAATCATTGTTGTATCCTTTATTAAAATATTAAAGATCACCTCCTAGACATTCTTGTACCTTATACCATTCCTCTCACATGTCATTATTGAAATAAGGTTCCCCTTTCTTCCCCCATGGTTCCACCTCCTATAGCTCCATCTCCTCCTATGGTCCCTTCTTCACCTATTATTCTTCCACTCATGATTTCCTCACCCATGAATCCTCCCTCACCTATGGATCCTTTTTCACCCATAGTCCCTCACCTATGGATCATTTTCCACCTATGAGTCCCTCACTTGTGGCTCCTTCTACACTAGTGACCCCTTCATTTCCTATAAAATCCATTCCCTTGCATTCTCCTAAACATCCCTTGCTTGATAGCCCTCATCAACTTGATCCTTTAATAATTCTTACCTTTTCTATTGAAGATATTTGATGTGAAATATTTGCCTAGCTTTCACTAAAGATTGATGAGACATTAGATGTAGTCCATATTCAAATTCAAAGAGACTTATCAGATATTATGGATAATGTGTGTGGAAAAATCTATCAGTACTTATGAGCACATGTATAGTGTTTTTATATTTTCATTTGGATTGGATGTGTGCTCCAATTTTAACTTTATCTAATTATTATATCATTTGACATTGTGTTAAATTCTTATCTATCTTACATGATGACTTTGATTTCACACTTTATATTGATTATGATGTCATTATGTTTAATTATGGATTTCTTTTTCCTCATTGAATTCTCTTTTTCTTTGGAGTTCATTTTCTTATGGTTTCCTTCTCTTTTCATGATTTTTTGATTTGTTATCTTTATACACATAGATAATAATTATTGTGACTTGGTTACAGACACCTTGCTCCCTTTAGTCATTCCTTATTTACCATGTGATCAGTTAACAAATAATTCATCTCATTATAATATCCTTTTACCTGTCCACTTTTGTTCTCTTCTTATTCCCCTTTATTCCCTTTCATAAACTAAACATATACATGGTTGAGACTTGAGATAACATGCTAGTTCATATTTAAACTTAAGTTTTATAGTCAGTCTTGTCTTTGGATACTTGGCTTCTTTTAGCCAAAGCCTAAAGCTCATTTGTGTGTATCACTCTATCTATCATGATCGGTCATTCTAAGTCTGTATGGAGGAGGAATCTTAAAATACATAAAAACATTCAAAATCAAAATCTTGTAACAGAAGGAAATGATCTAAAAGGCAACATTTAAAATTCATAAAAGTCAAATCACATAAAAAGACATGATTTCAAGCACATCTCTTTTTTCTAGTCAAAGCTCAAACTTGACAGTTAGCCTCAAAATAGAGCTGAGGTCCATCAGGGTGAGGTAGGCTAGTAGATTAGAAAATGAGAATAAAAAAAACTTTTTGTGCTACCTACTTTCTCATGCAAGTACCCAATATTCGTAGTGGATCGATGTCTCTATAAGGGGTCCTAAGGAATGAGGAACATGTTGTGGGAAGGTAGGTCCATTTTAATTTTCTTGCTCAAATCTACTGACATGATTTGATCTTAGTAGCACACTTATTTTCCTAAAAATCTTTGTCTATAGTGAATTGGTATCCTTTGTACATTGATGGTCACTAGTCACTTAGTGTCTTCTCATGTCCTTAGTGTTCCTCATATCATTTAAGGTATTTTCATAAGATGCCTAACTTATGATTTTTACATTCCTTTTTTCATTATATACACTCCTAATATTTCCCTTTGAGAAGTATTGCTTTGTTCATTAATCACTCCCCTAGGGATTCCATTTGTGAGTTTCAATGTAAGACTATGGATAAGACCTGGCCTTCCTCACAAATTACCAATTTTTCACATTCCCATCACCAACATCCCCTTTTACTAGATTTTCAAATTAATTCCACCTCATTTGTGTTCCCTTGGTGAGTTTCAATGTAAGAACACAGATAGGACATGGCCTTCCTAACAAAAAATTCCAATATCCAAGTCACAACAAAAATTACATGTGTCAAATATGAGATAAGATTTGATTGATTTTGAATTTACACATCATGGACATGCTTCCCATCTTAATTTAGTATGTTTTATATTTACTTAATTAATATTTTCACTTTTATCTTCTTATTTTGTGATTGCATGTAAGAATCCAACCATTTCTTAAGTTTTTCATACTTCCCAATTAGAATTAATGTGATTAATTTACGGCCAATTTTGCCAATTTTATTTATCTTGTATACTTCCCAAAGTGATTTAGTATGATTATTTGACTTAATTGACTTGTTTTCATACCATTATTGTTTTACATGCTTTCCATTTTATTACATTATTTTCTGATTTAGTGTGATCTTAGTTGTTTTAATTTGGTGTCAATTCTTTGTTATGGTTTAAAAATAAACATTTTCCCCTCTTATTTACAACTATTTAGTTTCTTATACTTAGTCATTTTTTGCTATTACACATTTCCCAATGTGAAATAGTGTGTAGTATATTTGTTTTTAATTGATTATGTTTTACCAAAGTCTTCTTGCCTTTTTATTTTTAACCATGCATATGTCCTACATAATGCTAGAAAATAAATCATGACACAAATATTTCCTATAGCATATACAACAACCACAAAATACATGTGCTATAAATAATTATATCCATGCATCCACAACTACAACCACAATACAAAACACATAAGATCAACATATAACTATCAAAATTAGATATATGTGTGTGTGTGTGTGTGTGTGTGTGTGTGTGTGTGTGTGTGTGTGTGTGTGTGTGTGTGTGTGTGTGTGTGTGTGTGTGTGTGTGTGTGTGTGTGTGTGTGTGTGTGTGTGTGTGTCTGTGTGTGTCTGTGTGTGTGTGTGTGTGTGTGTGTGTGTGTGTGTGTGTGTGTGTGTGTGTTTTATACAAAATACAATAATACATCAATCTAACTCTAAGGTTGGGCTCTATCATGTCTATCTCATGGCCTAAACACACTACCCATATATGCCTTAAATAGTCCCCTCTAAATAGTATGCTATAAATAGGTTATCCAAAATATCAAACCTATCACCTATCTCTATAGGTTGTCCACTTGGGCCTGTACTTGTGATAGCTAACTCATGGTATACATATACATATATTTCTTCTAAGCCAAGGCCTATCATGCCTATTCCTCTCCTATTCCCACCCATACTAGTGGCTATCTCTCATATCCTTGCCCCTGTAATCACCTCATGACCTCTCCTGCTAATTTCAACTATCTCACCTGAGCTGGGGTAGATAGTACCATAGGATCATCCAATGTGGAAGGGTCATATGGCATCATCACCTCATCTAAGATCTCATGGAGTGTTCCCCTCACCAAATACCCCCATCTGGTCTCCTCCTCTATAAGATCTAAAAAATTCAAACTAGATAGATATCATATCATAGATATATCTCAAAATCTATCTATCTATAATTTATCTCAAAAAACTTAAGCAAATTAAAACCATTTATTACCTATCTGAATGTCACCTATCACCATCTCCCTGTTAACACAACCACCGATCATAGTCTCTCAATTAGCTCATCATTTAATTACCTCATCAATGGTATGCCTCCCAACTAATACAAACCCTAGGGTCACCACCCTTTCCCATCTCAAGCCTCACCTTAGTGGTGCCTCTATAGACCAACTATGTCTTAGGTAAATTGATGGGTCATCCTAAGTGATCACCCTTTGTACTCACTCTCATCATTGACATATTTTTCAATGGTACAATCAAGGTGGTCATAATTCCTCCTACTATGGTATTAGCTATGATACCTTTGGCATTATTACATCCACATCCCTCTCTTCTCTAGTTACTGGCTATCATGCTTGACTTGTCCATGGTCTCTCACATCATGGCCTAATCTCTAGTCTTGTAACCAGTGGTCTTGCTCCTCCTCTCCCCTCAATTATCTCACATGTCTAGCCCAAAATATGAGAACCACTATTGGAACACTAGGTGAGGGAGTCTAAACTATCATGGTAGATGTACCACTAGATGTGACTTTATCTACTAGGTGTAGTGACTTATAATATGCACTCGTGTCAACTCTAGTGCCACCATCCTCTAACTCATCCATATTATCACAATGTACCCATACATATACCACACAATATCTACTCATATTACTATATGTAGTGATGGCATGTGGGGCATGACCATACCACTTGATCTTACCTCTATCTTTGTACTCGAGGTAATTGATCATTGACCACATAGGGCAACCCTATTGTTTGATGTATTGAGAAACTCTTGTATATCTAAGTAATCATTAAAATCACTATCCCCATGGTATTTTTCCCTATGTATATCATCTCATACATATCATGCATAAGCTAAACTCATATGATAGAACCTAGATCATATAGTGCCCCCTACTCTAAAATGGACTGGCATAAGGATATTACATATAGCGATACCTTACCATCTAACTTATAACACATCAATCATGTTATCACAAGTCCTATCACCACCTTATGGATATCTATAATATGAGATATATGCACATCAAATAGGCTCACTCTTAGCCTTGAATATATCCTATTTGAGCATGTCTCCCATTAGGATAATGCTCATCTCTCTTCCTACCCATCCATTACCTTTATAATCACTAGTTTCCCTCCTATTGAAATTCCAAGTATAGCATGGAAATCCTTCAGCATGATACCCACCTCTATGGTATCCCCACCCACCATACACCTAAAGGTATTAGTCAAGCACTCCCAGAATCCTAGGAACATGACTATAAGATCTATGTTTAGTAGCACTCGACACATCTCCATGATACCTCCTAATCCTAATATGACTAACCTAGCTCATTCCTCCACTATCAACCATTCCAAAAGGTTTGGTAGTTATATTGCATCCACTAATCACCAAAATATGTGATGCCCATATAACCATCAAATAAGAAAAGATGTATTAGACCTCCATGTCACTTATAATCAAATACATTATTTTTTTAATTTTCAAAAAAAAAACCTAATTTGTTTTAATATATCCATTTTTGATAAATTTCACCTATTCTTAGCCTACTTGGACATTTTAGTACTTACTTGGTCAAAATATCCCTTTAGATTACTATTCTGGCTAATTTCTTGCATTTCAGTACTATGTCAGTGACTTAGTCACCTACTAAGTTGACCAAATAATACTAGGTCGACATTGTGGACTTAAAAAACTAAGTCAAACCTTTCATTTTCCCCCTTAGTACTAATTTGGTAGAGCAGATTAACCTATTAAGTCATCACCTTACCAAAATTCTATAGGTTCTTCTAATGTTTTTTCTATTTTTTGCACTAATGTTTTGCTATTTTTTGCACTAATTTCTATAGGTTCATCTAATTTTATTCACATTGGATACCTTCACTTCTTTGCAATATCCTTCTTTATATACAACACTAAAGTATGTAAAGGTACGTTTTTTTCAATTCTATTCTCTTATTTGTATTATTTTGTATTTACTTCACTTTACTTAGCATCATCATTATGTGTCATCATGTTCTATTCCTGAAGCACCATCCCGTGTTGCACTTATATGACATGTGATGAGATTCAAGTGGAGTATATATATACACATAATATTTTAAAACTTTTATCACTTACTTATTCTCTTTATCTTGCAAGAATCCATTGATTCTCAATCTCTCTAAGTGTTCACCTTAAGGGGTGCACCAGGAAAGGGGTGGGCATACCACTGGTGCTTTGTAGGATTGTTATCCATCGAGTCTCAATCTCTCTAAGTGTTCACCTTAAGGGGTGCACTAGGAAAGGGGTGGGCATACCATTGGTGCTTTGTAGGATTTTTATCCCTTTTACCATTTGTTATCTACACACTTTTCTCTCATAAACCATATCCTTAAGCCTGTTCTTATCTATTGTACACTCCTCAATTATTTCTCACCTTTCATCCGCCTTTTCATCCTAAAAATCCTTTCAATAGTTTATAGTACTAGGTCAACTGGGTCAACCTTATATTTTTATGGGTGAAATTCATTTAGGGTCTAGGTCAGCTCTTGGTTAACTTAGCCCATGATCTAGTGAAGTTTTGTCCATAATAGTACTAGGTCAACCCTATCGGCGAAAACTTTTGGAAAGGCTTAGGGTTAAATCTACCTATATATACAAGATCATTTTTCTATTATTAAGATAAGACAATAAGAAGTAAGATATATTTCACATCTACTTATCCACCATTCTACTTGAAGATCAATATTAGGGTTTCATACTTTATTTAGAGATACATATCTTGTCTTATGGAGAAGTCTTTTAGATGTATTGATAGGTTATGTATCCTAGAACTGATTTATCCTTATCATTCTTATGTACCACAATAACCTCTTACAAAGCAACTTGGCCAAGGGAGAAATTAAGGCTCGATGGGTTCATATTCAAAGGTAAATATCCCTAAATTTGTTCTTCATTTGTAAGAGTAAATAGATATGCATTTATACTTCTCTTACATGCATTAGAATTCCATATACATTAATGTGAGTATATGTCTTCTATGCATGTTTACTTATACTGTTTATTACCCCTATTTTGTGCCACAAGTTTTGTTGAGCACTACATTAGACTTTAATTATTATTAGTATAGTGAATATGAAAATAAAGGGCTTAGTTAGGGTTATTACATTATTGTACTTAACTGGAGGCTTTGGAACCCTCCCTAGTATTGTTTATTGTTCACCTAATTAGGTCTAGCATATCCACATATTGGTCATGTTCTCAATATCTAATGTCTCCCCAATAAAAAGTGTAAGTATGATCTATCTTCTCCAAGTTAGGATTGATTTATAGACATGATTCATTTTTGATTGCATACACCCTACTCATTTTCAGCCTTTGAGGAATAAAGAACAATCTATTTTATCTTAGCCATGAGCCATTTCAATTTGTTTGTTAGGCTAGTTGATCTTCAAGTGATAGATTCTCTTCATTATCATGTTATCCTTGTTAGCATTCATATTAAATTTTTAATTTTTTTTAGGTCCCTTGAAATTTTCTTATGAATTTTTCATGAGTTTTAGTGAGTTATCTCTCCACTAGTGTCATTTTATGACCTTTTTTAGTCCTTCTAGCTTAAGTTTGCTTCACAAACCTCCATGAGAAATACTAATGCAATAGATAGATTTGGATTAGTGTCATGTGCATATTAGGCTTTTGTTTAAATTTTAATTACAATTGGTTGGTAGTGGTTAGGTTACAATTTGTGCATCACCTCATTAGGATAGGTATAATTTATGTTTTCTCTCTCCCTTTTCATCTAAATGAGCTAGTAGTATAGGTAATGAGTAATCAAGACAAATATAGGGAGCTAGCCTTTAGTATATAAGTTTACCCATATCATAGATAACCCATAGGCTTAGGGGTAATCCCATGTTCCACTCAATTTGGAGAAGGATTGAACTACCTCTCTAAGGGTGCAAAATTGAGTGACAACAGTCACCCTTGCCATCATATAATGTGAGCTTGAGTGATGCAAAATTAGATAGCAAAGGAGTTATTACAATTTGATGTGTTAAAGGTATATACAAGATAATTTTGGAATCCAAAGCATGTGAATGCTTAGTTTTTCCCTATTCAAGATGTAACACCTTAGATTGCAAAGAAATAACTTCTTATATAAGGTATTATACATTAGGAGGAGAATAACTAGCCACAAGTGGAGTATTTATCACTGATGGTTGAATAACAAGATTAGGTTATGTTATCTAAGTTAGTTGAATGGGCCCCATTGAAGGTGTAACAACATCATTTACTAGAGGATTGAATATTGACCATTGTTGTTATTATTCTTGATTTATAATGTCTTGTAAAATTTGTGCATAATCATGAGGCTATTCTTGAATTCTATCTCTAAAGCCCTATAATACCTCATACTTATTCATAACTATATCATTATCATTAAGTGGAGGTATTGTGTCTAGATACTCAATATAGACCTGATCTTGTTATTGGTTACATTATTCATCCCCAGATGCATTATCATTAAATTCCAAATAATCAAGATGTGAAGGATTCATGTCTAGAGTTGTAATAGGTTATTTATCCTTGTTATAGGCTCAAATAGCTAGAATCTAAATATACTCTATATGATTACCTCGTAGTCTAGCACTTCTTCTTAAGGAAAGAGAGAGATTTTTTAGGTGGCATATAGCAAATAAATTGAAATAGAGCTACTATAATATAATATATGAATTATAAATACTTAATAGCAACTAATGAAAATAGGAGGAAAAAGGACACAAATTGTAAGAGCATATAGGGTTAGGGTTTTGGAAGCTAGGGTTTCTTTGTAATAATTTAAATTAGATGTAAAATAAATTAAAACCCTAATGTAAAAATTTATTTTAATTAGCAAGGTAGTCTAAAAAAATTAGAAGATCAAAAGTATGCATCCTTAAATTTATTACACAAAATAGGAATTAATGAAAGTTAGGGTTTTACACAATGCTCGAAGTAAGATAGGCTTACCAAATGATTTAACGTTTTAGGGTTTTACTATGAAAATCCTATGTTTGATTAAAGGGATGAGATGTCTAAATCAATTAAATAAATATTCAATAATTAAGTATTGATTTGTTATAGAAATTGACTTATTTGAATTTCTAAAAATAGAAATAAATAGGCTTAAATGAAGACTTATATGAAAACTAATTATTGTGGATAATTTGGGTTCTACAAGTTGAGATCTGAGTAGTTCTAAGTGTTGTCAACAGGATTCTAGTGTTTGTTATCTCACTCAACACTAGTGGCTAGTATGGATGTTAAGATCATTTGTCTATAGTGTCATCAATGTGGAATGTCCCCTTTACTGGAATTTTTCTATTTTCAGGGAGCACCTGCATCTATGTCTATATGTTCTATTCATGTGTGATCAAAACCTATAGCTTTGTATTTTACTTGGAAAACTTGATTTGATGTGAAAATCCTAATCTCCTTATAAGTATGGCATAATTAATAATTTTTTGTGTGTTAGTAGGATGGACTGGACATCTTCAACACCCTATTGTGTAGAGATTTTCCTACATACCAATATTCTAAGGAGGGATCAAGTCCAATGTAGTTCTCCCAACTAGTGATTTATGTATGTATAAGTGAATTTTAGAATGAGAGTGGTCTTAAATGTCTTAAATGTGCTTGAGATTTGGAATGCTTGAAAATTAGACTTAGGGATGATGTAGATGGTAGTATTCAAAAAGTAGGGAAGAATAGGGGTAAAGTACCTTTATTTTACACAACTTTGTATTTGATTTGAATAAATTTTGCATCTATTTTCCATATATTAAATAGATTTTGATTAGACTTGTATTTATAGGGTTTTATTTCTTATGTGGATAAGAAAATGAGCTTAGGCTAACCTTAGGAGGGGTACATGTTTGAAAAACTATATATTGGGAAGAGTTGGGGCTAAGGAAAATAGTGCCTAGTTGGCGACACTAGTACCATGTGGCTATAGTGTGCCAAATGTGGCACTAATATCTATTTGGTAGACTACTAAAAAAATTAGATTAGAGTCAGGGATGACAGTTCTATGATGATGTCTTGATTGGCTATATGTTATTGAGGTCTATTGAATGACTAGAAATATAAGTATAAGGCTCTAAAATATATCTATATCTAACCTAGGGATAAGTTAACTCAAGCAACACTCTTAGCATCCAATTACCACTTTTCAGTGATTACAATATGCATGATGAGGATAAAAATTTAACTAAGTTAAAATTAGGCTTAGTTGAGGCCCTGATGCATGATGTCAACATATACAATCCCTACACTCTAGTTGTGGTAATTTAATATGAAAATCAAGCCAAGGAGAAAGAGAAGTCTTACCTTAATGCAAGACACGAATTAAGACCTTTACCTCTCCTGTTGGAAATCATTTTAAGAATTTATATCAGAAAAATATTTTTTTTTAAAACACTAATTCTCAAAGATTTAAAAATATGAATAAAGGTTCAAAGCCTCATAATTTCCAAAGGTAGGGAAGTGTAAATTAAAATCATTCCAAAGTCAATTCTTATGGAACATCCACTGTTACTAATACAATACCTTTTCCTCTACAAGGAGATATAAAATTTTTGGAACGTGTTTGTAATCACTAGAGAAAGGATTGCTCTAACTTATGGAGCTATCAATCAACCAATCATAGATTTTATGTTATAGTAGAAACTTGAGGTATAATTTTTTTTTTTTTAGATGTTTTAATTGATTTTAGTGAAAAAATAGTTGTATTCCTCCTTATATTACTAATATATGTAAAATTAAACACACTAAACTAACATAAGGATGGGAGGTAGAGTTTGGAATGGGTAAGAGAGTTTCAATTTCAGAATGCATGAAACAAACTAAACTTGATCTAGCTATATTAAGACCAATTTGAAATTATTTTTGTCTCCTTTGGGGTCTTCTAACCTAATTCTTGACATGGATTGGCTGCAAATGTATCAATCTAGACTTGATTATTTCAATAAAAATGTGAAATGTCTTGATGACTTTGGAATTCTAATGGAAATCAAGGGTATTATGAGACTCTTGGCCCATAATATCCTTTCAACATTACAATTCAAGAAATCAATTTATAAAGGTTGCAACCTCTAAATTGTTCAAATGAAATAGCTTTCCAAATAGAAAGAACATGTTTTGTGAGACTTTCTAGTCTTGTAATAATTCAAGGATGTATTCCTTGAGAAGTTTCTTATTTTTCCACCTAAATAGGAGTTTGATTTTGCAATTGATATTGTACTTGGATTTTTACCTACATTAAAGGCACCATATATGATGAATGAGGCATATCTATAAGAACTTTAGGTTCAGTAATATGAAGTTATGAACAAATGGATATTAAGGCCAACTTTTTCACCTTAGGGATCCTGTGATGTTTTTTTCAATAAGAAGGATGGAACATCAAAACTTTGCATTGAATATAAGATGTTTAACATGATGATAATTAATAATAATAATCCTTTACTGAGTAATGATGATCTTTTTGATCAAATAAAGTTTGTTTATATTTTATCTAAGATTTATCTTATATCAAGGTACCATCAACTTTAAATCAAAGGAGATTATGTGTAGAAAACTACATTCAAAACTCAATATGTCCATTATGAAAATGAATTCATAATTTGTGTACATGTATAACTCATTATCAAAGTACTAATCGTTCTCAAAAATTAAAATAACAAGAAAATAATTATCCCACTTATGATCTAGAGTTAGCATCAGTTATACATGCATACAAATAGTGTAAGAATTTTCTTCTTGGGAAAGATTTCAAAGTGAAATCTAATCTTCATAGCCTTAAAAACATTTGTATTTAAAAGATTATTTTAATGCAAGGTAGCATAAATGGTTAGAAATCATCAAAAAAATTATATGGATATTTATTATGTTAAATGGAAGGAAAATTTTATTATTGATGCAATCAACGGATAGACTTTTCTTGCTACATTTTATTTAAATTCTAATTTTATAAATTATGTGTTGGAACATCAAATAATTGATGATATTTGTAAGTAAATTTGTGTAAAATTATCTAAATAATTTGTGGATAAGGGTGTAATGTTTATTCTTTGGAATCAGATAGATTTATGAGGTATTAAAATATAATTTATGCTCTTAACTATTATAATTTAATGGAACAAGTGTTAGAATAAATGTATACGTCAACTCATTGTTTCTCATCTAGGTGCCACTAAAATGACACATGAACTCAAAAGGTTCAATTTTTAATTTATACTAAAGAATGATGTGGTTGTGTTATGGAAAAATATTCTAGAGTGTTAACTATGAGCATTGTCATCCATGTGGTTTACTCTATCCTCATTTTGTACTAAAAGAAAAGTGAGCTATATTTTTTATAGATTTCATATTTGGACTATCTAAGTATTAAGGTCGACATGATACTATTTTAGTGGTAATTTATAAATTCACCAAGGTTACACATTTTACTACAAGAAAAATTAATAATGATGCTCCTATGTTTTCTAAAAAAAATTTGAAGAAAATTATTTGTCTTCACAGATTCCCTTAAGTTATCATCTCTAATTTAGATAAGTTTTTTACTTTAAGTTTTTTCAAACTTTAACTATTGCTTTTGGGACACATTTAAATTCTAGTTATGGATATCGTCCATAACTATATGATCAAAGTGAAAGGATCAATCAAGTGGTTGAATATATGTTTAGGTTGTATGTAATGGATCAATAGTATAAGTGGGAATATTATCTCTATAGTTAGTTGAATTTTATTATAATAATACTTATCATTTTTTGATTAATATGGCTCCTTTTGAAGCCTTATATGGATGAAAATTATAAATTCCCCATGACTGGGAAGGTTTGGAAAGTAGAATAGTTGTAGAACCTAAAACCCAACACAATTATAACACACAAATGGCTCTTGTTTTGTTAGATATTTAAATTTTCTAATGATATAAATAAGATTTATGGAAATATTAAAATATATTATAAAGAATTTGAAGTTTAGGACAAGTTTTTTCTAATAGTTAGACCTCAAAAAAATTCTATTAAGTTTCACAAGGCATCCAAACTAGCATCAAAATCAAGATTGTCAATTCAAGTGGCTATGATTGTAATAATGCCAATAGTGATTGTTGCTTATATCTTTGAATGCACTCATATTGTGTAAGTATGTTATGGTATTAACTTGTTATGATTTATTATAATAACATGACTTAATTAATATGTCATGTTTTGATTATCTAAATTAATTTAAGCATTTATTGTGTGTAACTTATATTCATGTGGTGACCACTTTAGGGTCACACCATTTAACTTAGGGAACACTATAATCATTCCAAAGTATATTTTTTAAGTATTATTATGAATTAAAAAGTATTTAATGATTAAAAAATGAATATTGGATAAAATTATATACATGAAGGTATTGATTGCAGGATAGGCAGAGTGCGTAAGATAAAAAAATGAGAGGGAAAATAAAATAGATAAGAAGGCAACGGGTTGAACCCAGGTCTTTAGTTTTTAGGGAACATATGCTTAGGTATTATGAAGTACTTATATCTTGAGTGTTCACTTCACCCTATCTCTAATTTTTCCATTAATTGATTTATTAGAGGTGTGTGTGGGTGTGTGGGTGTGTGGGTGTGTGTGTGTGTGTGTGTGTGTGTGTGTGTGTGTGTGTGTGTGTGTGTGTGTGTGTGTGTGTGTGTGTGTGTGTGTGTGTGTGTGTGTGTGTGTGTGTTATATATATATATATATATATATATATAACATAATTTCAATTTTTCTAAATGAAAATATGTGCAATATGGAAAATTGAGTTAGCCAAATAAATGAAGCACTAAAGAATAAAGCCTATAAATGTGTTTTAGAAGTTCATAATGACCAGTTTTGGTATTTTCAAGGTGTTATAGGTCTTATAGGTTCCTTTGGGATGTTTTTGAGTTGGTAATATTCTTGAATTAGTATACTTGTAAGCCTTTTGGAGTTTCCCACCAAATGGCTATTTTGAAAATTTAAATTTCCTAGACTAGCTTCTGGGGTGTTTTGGCATCTTGTGTGCAATTAAATATTAGTAAATGTTTTTAAATGTCATATATGGTTCTAAGTGTATGTTCAAAGGTTACATAATTTGAATCTCATGAATAAGGTGATGTAAATCAAGAAAACAAGAAAAAGTAACTACCCTTCAATGTGGGTTGGCAAGAATAGGAGGTTTGTTTGTATGTTTAGTATAATAAGAAGCATAGAATGATAGAAGAGTTTTTTGTATACATATTATGGTGGTATATAAATATATTTTTTAAGTATATATATGTAGATATCTATGTAAAAATAGGAGATATCAATCTTTCAAGAACCTTGTTTGCCTTGTTAATTCTACACATGGTTATTGTATATGAAAATGATCAATCAATAAAATGATGATTTTGAATGAATTAATGGTGATTTTAATAATATAATTAGTATTTAATACATATTATTATGTTTTAATTTGGTTATAAATTCAATCTTTATATGTACCTTCAATACATAGGTTGGTTATGCAAATTACAAGAATTATGTCTTAGTAAAGTCTTGAATGAAGAGCAAAATTGAGGTTTTGAGATCCAGTTAATGGTTTTAGGGTATTTGAGGTGTATTATAGTTATTTTTTATTATTTATGATACATTTTAGTTAATATAATTCAATTGGTTATTTCCAATTCAATCAATCTAGCATATTACTGAATACATTCCATTTGGAAGCACTATGTGTTAATGCCCAGTCAAGATTATCAAGTGAGTTGTGTATTGTGAATGGTTTTCAAGGTAATTTTGCGTGTTTTAAATAATAAAAATTTTATATTAAACATAATAATGGATTTTAAACCTTTTATAGGATAAAATATCCATTAGAGAGTGTCATAGTTCCAGTGAAGAGAATTTTGCATTCTAACAGTCAAGAAACATGGTTGCTAAGGTCTTTGAAAAGTGTTAATCTTGGTTGAAATTATTTTAGGATATAACCATGAGAATTATAATATTTATTATATGTTTTTAATCCATTTAATATTATTTAAATCCATTTAAGTGAAAAATACCACTTAAACTATCTCATAGTTCTTTTGTAAACCTAGAATTTTATAAATCCATATGTTTGATCCCTATAATGATTGTTCATGATTAAGTAATAATTAGAAAAGTTAGGGAAATTTTGGTAAGACATTAATATAAATTTATTTTATTTTTAAATTATAAAAAACTCTTAATATTATAAGTTTATTCCTCTCAACCTACCCAATCTTATTAAACTAGACTTAGGGTTTATAAGAAATAAAAACTAGTCTAACTTTTATTTCATCCAACCAAAAATTATGAAAATTTTAAATAATACATATTTTTTAATTTTATATAGTAATTAGGATGTTTTAGAGTTACTGGACCATACAATATGGCATCCAAGTCTATGGGATTTCTTGAGGCCTAAAAGAGACTTAATTAGAAGAAGGGTCTATTGAGTTGGGTAGGTTGCCTTGAAATTTGAATCATGAGACTTTGTATGAATCAAGAATGAGATAAAGGGTATATTAATATTATTTTTGTTTGTATGTAATTTGAGTATATTGGTCAAACCTAGGAACTTTTTGTGAAAAGGGGGCTACAAGGAAAGAGAAAATTGATGGATAGTGCAAACTTGGGAATTGAGTAATATGTTTATATGCCTATAGGGATTACAATAAATAGGTTTATGGATAGGTGAGATTTATTTTGGTGATATAATATTGAGATTGTGTATGAATCCTTTTAATAATAGGAATATATATTAGAAGATAAGCAAGTTTAGATCAAGACTAAAGAGTCAAGACTTGAAATTTAAAGAAAAGAGGATGTATTAATGTTAAGGAAGTGAGAGAACCACAAAGGTTATTTATGGATTATATTATATAAGATAAAAAGAGGTACCATATTCATAAAGGAGTCTATTGATCCTAATAAATTCAAGAGTGAGGAATGGTGTCAAGAGATAAAATTATCTACATGATAAGAAGATGATCAAAGATCAGAGTTTGATAAAAGAGATCAAAGAAAAAAATTGGAGATAGATATGATGGATGAAGGCTATATAGGCATAGGCCCTACATCAAGTGGTACCAAATCAAGTAATATATTGGTATAATTATGATTTTGAATATGATAAGTTAATTTTTGAGGTTATTTAAAGTTGCTATGTTAGATTAATGGAAATGTACAGTTAGAGAGAGTTGAAAAATTGTGGTAGATCATTCCTAATAAGAGAGCTAGGAAAAGCTCAATATAAAAGAGAGAAGAGAGACTCCAAGTGAGATTCATAGTTTTAAGGTGAAAAATACTTGGAAAAGAGGGTTCTAAGGTGAAAATGACTTAGACAAGTGAAGATGAAGATAGAGAAGACAAAGGTGACTAAGGGCATGGCTAGATTAGACTACCACCATGAGAAAAAGAGGAAAGAAGACCCAAAAATAAATGGGTTCAATGTTAAAGAGGAGATGAATGAGATAGAAAATAGGCTATAAATAATAAATTTATTGGTGGAGCTCATGCAATAATAAGAGATCCAATATTATGACTAGGTTATGAAGAAGAATAGGATTGAGTGTCCTATAAATCTACTCATGAAAAGGAGGAAGATTTTTATGAAAGAAAATGAAAATAAGAAGCTTATATATAGGCATATCAAGGAGGAGATGACAAAGATCATGAGTGATGAACATGAGGAAGGTGAGTAGAACCTCATAAATAAGGAGATCATCATGGAGACAAAGTAACCTAATAAGGAGGAGATGGAGGCAAGTAAGCCTCAAGTTTTTTGAATCTAAATATTTATTATCTTATGTGTATGTAGGTATAATAGTGAAGAAGGAATAATACTTCTATGTAGAGTACTTCAAAGTCAAAAATAAAAAGGAGAACAAGTATGAGAATCATGTTTATATGAAATAATAAGTTTATTGGGGAGCCATGTATAGAGTACACCTCATGGAATACATCAAAGAATAAAAATTGAATCAATAAGATGAGATTAAGAGGTATGAAAATAAAAATTTTGAATTTAAATTGATTGAATCAATTAGAGATTTTGAACAAGATATGACAAGTGATGATGAGTTTCTAGATAATAAACATAACCATAAATGATGAAGAAAAGTACAAAATATGTCCTATAACAGTAGTGAAAATATGAGTAATGTGCATGAGTCTATGGGGGATAAAGAGAAAGAGAAATTTATGTATGTCTAAACTAATTTATACCATAAAAGAGTGTCTAGCTTGACACATGAATAAGATGGATTCCAAGCTCAAGATAAGATACAAGATTTATAATAACACCATGAAGAAGAGAGGTTGATGTGGGAAAAATTAATGCAATAAGATGGAGATAATATAGTAGAGTTCCTTTGTTAAGGATAAAATAAGATTGGATCTATAACAAATGAGATAGAGGTATAATTTCAAAGTAAAAGAAAGAAGATAACAAATATAAGAAGCATGTTGCCTATAAGAACACCTCAAGGAGATGTAATTGTAGGTTATATATAGGAATAAAATAAAAATAAAGTAAACAATTGAAACCAATAATATGAACAAGGTTATTCAAATAAAATGGTTAGACAAGGTAAATAAGGCATCAAAGTATATGAGTTGGTTAAACAACAAGTATGGACAATTGATGATGCAAATAAAGAGCAGAAAGGACAAGTGAAGTAATTTGAGAAGATGTGAGATAATCCTATAAAATCATGGATTAAAGTAGAAACAAGAGAGGATGATAAGAATAAATATGTCCTTGAAGAGATTATTAAGCCTCATGAAAGTCATTTGATAAGAACTAGCCAAGATATTATAGGTTTGAAGATGAGAAATAAGGAGTCACTCCATGATCACATGAAGGAAAGAGATAAGGAAGTACAAGAGATCATAATATATCCAATGAAAAAGGAGAATATAAATTATCCTCACAAAAGATTTAATTGGAGGGATAATAAAAAATTATGATAATTCAACCAAGATGTGAAAAACAAAGGCTCATGGAAGGAGAGCCACAAACAAGTAAGCTAGATATTAAGAAAACTAATAAAGAACAAGGTAAGAAGTTAACATATTCAATAGGTAATTTTATATCTAAGTTGGTTTTTTAACACTATTATAGCAAGATGATAAGTTTCTAAGAAGTGTGATGTTATGTGGAAGATGAATTGGTCAATGAATTGGCAATGCATGATGGGCAAGAAGGTTATGTGAAGACTCACAATGGAATGGTGGAATGTCATGAAAGGGAAGAAAGAGAATATATGAATGAGAATATGATAAGGAAATAAGAATAATTTATGCATTAAAAACCATTAGAACATGAGAATGAATCAGAAATCATGATTTATAAGTAAGAACAACCAAGAGTATGAACCAAGCATGCCAAATGAAAAAGAAATTAATGGGTTAAGAAAAAAATTAAAGAAAAAGGATCATCCCTTAGGGAAAAATATTTTTGAATATAATTAATATATGTAAGGGATATAATATGAGGTAGAAAAGGAGTTTTATCATGTCTTAAACCTCATGGAGATAGAGAATGAGTTGATAAAGAAGCAAGATAAGAAAAGAAGGCAAGACAAAGGCGTCAACTGAGGAAATAATAGAAAGATAAGAGGATAAATAGAAATAAAATATTATATAAGCATAATATTAATAATTTTAAAGTAATAAATAAGGTGTAAAAGTTACATCTGAGAAGGAGATCAAAATTTTCCCCACTTGGGGAGTTTGATGCAGAGCATCACTAAGGAAAAAACATGTAAATGTGTTTTATAAGTTCATTATGACCAATTTTGGTCTTATAAAGTTTTTTGTGTCATATAGGGTTCATTGGAAAAAAATTTAGTTAGTATGAGTCTTCATTTGGTATGTTTGTAAGCCTTTTGGAGTTTCCCACCAAAATGGCTATTTTGAAATTTTGAATTTCGTAGACTAGCTTCTGGGGTGTTTTAGAGTCTTGTGTGCAATTGAATGTTAGTAAATGTTTTTAAATGGTATTATATGGTAATAATAATATTTTTAAAGGGAAAATAATGTGAATTTGATGAAAAATATAATGTAAATCAAGAAAACAAGAAAAATTAACTGCCATTCAACATGAGTTGGCAAGAATAGGAGGTTTGTTTGCATGTTTAGTATATTAAAAAGAATATAATGATTGAATAATTTGGTGTATTCATAGAATAGGGTGGTGGAGGAGTATATTTTTTAAGGAGATATAGATAGATATATGAGTAATGATAAGAGATATCAAGCTTTCAAGAACCCTATTTGCCTTGTCAATTTTATACATGGTTATTATATATGAAAGTGATCAATCAATAAAATGATGCTTTTGAATGAATGAATGGTGAGTTTCATAAGGTAATTGGTATTTAATCCATATTATTATGTTTTACCTTGGTTATAAATTCAATCTTGATACTTACCTTCAGTACATAGGTTGGTTATGTAATCTACAAGAATTCTTTTTTAGCACAGTCTTGAATGAAGAGCAAAGATGATGATTTGAGATCTATTTAATGGTTTTAGGGTATTTTAGGTGTATTATAGTTATTTTATATTATTTATGATCCATTTTATTTAATATAATTCCATTTTTGGGTTCCAATTCAATCAAACTAGTAAATTACTCAACACAGTCCATTTAAAAGCACTGTGTGTTAATGCACAGTCAAGATTATCAAGTGAGTTATGTATTTTGAATGGTTTTCAAGGGAAATTTTCATGTTTTAAATAATAATTTTTTTTTGTTAATGATGATGACTTAGATTATTTAATTATTCTAGAGGATTATATATCCATTTAAGAGTGTCATAGTCCCATTGAAGAGAATTATGCATTCTTATAGTCAAGAAACAAGGCGCTAGGGTCTTTGAAGAGTGTTAATATTGGTTATAAGTTTGTTTAGGTTGTAATAATTAGGATTATAATATTTATTATATTTTTAAAATCCCTTTGATATTCTTAAAATCCATTGAAGTGAAAAATACCACCTAAATTGTCTCACATTCCTTTTGTAAACTCAAAATTCTACAAATCCATGTGTTTGGGCCCTATAATGATTGTTAATGATCAAGTTATCATTGGATAAGTTAGTTGAAGATTCTTAAGACCTTATTATACATTTATTTTCTTTTAAAATTTTCAAAAACTCTTAATATTCCATTTTTATCCCTCTTGGCCTATATAGGCCTACTAAACTAGACCTAGGGTTTGTAAGAAATGGAAACTTGACTAAATTTTGTTTTACCCAAAAAAATCACAAAAAATTTGAATATTACACATGTTTTCATCCTATAGTGGATTTATGAGGTTTTATATTTTTACTATACCATACAATATGATATCCAGGTCTATGGGATTGCTTGAGTCGTAAATGAGACCTAGTTAGAAGAAGGGTGTGTTGAGTTGGGTAGGTTGCCTTGAGATTTTGACTATGACACTTTGTGTGAAGAAAGCATGAGATAAATGGTATTCAAATATGATTTTGGTTTTTCTCTAAGTTGATTATATTGGTCAAACCTAGGAACTTTATGTGAAAACAGGATTATAAGGAAAGGAGGACTAAAGAAGGAAAGAACAGATTGATGGCTAGTGAAAAATTGAGAATTGAGAAATATGTTTCTATGCCTATGGGGGTTAAAATAACTAGGTTGATGGCTAAGTGAGACTTATTGTGGTGATATAACATTGATATCATGCATTAATACATTTAAGCCTAGGAGTCTATATGAGAAGATATGCAAGTTTAGAATAAGACTAAAGAGTGGAGACTTGAAATTTGAGGAAATGAGGATGTGTTAATGCTAAGGAGGTGAGATAACCATAGAGATTATTGATGGTTAAAGTATTAAGGATCACCGATGGTTGGAATCATTTTAATTATTTCCCCTTTTCATTAAAATTTATACATAAAGTTACTTGCATGATACATTAAAGAAGTTTATTGGATGTAATATTGGTTTATTATTATCTTTCATGTTGGACTGCTTAGATTAATGATTTTAAAGTGTCTCAATATCTTATAATTTTTTACATCTTATTGTCATTTTATATCTATAATGAAAACCATACTACTAATAATGAAATATATGTAGTTCAAAATATGCATCTTTGTTTTACATCCTTGTGATATTGTTTTATGATATAAGCTTTGTTCATGATTTGGTTATTGTATATTAAAAACATAATGATCATTTGAATTCTAATATTATTATAATGAAATGACCTGATTAGGTCAACCATCACACTCAATCCATTATCAACTTTCATGTTACATGTATATACTTTGTGTTGGATTATAATAGTGAGTTGCATGAGGTTATATTACATGCTATATAGTATCATCCAGTATAGGAATAATATCAAGCATGAGTGTACCTTTATAGTAAGGTAGTGGCACTATGTAAGCACCATGATGATTTGTACTGCTCTATTCCTTAAGTCTTGACTATATATTTTTAAAAAAATTCAATGTACTATATATCCTTCCATTTCTTAGTTGTAACTTTAATAGAGACATGGGAATAGTATTAAAAGTAATCTTTATCTGTTAAGGACAAGATTGTAGTTTACGTTTTATGTTTTCAATGTACTATATACCATGAAGACCTTAGTGGATATTTTGGCTAGATATTACACCATTTAGGTTTAACTATGCATTAGATTTTTTTTCATGGTATTATTATGGAATAGAGAAATATATTTGTCTTTTCTTTCTTAGTTATAATAAAAACTTATAAAATAATGATTGTGCATATATTTCAATAATATATTTAAAATATCTAAATAGGTTAGGAAACACTAAAGCTGGATAGAAAATAAATATCTTACTCTTGTAATAATTTATTGATAGCTTGATGTGAATGGAAACTTAAATATAGACATTTCACTCAATAACTTTCAAGTATAATAAAATATCTATATTTCTACTAGTATATAGTATCTAGATAAAGGTCACTATGTGCATTGAATGGATATTGATTTTATCCTTTATCTCTTTTAGTTATAAATAGAGATGTTAACATAAGGCATACAGATACTCTATTGATATATTTCCATCACAAGGATTGTATCCTCATTATAATGGTAATGGAATTATTCAAGATATGAGGGTTAGAGTGTAATTGGATATTTGTGTTCCTCGTTATAGTAGACTATGCTTTCTTTTAGAAACCCTAGTTGGGCAAGTTTAAGGTTGATGAGATTTGTATCTTCCTATGTTTTTTAGAAAGTGCATAATGATCTATTTTAATTCTTCCAAATGTATATGGTATCCATCATTAGTGAAAGAGTAAGGAGATTTTGTTTGTTTTGTGTGGATGTTATACGCCATTATATTTTTTGTGAAATTTTACTTGATGAGTTAACCCTTGATTACTATTTGTATTTTAATATAATTTAATCACTATTAAATATCATGTTAAGGTTATGAAAACCTAAGTCTACTATGTCCTCTTAAGATAAGTAACTTGTAATTTAACTTGAATTTATTGTATTAAGTATACTTTATGTGAATTGGGTTGTGTTCATTTTAATAAATGTTGTAACTTAAACTTTTATATAATGATGTGATCAATCTTATATGAGTATTTTGGATAGTATAAGGTTATGAATACTTATTCTTAATTAATTAATATTATGGATAGAATCAAAAGTATTAAGCCTAGGTTTGGCTTCTATGTTTTGATATGAATTCTAACCTTGTGATTTCATGATTTATGGTCATGGTTATATTGTACTTTGTGATAACTTTTTGTTAAGGAATATTGATTGAAATATAAATTAGGATGAATATTTACTTTGACATAAGTATGAAGTTATTAAATGCACTTGCTGATATATTATATTTGTCATGAATATTGTAGATATTTATTATTTTGTACTTAGTTAATGTTAAATCATGTTTATTGAATTAAAATTAGATAGGGTTTAATTGATTTTTTAATCATTGATTAACCTTATGATGATTGTCCTTGTCTTGAAGAGACTAAAGCTATTATTTTTCAATTCTTAAATCATGTAAATTACATTTAGGTGTTAAACTTATATAATGTACTTAAATTTAACTTAATGGTTGAAAAAATAAGTTGTTGCATCTTATTCCAAAACTTTGACATCTGATTTTACCATTTTAATTAAACTAGATCACATTGAAATTATTGGATAAATCATATAGTGTTTCATGTTCACATAATGATATTTGGTAATACCATTGATAGGTAGAATAGTGTTATTAAGGCATTGATTTTGGTAAGAAGATGTGTGAATATGAAGGGAATATCATTATCTATTTATTTAATCACATTATTTGGCTATCATCCATTAAATTATTTTCTATGAAGGATAACGATGATTTGAGAAAAATTTATAAACTAAACTACCTTGTTAATAATTATTTTTTATGATTATTTGAAAGGAATATGTCTAGTTATTTTCTAATCAAGTTGATTTTCTAATTGTTGATATTATCTAAATTTTTATATGCCATAAATGTTGAACCTGAATCTAGATGGATAATAGTATGGTTATAAGACCTCGATTTAAAAATTATTGAAGTGAGTCTTTTTTCTATTTCCTATCTAAACTAAAGTATATTTAGGTAATATTTTCTTAAGGAACTATTAGTAGATGAATCTATGACACCCTATATTTATTGGGATAATTTACGTGAGTTTTGTACCACATAATTCCATTAAATCAACATAAGATGGATTCTATTATCATGTTGGTATCTTTTGCATCAAGTCTTTGAGACAAGTTAAACCCTACTATGTACTTAAATGAAATATTGAGTCATACCTAGATGCTTTCTAAAATTATTGTTCAATTATATTGCTAACATGTTAATTTATGTGTGCCATGTTGGTACACTAATTTGAGTAATGCAAGCATAACAACTAATAAATTTTTAGGCAAAGACCTATATGTCCTTGATTATCAAAGAAAAATAGCTAAATTTTTTAGGATAATACACTTGATTTTGAAACTATATCTTGAATTACTAACCCATATTCATCTAAAATAACTTGAAACATTTTTATCCAATTTTTAAAAATAAAAATTAGCATCGTTACCAATTTTTGCTTTGTTTTATGAACACATTATGAACTTGTTATCCTTATGCATTAATTTATCTATAGTTTATGTGTTTTATTCATATCCCTGAATGAATTTGTAATAATATCTTTTGGGGCCCAAAAAATAGCATACCTTTGATTGGTTGGTTTATGGTCTGAGGCCTCTGATGATTCAAAATTATGCATGATCAATAAAACCTCCTTTACTACACACCACATGTCCAATTATCACACCAAATAGTGTGAAGAATAAGAAAATTTTGAAACTCATAGTTATTTGCAATGTCTAAAACCTTTCAAACATTAATCACAACTTTGACAGGTATTAAGTGCTCCCTAGTCATCCAAGTACACCTCTATAATGTTATGGATGAAGTATTTGAAGGTAGTAACTATAGTTCTAGAGAAGATAACTAGTGAATTTTAATACCTAATGGCATTAATTGATAGGAAAAGGATCCCCACTCCATTATGAATATTGTATTTTAATGAATTTCCTTTTTAATGGTAATATGATGATATACACCAAACCCATCTATGAAATAGTAGAATTATGTATTGGAACGATTACAATAATTCATCAGCGAATGGTATGGGGAGATGATTATTGACACAAGTATTTTTTAGTGCATGGTGGTCCCCAAACACTCTGATTTTCCTTATTTTATTTGGTTTCACTACCATAGGATTTAATCTAAGTTTTATATTAGGCATATGATTTGAGATTCCACCATGCAATCAATGTCTTCCTTTACGATTATCTTCATATTAAGATTCAACATGTGGGGTCACTTCATAATTAGGAGTATACATTCTCTAATCTCAATATGCATTTGACTCAATGAAGGGTCTACACCCTTAACCTCATTGAATTATGTCATAAAGATGTGTTCATAATCCTGAAATAACTTAACAAACTCATAAACATGTTGTTGGGTCCAATGATCCCCAATTTATTCCATCTTCATAATTGATTTTATACCGATGTTATCCATTCTTACTCTTTATAAATTTTATTAGATTTATCCTTCATATAATCAATCACATCTATTTAGCCTATTTGTTTTTTAATATTCATATTTCACAAATTTTCTTCCTCTACTTTTGTTGTATATATTTTTTCAAGCAAAATCTCATGTTTGGTTTAGAAAATCCTTTTATATCCATGACTGCCTCACTATTTTTAGATATTGATTTCTAGTACTATTCTAGATTATATTGTAGTACTTAAGGATGAACCCATTTTATTCCCAAACATACCAATATTTTTCCATATTTTCATAAATACTTATATAAGTGTCAATTTGGGACTTTTATTTTGTTAAAAAGTCTTTTCATAAATCCCCTAGTAGCATAGAGTTTTCTATCTTCTATGATATTTTTTGTACCATGGTATTCTCATATTCAAATATAAAAGTTTTAATAAAATATTGTTGGACTTATGATAATGATTTTATTTCCCTTTTGTGTTATTGATGCATATAATAGGTTTTAGGGAGAGTGATTAGTGTACCTATATACACTTAATTTTTTTTGCTTCATTTATCATCACAAATATTATTATTAGTCAACATTAATTTCACATATTTCATCTAATATCATTTATCTCTTCTAATAATGTCCTAATATCACCTCTTTTAGTCACTTATCTACATCCCCATTTATTATTATTCATCCACTAACTTTATATTATCCGCATCAACCTATTAAATCTTCTAATCATGTCTTATCCACTAAATAATCCTACTTATCCATTATATTATAATTTTAATTTCTAATCCCACCTACCCTAGCCTATTTCTAGGCTCTCCTACATCCCTAGTCCCTAATCACCTATCCTAATTCCATACTAATTTCACTTATCCACCCTAATGGATTCTAAAATTTTCCAATTTTATAATCCTCTCTATCTTAGCCCTTCCTCTCTAGAAGCCTCTATTCTAGAGACTTTCAATGAATTTTTAATTCCTTGGATAATCCTCCACCATTGATCCCCTTCATCCCAACTTTGAATATTGGCCATTGATCTTCCCTCCATGGTTTATTTAAACCAACCCATCCTCCATGATCAAGATAGATACATGAATCCATAAAACCTCAATGTCAATATAATAAATGAGTCCATGCTATCATCCAATTCAATTTATCAAGCCAAAATCATGCTTAAATTTTGTGTCTTTGGTAAGCAATCTTCATACATAATCACTTGGTCTTTTTCTTTTTGTTTGAAGCTTGATTAGGAAAACTTAGCTTTAGATTATATTGTTGCCTTGAATGAATAATTTGATTACATTATAACATAATGGTTATCTATTTTAATGGTAGATTGTAGATTTGTTAATTTATAGTTATTTGATCTTACAGTTTGTTGAACACAGTGGGAACCCTCCTCTTGAGCTGACATTTTGTGCTTTAAGTGTGTTTTCTCAAGGTTTCAGGGTAGGTCAAAGGTTGATTATGGCTCAAATTTTCAAAAATATCATCCTCCAGGTGAATTTTGGTATTTTTCTACAACTTTTGGTTTGTATAAGCATTTTTGTAAACCCTAGATGTCATTTTGACTGACTACCAACATTGACCTTTAGCCATGTGACTTTTTTGGTAGTTTTCAATTTTTTTTTTAAATATCATTTTTTAAAATGTGGTATTGATACCTAGATCTATTTTTTTATATAGTAAGTGAATTTTTGACATGGACACAAAATAACTAACCTAATCTTCTCATTTTTCTATCTGAAAATATTTTTACTTATGTTGGGTTGTTGTCTACTTGTAGGAAAAAGGGGACCCTGTCTAGACTAGCTCAATACCTCTAAAATAACCTTTTCAAATACCTTCTATACTATTTATCATTTGTATAGGTATTTTTGAATCTCACTTAAGATTTTACCTCTATAAGAGGTAGTTTTGACTCAAATATTAAATCATTAACTTAAGCTTGTACATTTTTGCTTTCTAATAATATTTGTTAACTCTATCTATCTAAGCTATGATTACAGGAAGGGGAAGCTCTACTCAGATAACATAAAACATTCCTAAATCCATATTATATCTAAACTATGTAATATCATCTATTTATAGATGTAGATGCATTTTTATTCTCATAAGTAGTTTTGAACACACAAGTGATTTTACATGTAGTTGAAAAATAAGTACTGTTGTCCATAACTAATCATTTCTCAGTCATTATTTAGTGTTCATCTCTACAAATAGTTACTTTTATACATTGTATATTTTATAATTCTATCATTAATATATATATATATATATATATATAATTATTTCAAATTTACTTTAATAAAAATCACAAGTCCCAAAAGGTGTTATTAATCATGACAGTCAATTTTGATCATCTACAGTCTATTTTGACTAAATAATACATTTGCCTAGTAAGTATCTAACCTAGTCTTGTTTTAATTATTGTTTGCATATTTTTAATAGTCTATAAATAATTTTAATCACTCTATAAATTTTTTCTTGCTATTATATTTAATTTATTTCCCCCTAAGTCTACAAAATTGCATTTCAAAAAGTACGATATTGATTACTAGTTATGATATTGCCATAGCCATAAGTAATTTTGATAAACTATGTAATTAGAGTTAGTTGATAGCCTAAAAAACCATATATCTCAAAGACGTAATATTGAATTTTCTAATTATGATATGTCACTAACCATGGGTGGTTTTACCTAACTACATGATCACTATTAGCCTAATTATCTACAAAATTGCATATCATAAGTTGTGGTTTTGACATGTCAGTTGCAGTATTGCTTCTTTAAAAGTGATTTTGCATATAATTGATTATTTATCTATTGTTTTGACCAATCCATTATCAATTTTGTATTCATTTTTTTCCTTCAAATTGTCCTTTTTTTAGTGCATTTTTAGGATCATTTTTAATGAATTTGAGTCATTTCAAGGGTTTCACAAGTCCCAGACCCCTTGAGGGGTGATAACATTTTACCCCATAAGGGGCTCTGCCCATTAACCCCATAAGGGCAACTTCACATTGAACCTATTGGGGGATGTCACCCCCAAACCCCTGCATCATGGCCCCTCATCCAAAGAAGTTATAGAGAAAAATTGCAACTTTATTTAGTTTTTTTATTAAGGCTTATTAGACTAACATTTATTATAGGGTTGAATCTATTATAAGTTTTGGATTGATAACATATTGTCTTATAGGTCAAATTTTGTCTTTATCTAAAATATTATCTTTCAAGTCATATTTTTGTCTAACATCTTGTCTTGCAAGTTATCGATCAAGATTGCCAAATTTAAACTACTAATCACTTCCTTTGTAGGATGCCTTTTAAATATTTTGGAATTTTAAAAATAATCTTGTATATATATGTATACATATCACATTTAATTAATTTGGTTAATAAATATTCTTATCTACTTGTGTGTCACCTGATAGCTACAATGGTGTATGTTGTCCTCCCTGCATCCTAATAATGAGTCTTAGAGGATAAAAAACCATTAATAAACCCTCCCATTTTAATTTTTTTAGAGGAAACATGACATGGAAGTCCCACCCACACACTTTCCATAGTCTTTAGGGGATAGTGACTATGGATTTTACCACCATACATAAATCCACACTTTATGTTTTAGTAGAGTATAAATATCAGGGATGGTTGTCATTAGGCTAAGCATTTAACCCCATATATGTATTATATGAAGGGGAAGAGTTATTTAATTGAGCCATGAATTAGACAGCAACCTACATGGACATGGGCCCCACTATACCTAGCGTATATTGAAGACTCCCATAGAGAGCTTGTTTAACCTAATATAATACCATTTACTATAATAGGGGACTTATTATTGGAGTTAGTATAGCTCCCAAGTGGTTGTAATGTATAGATGGGGTTGAGAGTATTTAGAAGATTCCATAATGATTTACCATCCTATAGCCTCACCCGTAAAGCTATTAGATGGTGAAGTCATCAAGTTACACTCCTAATCAATTTATTAATTATAGGCCTATGGTTTAATTGATTTGGTGTGTGTTGTTCTAGACCAGTGTTGTTTTTGAGTTAAGTCAACATTTCACCCAAAACTATACATGACTATCTAGGCATTTTATGTCATCATCTTGTATCCTTATATCTATCTTATAGATTCTTAGTCATCTTGTACATCCATCCTAAATCATTTCTTTTACACCTTTAATATTATACATATATTAATCTATTTTTGTCTTGACATCCTCTTATTTATTTTTTGTGTCATTATCCTTTATCTACATCTTATCAAAACCTCTTTCACCTCATCTAGTTTCACCCTATCTAGATAAATTATCATATTACTTTATTGGATTTTTTGGTCACACACTTATCTAAATCATATTCACTATACCCCTAATCATCATTACATCACATTTATCCTTCATCACACAACCTTATATCCATCCTACCTTGAGAAAATTGGTTTATGGCTTGATTTGATCCTTTGTCATCGAATCACTCTAGTCTACCATCTGTTAGTCTATCACTCATTATCTTAGTTAGATTCCATACTTAGTTGATACCTTATTAAAAACTTGTCAATTTATTAGTTTCAATCTAACATCAAATCATCATCAATAAATTCATCTCTAATCTATTCATCTTGCCAATTCATAACTAACACCCACCAATAATTATCTTTATATTTTTAATCTAAGAACTAGTTGAATCCTCAATATTTTTATTATCTTGAAAATTAGGCATTGTTGATATATCATTAATAGCTATCATACTATCAATTTAAAATTTGATCCTAGTCTATATCATAATACATTTAGTCTATCTCATCCTTATCACCTATCATATTAGCTCAATCATTTAGACTTACTTTATCCAAGGACCATATTTATCTCCCTTTTATCCAACATCTGCTCAAATGCATTTGGACCCTATTCTTGTATAAAAATACTTATTTTTAAACAAGGATGAGATCCTTTTATGAGCCCTATAAATGGGTGCTTGTCTACCTTCACACCTTGATCCTATCAAGCCTAAACTAATTTCCCATGTCCTTCCTCAGTAAAAATCCCCACATGATAGCCCACCACTATCAGCCCTATCATCCATTCATCATAATCATGGTCCTCACATCCATCCATATACAAGTGATAAAGTTGCCCTGTTTAATGAGTATATCTTCGCCAATAAGGATGAGTACCTTTTATGGCTATTAGATATGGGTGCCCACCTTCTCAATTATTTTTAATCCCTAATCCTAATTTTACCTAATAATCAAGTCCCTCATCAACCCTCATCCCCATCTAATTCCAATCCATCATCCACTAGTCCTAGTCCTAGTCATGGCCTTCCTAGCCCAATGACTACCTTATTTAATAACTATATTATTATAAATAAGGATGTATTACTCTTATAGCTCCTTGATATGGATTCCCAAATTCACAAAGGTCTTGATCCCATTGAGCTAACCTTACCCCTAATTCATACCCATCCATAGTCAAATTATCCACTTACTAATCATAGTCCATCACAAACCTCTCATCCTACGAGTAAATGGAAGCCTATCTTATCAACCTCACCATCTCCCAATAATATAACACCACCATAACATGATCCCACTCCTACATATAACACTTCCACATACAACACTAGAGATAAGTAATATACCCTTCTCCCAATATCCATAGAAGCCCTATTTTAGAAATTAAGGTATATAGGCATGATTGTCCACCCAAAGATAAGACCTCTATATTTGTCTAAACATGTGCCTCATAGGTATCAAGCCAAAAAATTTTGTATATACCATAAAGTCCCCAAGAATTATATTAATATATGTTTTTCTTTTATATCTTATATCCAAAAATTAATTGATAATGGATATATTAAAATTTAGGGTAAATCCCATATGTCTGTTAAGCACGAGATATACTAAGAGTGGGGTGAATCAGTATATCATATATCTTATAAAAATTTCCCTTAACCAAATTCTACTTAATCAAACATTCAAGATATGCAATAAAACTCAAACAATAAACACCACACAAGATAGAGAGAGACACCAGATATAATGTGGAAACCCAATGTGGGAAAAACCACAGAGAACAATCTCAAGTATATGAATGAGCACTAACCCAAACAATATTCACAAGCACCAACTTTTAGGAGCACCAACCCCTTTGCTGAGCACCAACCCAAACAATATTCACAACAACTAACTTGTAGGAGCACCAACCCAGCAACTATTCGTGAGCACCAACCCACAGGAGCACCAACCCCTTTGAAGAGCACCAACCCAACAATAATTTGTGAGCACCAACCCATAGAGAACCAAACCCTTTGTGTATACCACACACCTATCTCTCAATGTTTCTATCTCAATAAATGATAGTTCATTACAACATCTCTTTCCTCTTCTAAGCTAGATACAATAAATACAAATCATATTCATCTCTCACAATTGCTCTTCTAAACTAGATATTACAATATCAAATCAACCTCTATTTCTCATATTACAAATGGCTTATCAAGCCTTTATTTATAGATTTCCAAATGACCTTTGGCCTTCCCCCTTTGTGGCCCTTCAATCCGCATGGAAAATGGCACCAAACTTGTATGACCCTTCATATTCTTGCCTTTAAAAAGTCATGTGGTGACCCTTCATGACCAAAAACGTCCTTCCCTCTTTTTTCCTCATCTTGGTGACTTTTCATATTCCTCAAAGTGTCCCTTCATGAGAAATTGTGCCCTTCCTCTTTTGTCTTCACTTGGTGACTCTTGGAATTCCCTAAGATGACTCTTCATGGGAAAATGCATCCCATCCTTATTTTGTCTTTACCCCATGGCTCTTTGACTTCTCCATGGGCCCTTCTTTTGTCTCATATGCAACCAAAAATATATTCTTTAATATTAAATAAATATTAACTCACATTAGCCAAGATATATATATATTAAAAATAACATTAAATGTAATGGGGCCTTTATCACCAATAATGCTAGACCTTTGACATTAATGACAATATTTCCAACAATGTCCACACCTAGGAGTGCGTAAAAAGGGATATTCCAAGAAGAACTTCCAAAGTATGATCAATATTATTTCTTCCTCAACGAAGATCATGACTTAAATCCTATCCATCACATAACCATTCCTATATCCTAATCACATCACATCCCCCATATTCACAAATACCTTAAGCCTAAAGTACTCATTTACAAACCCAAGGTGAGGTTGGTACTTTCAAACAATGATGTTATCCAAAAGTCCCTCTTTATGGCCACTATAAAACCATCTATTGACAACATCACCTCATCAACATCCCTATTGGAGTCAACATTAAAATGGCCACGATCATGTTTGACATTAGCATCAAAATCAAGATCCATGTTAGAAGCATCATCCCTTTCAAATAATGAAATTCATGCCAACACCTATCTCTTTAAGGATGTCACTAATTCAAATGTAAAAAAATTAGAAGGCATGATTCTTGATCTATATCAAGATGATGAAATCATAACATAATTCTTGGATTCTTTATCAATAAAATATCATCAATCTAGATATGAATCATCTTTAGAATCTACTTCTACAAATATTCTTAGTGATCCTTTTTATATTGTTGAGGATACTTTCTCTAACATCAGGGCTACCTCTCCTAATAGCTCTTATGAGGACTATGTTTCTCATCATCCCTTTAATTCACCCCTTTTACCACACATCCATAATCATACACCTCAACTTAACAATCCTTCCATTCCACTCCCCAAATGGGATAAGAGGAACACATATCATTGGATACCCATCATCATTTAATATCATGTGCTGAGTATAAAAGGATCCAATATAATGACCAATTAATCCATTCAAATAATCTAGTTAGCTATGATCTAAAAATAATCAATCAAAGTCAAGAAGAGTCTTATAATAGGCCAAGTCAAAAAGCATCGCCCCTTAACATAAATATCCTTGAGGTGATAGGGGACCATCAAAGTCAAAGTAATCATCATTGATCAATTTAAAGACCCTTTTCTCTAGTGAAGCCCAAAATTAGGCACCAAGGAGCAATCAAAATCCTATTCAAATATCATCAAGTCAAAAATATTTTAAAAGTAATATCAATATGGCTGACGATCCGCCTAATATTTAGATCAAAGAGTATAAAAATCATAAGGTCTTGGATCCCTTAATATCATGGAACCAGTAAAAAATATCCCCTCGGCCATATCTAATGGTGTATGTAATTATTGAACCTCTTTTCCACTCCCCTTATAGTCATATTATCCATCATAACCATATCACTCATTCACATCCTATATCCCACCATCAAAATCTAAACATAATCCCATCCATACCATACCTCAAATCCTTGGGTAAAAATGTCTCTTGTAGGGGTTAAAATGACACCTAATCAAGACATTTGGAGGATGTTAAATCAAGAATCAACAAAGTTTACTAGGACATAAATGAATCAAGCATCAATCACATGGTATTAACATCACACATCTCTATAATGGGTGTCATTTGAAATATCAATAAAGCATACACAATCCTACATCTCACTAACCTCTAATAAATTGAGATGCCAAAAAGTCTAGAAAATAATTAAAATAAATAGATAAATAAAAATAAAATAAAAAATCATTCATCTAATGGTGAAAAGTAGACATCTGGTGCCTTGCTTGATGAAAAACATTTTTTTGACATTATGATAAAATAAAGTTTTTATCCACATTGTACCTCAACACTTTGGTGAAAATCCATCCATATCATATCCCACTATCCACTATTCCTACCCATGATTTGGCATTGTATCATTCATCCTATCATGTCAATCCTTTCTTCTAGTCTTGACCTTTAGAAGGATGTGAAAGGCGTCTTGAGAAAAGTTTTGTTATAATTTTGGCATATCCTCCACTAGACACTCAAGAAACTAAATGTTTGATTCTTTCAAAGTGTGGTCATTGGTGATCCCTAATCCATCCTTCTTTGGTCCTCATCCCCTTCTCTACATCACCATCATACCATCTAATATTTCATCCATCTTTATCTTAGTTTTTACCCTAGTATTCCCTTTGCTAGTAACCCATTTTTGTATAGTGTGTATACATATTCCAAAAAGTCCTAAAAATTGAAATATGCCAAAACCCTAAAAACCATAAAATCTATAAAATCAAAAAATATCCTAAGATGTCTTATCTTATTCCTATTCTCCTATTCACATCCATCTTCATGTCCTTAACCCTTCATGACCCCAATCATAGCCATCCATCTCATTCTTGTCTTTCATCCCATATTCCGAACTGGAGTAAATATAATTTATCTTGAGCTAACATTAACCTAGTCTAAATTTAGCATAATACATCATAGGTCTCTCATCTAAGATCATGACATGGCCATCTTTAAGTTGAATAGTCATTATGATCTATCCCTAAGCTACACTAAATTTATACCCTTATCTAAACCCATATCCTTTATCCACTTTTACTTCACATCATGATCATTATGGAAAACCTAGTCCAACTCATTACTTAATCAAATCATCCCATCGACTCTAATCAAGAACATTAGACAATACATTATGACACTACATGTATATACTTATGTGTGTTGTTTGTCTTACGTTTTATTTGTTTATCTATGTTTCTTTCTAGTCTTGTGTTGTGTCTCTTTTTGTCTAATGGGCAATGAAAAAGGATGCCATGATGGCACCAAAAAGTTAAAATTATGATTTTAGGTACCCTCAATGATGCAGAGTTCACTATTTGACCTACTATGTACTTTGGCATAATGTCCTCTTGGTCATACTTATATCATTGAGGCATACTACCTAGTGTTATAATTACATTAAATTAATTAGACTATGATGAGACTTATTATAGAAATGATGTATTGATAATGGAATCCACTCATTATTTAACTTACCAATTCATCTAATCATCCTTATCCCATCATCAATTTAATCACCCATGTCCAATCTAACTTAACCACATATCATAAACATCTAATTTTTTCTATTAAGAATTTTATCTTCATGATCTAAAATTTCATTAGTTACCCTAGTCCAACATCTAAGTCACATCATTTATCCCATCACTAACATGTCTAATAGTCATCATCATCTTTCTCTACTCTATCTTGTCATCTATCATCCCTAGTCAAAACTACGTTAGCTTGAAGTTGTTTTAGACTATGTAGGTAGTGATTGGCCACTTTTAGTTCCCAAGGATAGATCATTTACCATCTTTCCTATCCCCTTCATCATTTGGTCATTCAATTTCATCATTTACTCTATCTCATTTCCTTCATCATATTTCTTGACTTTAGCTTTGAGCTATATTCATCATTATTCTTATCAAATCTTTGTCTTATCCTGGCCTATGGCTCTCCCTTGCATGCATCCTTACTTGGGGTACATAAAAATATTGCATCCTTTTATCTTATGATCATCATGCTATAGTTGATTCCCCTTAAGATGTGTCAAAAACTATGACATAGTCATTTCCCCTCCCCATGCACATATATTTTCTAGGGGCATCATCAATTTATAGCTCATTGCTTATGTTGATTCCATACATATCCCATCCCATTATCTATTCATCACATCCTACCCCTCATTTCTTATTTTCAAGTGGCCCTCTATTTCCTTCCTCCTTGCATGTCCCCTCAAGGGGGCATCATATCCATTAACATCATTTACTAACATTCATCCATGAAATGGTTTTTATTTAAAATATTATTACTCATTCCACTTTGTCCACTCAAAATACCCTTTCAATGTGTGTAAAAATATATACACCTAAATTTTATCACTTTATTTATCATCACTAATATTATTATTAATCGACATTAATTTTGCCTATTTAGTCTAATATCATTTATCTCTTTTAATTATGTCCTAATATCACCCTTTCTATTCATTTATCTAACATCCCCCTTCATTATTCTTCATCCACTAACCTTATATTATCTCCACCAATCTAATAATTCTTTTAATCATGTCTATCCACTAACTAATCCCACTTATCCATTATATTGAAATTTTAAATTCTAATCCCACCTACCCTAGCCTATTCCTAGGCTCTCCTACATCCCTAGTCCCTAATCACCTATCCTAATTCCCTACTAATTTCACTTATCCCCCCTAATGTATTCTATAATTTTCCAATTCTATAATCCTCTCTATCTTAGCCCTTCCTCTCTAGAAGCCTCTATTCTAAAGACTTTCAATGAATTTTTAATTCCTTGGATAATCCTCCACCATTGATCCCCTTCATCCCAACTTTGAATATTGGCAATTGATATTACCTCCATGGCCAAGATAGAGAGATGAAGACATAATACCTCCATGCCAATATAATTAATGAATCCATGCTATCATCCAATTCAATTTATCAAGCTAACATCATGCTAGAATTCTGAGTCTTTGGTAAGCAATCTTCATCCATAATCACTTAGTATTTTTATTTTTGTTTGGATCTTGATTGGGAACACTTAACTTTAGATTATAATGTTGCTTTTAATGATTCATTTGATAGAATTTTAATCTAATGGTAGATTATATATTTTGGAATTTTTGATATAGTTTGCATAATCAAATCTCATTTCTCAAATTTTGATCTTACAATACCTTGAAAAAAAATCATCCAATACTTTGGATAGATATGTTATGTCTTTTATATGTCCATTATGATTGAATTTATATCTCTACACATTTTCCTAACTAGAATTGTAACTATTTTTTTAAGAGGTGAGGATCGATATGAAATATTGTATGTAAAATCTCACAATCTTCCTCCAAATCTAACTCATTGTATCTACAAATATCCCACCTAGTATCTAAGACCCCTTTGAGTACATGATTAAATTTATTTTCCCTTTTTTGACATACCTTATAACCTATAAATGAACCTTATTAATTCCTCTCTACCAAATATACTAAATACCATATGCATAGGCCTAGTTTTATGATCTTATCACATCTAATTTATCATGTCAAAATATTAATACCCACTAATATATGATGTAAAAATCCATAGTATTCCTCCTCTAGTAGGTTTAATGTCATTATGGTTAGTCAAAACCAATTGATATATATTCTTAATTTTTGACCTTATAGGTGATCACATAGATGGTAACTTGTACCTCATTATCCAAATTTATGGGGTGCTTAGGGTATCAATATTTATTGACTCCCTAGTTGATATATACCTTGAATCCCATATACCATTTACACAAGATGCGATGAATAGAAAAAAAAATGTTTGTCTCAAACTTGTTCTCTCTTAGGATTTGTGTTTACCTTAAACCAAATTTTTGACCTATGCACATAAGGATAATATGGTTCCTTATATATCATATAAGGATTATGATATATTTTTTAAAATTGTATGATGATAATGTGATTGTTTTGGTGTGTTTATAGTTTATTACCCCACTATGTTGATGGTCATTTGACCATATAATCCCATTCACTATAGCATAGTGGGTTTCATTTGATTTCATATAAATTACCTAAAAATACCCATGCAATCTAAGTTCTACCATATTTATCTCCAGATCTGAACCTTATAGTAGGCTTAACCTAGCCATAATCTACTAGGCTAAATGTCATAGTGTTGTAACTTAGTGTTGACCTTCTAATCAATTCCCAAGTGGATATAGGGTTCATATTAACAATGTTTCAAAAATCAAAGATAGTTTTTGGCACCTCATATCCTATGAGTTAAATATCCATTTACGAATCCATATCCCATGTCTTACATTTCCTTACATACCAGACCATTCTATCTATTTTTTCCATTGTGTGTGCTCGTAAATATATCATGAAGTAAATTTGTAACATTTTATGAAATATCATCATTCTACAACACACTTATAAGTTTAAAAATGTTATTTTAATTCATCACCACTCATTATCTTATAATTCACATAGTATGTCAATTCATATAGGATTTTATTTATACAATAAATCCCTTGTTCGCATTCTTAACATTTATTGACTAAAATAATTTAGTTGTTTTATTCATTAAAAAATTTACCTTGCAAGATATAGGTACCTATCTTCTCATGTCTTATTGATTGGGTTATACAAAATCATAAATATGGGAAAGCCCTTTCTCCTTGTGTTTATTTTGATTAATTAAAAATTTAATGAAATATTTTTATTCTAGTTGGGTGTTCACCATATTAACATTGCACAACATATTTCCCTTTCATTTGTTTCTCCAGTGCTAGTAAATCTTTAGTTTTATGTTTCATTTATAATTTATAGTAAAATTAATAGTTTTATCACTAGGGATATCACATCCAATTCCATAAATAATGATTATCTTCCCACAAAGGTAAACACGTGATGGATTTTTGTAACTATGTATTTTATTATTTGTACTCACTTTTCCAGTCAACTTTATCAATCTAACTCGCATAATTTTATATTTTAATTTTTGTTAATCTTTATATTTTAATTTTTGTTAATCTTTATATTTATTTATGATAAACTATATTGATATGTCCAATTTAATTCTATGCTTACATTTTACTTCTATCTAATTTTTTTTTGTATTTCATTCATTTCTAATAAGCTATATCGAATAACTCAATTCAGTTTTATAACCACTATTATTTTCAATAAACTAAATCATCTTGTTCAATCTAGTCATATATATCTATCTATCATTCTAATTAACATAAATTGTATCAATCCATTTGAAATAGTATTGTGTTATGTATACAACTGCATAAGCTAATGTTGATACAGCTTGGTTTGTTTTAGTTTTCAAGCATAAGCAAGGTGAATTAACTTTTATTTTAAAAATATAATCACACATTTTATTTTAATTTTACTTCCTATTTATTTAAATTCACTTAATTTTCTAAATTTATTTTTGACATTTATTTTCTATTTATTTGGCTTTCCCTAGAAACTATGTTCTAGCAGTTTTCAAACTACTTAATGACTATCATGAAGGGTTACGTGGTGTTATGTTTACAATCCTTATATATTTTTTATAGACACCATGTCATGGTGGGATTTAATTAATACTAATAACCATATTATATATCTAAACACATACTTTATTTTCCATGTAACTCATGGTAAATTAGAAATTATTAAGATTCTATTTTTATTAAATTTTAGGAAGCTATCCATCAACCTAATACTATAGTGCACTGATTAGCAGTTAGCACCGAGATGTTACTCTCAACTTACCCTCAATATTGGTTTAGTTAGATATGGGCATGATACTTCATCCATAGTCAATGTTCTAAACCATTAGGCTAAGACTATCCAATGTATGTGTTGATATCTATGAGAGCTTACAAATCAGTCAAATCCTTTAGTATATCTACTTGATCTTATTTTTGGAAAAATAGTTACTAAAAATAATTAGACTAAAATTTGTGCTTGTTATGTATTTTATATTACAAACTGCATCAATCAATTTTGGTACGATTCTATGTTATATGTTGTAACTACATCAGCTAGTGTTGATATAGTTACCTAATTTTGTAGACTACATTGGCCAAACTAATATATTATCTCATGTTTGTAGACTACATCAGCCAAATTGATACATTCTCATGTTTACATCCTTGAATATATCAAACAACTCAAAATAGTCTATGTTTCATGTATCTTATCTCATTATCTTTTGAATCGTATCAAATATATCGATACAGTTAATTTCTATTCCATATTTCTCATAACTTTATCCTACATACTGCATCAAACAACTTGACCTAGTCTATTTCCTTTTATTTTTAATCCTTTTAGATTAAACTATATATTTATGGACTCGATATATTATATTAATTATCTCCCATATATGTATTTAAATCAAACATTTTGATATAATTAACTTACATATTATGTCCTAACTTTCCACCAAACTAATCATAATATTTGATACAATATATATCTCAAAAATTCTGGTTAAGAAATTATATCAAATTATTCGATATAGTTTTAACTATTCTTCTTCAATGAGTTGGTCAATACATTTATTTTTTATATATTTTAGTTTCCTTGGTTAGCCCAATTCAATTCCAAATCCAACCTTCCATCATGAAATATATCTTTGATGATTCTAAATAAAGAGCACAACATAATATGATGGGTTTGACTAACTCCCATAAAATTCCCAAATATTGTTTTAATATTATCAATAACCAAGATAAAATCATTATTTACATTATTACTAGAACAATAAATTAAAAATCACTCCTTATTACCCAACCTATTAACCCTTTTAACTATCCTGCACATATACCTATTATTGAGGATGATAGTGGCCATGAGTATATTACCAAAATGATCCTCTTTATTAATGGCAACCCTCAATGTTGGGGAAAGGATCTTATGATGATTTATAACCTCATGATGGGACCCCACATAGGATTTTCCCCTTCACCTACACATAATTTATATATGATTTGGGGTAACTCAATACATGACTTCTCCCTTCTTCCTTCTTCCACCATGCCTATTATAGCCACTACCATGGCATTCTTTACTCTAGTGTGCTTACTCAAACCAATCTTATTAATACTCACATCAATATTACCACTAGTGTATCTCAAGTTGCATCTACTAGCTTATAAACTCTAAATACTAATCAAATCTTGTTGCAAACCATGAATCAAATAACTATGTTCCAAACTAGTCATGCCAATAAAATTATGTAAATGTAAAATTAACTCTTTAAATTTAAAATTCATCCTCAAAAACTTCAATGGGAAGTTCAAAACCTAGATACCCCTATACCCCCCCTAGATATACATAGGGTAATATTATTCCTCAACCCTTAATTACTAATGAAGGCATCAATCATCTTCAAAATAAACCACTAATTCCTCAAATTAAAAACATAGGCATAGGTTTTATCACTCCTAATATCTCCTATAATGGATCTATTGATCCTAATTTTTATATGAAATATTTTGGTAATTTTACAAAGAATAGATTGAGCTAAATACCTTCATTGCTACCAAAATTATAGCCAAAACCTTTTCAAGTGATGTTCTAGATTGGTACAGTCAACTTAAGTCTAATACCATATCTATATTAGAATACTAAGTTAATTTAATGGTGTAGGAATTTCAAACCAATGATCTTCCTATAAATAATTTAGACCATTTCATTAACTGTAAACAAGTAGAATCTGAAATTGTCTAAACTTTAATTCATCGTTGGAAAGCATTATATAACAAAGTCCAAAAGAAACATGTTAGAGGAAAACCTCTTCTATTTTTTAATGATTCTCTCCATCCTAAAATCCAATATAGATTCAATAATATCTCTCCAAAATATTTGTAAGAAGCCCATGTTCAAGTTAAACACAAAGATTTCCATTTTCTATTTCAAACGCTTGTTTTTTAATTTTTGCAATGGCAACATGAAGTTTAATTTATATTTTAAAAAGAATAAGTTTCATTTATGAGTATGAAACTAATCATGATTTTAAATATGTCATGTGATAAGTTTTTCATAATTGATTAATATTTATGAATTAACTCTGAGTTATTGTTCAACTGTAAATGGAAAAATCAATTAAGTTATTACTTTTCATAGGTATATTTCAAATATTTACTAGAATTTTTTAGTGATTTGCGTGGTTATCAACATTTGAATGAAAAATGAGTTCAATTTCAACTAAGGATTCAACCATATTTTTGAATCTTAGTCATGTACTTTTATTATAGATGAAAAGCATTTTTTAATTTAAAAGCATTACAGTATATTCAAAGTTTTGATACAAGGATAAATGGTATTGTTTCTTGATAATGATAGTAAAATATTTTGGGTTTGATCTTCATCAATTTTTTTTATCACTACATGACAAAATAATTTATATATTTTTGAATGCTAGTAATATTGATTATTTTGGAAGGAAAAAAATGAGGTGAGTTTCTATTTCTATCATGGCAGTCCTATTTTATTTTTAAAACCTTAATGCCCCATTTCTTGGTATAATAAAAGGTCACCTTTTTAAATCTTATCATTTGAAATAGTTACAGTGTCATTTATGGGTTTCAATTCAAAAGTATGGCTTTTATTTTCTTTGATTAAAGGTATTCTTTAATTTAAGATCTTCTTTTGAAAACTTAATATCAATCTCTTGATGAAATATTCCATCTATTTTAGAGTTTCATGTTTCCTAAAATATTTATAATGGTTTTTGGTTGCTTAGAGATAGACCTTAGTTTTGGTAAGACTTTGTGTACTCATTTTAGTTTGATAACTCTAGACATAAGAGGAGATCTTTAGTTTCATGGATTCTTGGATGATGACATATAAATTATTAGAACTTAAGCCTTGTAGGGTTTGAAAAACATTGCATAACAACTTAGGTAAGAATCAAATAGATTATTTTATGAAATGGTTTTAGCAAACAAATATGTTTGGTTTCTTGATGAAGTATTTTCAGTATAATGACAATAATTTTTCACTATTCAGGGGTACAATTTATAGTTTGATGGTTTCAAGTTATAGGTAATAACTTCATTGAAATTTATTAAATTTTTTAAAACCCTAAAAATATGTTAACAAATTTTTATTCTTGATAATATTAATGATTAGTTTTCATGCTCAATTTAATTAGATTAAATGGTATCTATTATTCTTCTCAAGACCTCTATTATTGAGTGTAGAAGAGGGCTATGAAAACCATAGAGTATATCTAATGGACACATGTGTGACTTGTTTTATTTTTTATTTTGTATAATCTTTTTTTATGTAGATAACATTTATAAGTATAATAATAGACTTTAAAATGTGAAGAGTCACTCATTTAGGGAATATCTAAAGGTTGGAATATGAAGAGACAACGTTAGGTAAAACTCTCTATATAGCATTCTAATGTAATTAACTATGGTTTTTATGTGATAGAGATTCATACATAGTGTTATGAAATGGTTTTCTTATGTATCTTTTATCATTGTTTTATATCCATTGAGTACTTTATTTTCTTTAATCTATTAATCATATGAGTTTATACTAATTATTTAGTTTATATTAACATGATTTTATTTATGCATCTATATGTTTTGTCTATTTATGAATATATTTAATCTGAATTACTATAAAATGTTTACTTTTGTTACTTCATGCATAATATATCCATGTATTAGCATTTTCTTAGGGATTTTCTAGGAAACTTTGTTAACAATGGTGCAATGAGCGTGGAAATTTTATTGAAACATGTTGAGATGGTTAATAGGGTAAAGAGATATAAAGAGATGGCTCGATGAAATAATTAAAAAATTTGCATAAGAAGAAGTGAGAATAATAGGGAAGACTATGAAGGACATTATTGAGTAGCATATCTATAGAAAATTATATGAAATCTTTTTGTGTGAATTTATTACGCCATTAGTTACGTGGTTATCCATATTGGAGTATTATTATTTTCAGCCATGAAGGATATAATTCATAACTTGGTCAAAAGAAAAGCTATAAATCCCATGAAACCTAGATACTGATTAGACTCATGTAGTAGACTATTGGACAAATATTACCATTGATGAATATATCACTAAATTTATTGTACAAAGCTATTTGGATTTTGAAGCTTCATAGGACCTATTTGTCAAAGGAATCCATGAAAAATTTCCTTCAGTGACTACCTACTCTAATTAAGATGTTGGTTGTGGAAAATGCCATGGTGTCTACTCCTACCAACATGGAGTAGTAACTTAAAGAATTATGGGGATGTGTACATTTTAGGAGTGAATGATGTATATTTGAGTAGATAAACTTGAACTTAAACTCAAAAAATGGAGGATGGAAAAATCTAGAGTGAAAAGAAGTTTATAGGATTAAAAAGAGAACTAAGACAACAAAGAAGATGGAACAAATTGAATAATATAGACTTAAGTACAAGTAGGAGTAGGAATAAGGTAGAATATGTTGAAGAAATGGGAACCTAGAGAGATGCTTTGCTAGATGTAGGAAGTAGAGAAGGTTAAGAGTATGTAAAGTGGGAAAGAGAAGGGCCTGATGAGGAAAAAGACAGAGTTGAGATTAGTGAGGAGATGGATCAAAGTGAAGAGGAAGAGGAAAGTAGAATAAAAGTAGAGAAACTAAAATATAGGAGTAGATCATAATTGAGAGGAATTTTTTTTTAAGAAGTGAAATAATATTCATGAGAAGAGATTATGCAAAAGCATAGAAGAATCACAGTTTCAAAATCATAATCAAAAGAAGATGAGGACATAGATCATTCATTTCTTGAGTATGCATCCCCCAGCCTAATTTATCATTAGTAAAATCACCAAGTTTAAAGGAAGGGATGGGTAAAAGTTGGTTTGAGTTGTTTATAGATAAATTTGGAGAACTTAGTGCAAAGACTAAGAAGTACATAGATAAAAAGAGGCTAGTAGAGGTTAGATATGATTTTGAGACTAGTTTTAAGATGCTAGTAAAAACTAGTACACAAAACCCTATAGTCATAATGACCAGTGCACAATAACCTATAGTCATAGTCACTAACACATTAAATTTGGTATTATAAATTGTAAGCATGATAAATATGGAATTTAATCCATTTATGTTTATTACATTGACATAATATGATGCATTTATGGACCCTTACTAGTATTTCTTAACTTGCAACATGAAATGGTAGGTTAAGGGAATGACGTATGTTGATGCAAAGAAGTGTGAGCTCATAAGAGTTCTAGTAGGTCAAGATTTATAATTTATTTTAAAAATATATATTAATACCCTAGATATTTAGAAAGTTAAATCAGAGTTAATTAGATAATTTAAAATGAAAAAGTGCATGAGTCAAACTATTCATGACTTGAAGGAGATTTGGCATCAGAGTGGAAAATTTGTATGGGACTATGATCGTAGATTATTATATATGATGAATAAGATTGATTTTATCATGAAGTATAAGGATAGGTACCTATTTTTTATAAGGTCTATAATCAAGAATCAAATCCTCCATTGTGTAGTCCCAATTCTTGACTAAGGCTGATGTCTAAGTAGTTACTCTACAAGTGGAACAAATTGAAGACTATGGATATGTTACAATACCTAGCTCCTAATTAGAGTAAAAAAAGATATTTTAATAAAAAGGATAGATGATGTGCATGAAATTGATAAACCTAAACTAGGTTTATGGTGGATAAGAGCATCATAGGAATTATTGTCCTAAACCCAAGATAAAATTCTATAAACTCTGTAGAGTAGTAGGGCATGCAACCTCAAAATGTAATCTATTATAATAATACACTAAAACATCTTAGATGTTGTACTATAATTTTTTTTAAATCAAAAAATCATGATGAAAAGAGGTGTTGAGCTTCGTAGGAATTAAAAGAAGATATCACCAAAAATGTCTTTATAATCACAACGTAGTAGTTACCCACTATAAAGCAAGGAAATATAGAATGAGAAGTTGAAATAAATAGTGAGACATGAGGTAGTCCTATATGGATGCCTTTGTCACCTCAATATAAATATAAACCCTAAGTTTTAGTAAGATAGACACCATCATCATCATAATATCAGTATCAATAATCATGGAATAATGTGGGTCCTCAATAATAGTAATCAAATTGGGCTCTAATATCACCTCGGCATCAATATGGTGGAAAATATAGATATAAGAATCCAAATAGATACAATAGGTTTTGGTAGGTGGTACACAAGGTACTAATCAAAAATTTAAAAGGATAAGAGGCTCAAGGATGCTATGGGATACTTGAGATCTATAGAGGATATTTAGTTTGCTAGATTTCACCAAGCTATAGATCAACTTATAAACCAAGGTAAGGATAGAAAGATCAAGTGCATAGAGGACATAAGTATCTCTAATAGATATAACCATATTAAAATGAGTAGTTGAAACAAGAAACCCACATGCATACAAATGATGGAAACACAATGTTGAGTTGAGAGAACGATCAAAGAATGCATATGTTTAAGAGATATGAACCTTTTAACCAAATAAAAGACATTTTGTAAATCAAATACGTTTTTAATCAAGGGTTCAAGAGAATGTCTAATCTAAACCTAAATTAGTTTTTTTTTCAACACTATCACTTCTCAATGATGCAAATTTCTAGTTTAGCAAAGGGGAGATTATTTGTGTAAATGAATAGAAGGTTTTAATCAACTATATATTCTACTATGTAATGAAAAACATTTCATAATAAATAATATTATGTAATGAGAGACATTTTCAATAATGAAAGATATTTTAGATGCATACAAATGTAAAATCTTCAGAAACTACCCTAGAGAATGCTTAAAACAAACTAAACTATAAAAATATTGAAAACCCTAGCCAATACACTCTTGAAAATAAATGGGAATTTCACTTTTCATAGAAAAATTCCCTCATATTAGGCTCAAATGTAATTATGCAGGGATATCTACCAACCAATTATCTAAGCTAGGAAGTAGTAAATGAAGAAGACAAAGCTATATGTGGGTTGAATCCAAACAAGAAGCCAATAGCAATGGAGGAGGTAAAGGAGAAATTACAAAGTGAAAGAGATCCAATTTGGAGAGCATAATAACAATTATAATGAATCTTGAGGAAGCTAAGAGAAATCAAAAAGTATTAGCGGTATTGTGATGAGCATGGAGGATCACCAAATCAAGTTGCAAAAGAGTAGGGCATCCTTTATCACAATGCAAGCTCAATCATACCAAAAATGAATCAAGTGAGATCCAAGAAGGCATATGAGCTTAGAGAGTGAAGAATTATAATGAAAAGGAATGATTTTTAGTCATATAAAGCACCACCAATCTACTAAAGACCAAAAAATGACCATTTTTATCTATTAAACACCTGACAAAGCCCCAAAAAATATTTTTTGGTTGGGTCATGATCTAGGCCATAGCTTAAGGGTCCATAACATGTGTCCTAAGATGAATCTTATCCCCATAGTCTATGGATTAGGTCAAATTTTCATCTTTAATTTTCAAAATGGCATTAGAAGGATATAAAAAGGCACCTAAAGGGTTTGTCAATAAGAGAGAAGGCTAAGGAGGTGTAACGAATGTCAAGAGATGTATATGCAAGGCCATAGGTTGTCTATTTAAGTGGAAAAGGCTTAGAAGTGGGATAGCTAGGGTTGGTAGTCTACATATGAGTTGATGTTTAATCATAAAAAAAGAGTATGGTCATGGGAATTAGGATTACATATGCCCCCAAAGTCTAATTATTTAGTATTCAAATGAATAAGGAATGTTGTGTAGTACCTAAAAGCCACATAAAAACAAAGAAAACAAAGAACTAAAATGATAAAAGATAACATTACTTACACTTACCAGATAAGGATGATGATGAAATAAGTCAATGACATGATCTAAAGGTATAAATGCAAATGTTTTGTGATCCCAATCCAAATCCAATTCCATCTCCAACTCCTGTGTAGAAATGACACAAGTGATATCAAATCAAATTGTAAAATCTAGAATGACATTAACTAGAATGTTAGATTCAGTATTCTCTTTGAGAGGGATATGGTTGACTTAAATGTCCTCAAAAGAGGATAATAAATTATGCACCACCTATAAGACGTAAAGTAAATCAAATCTAAGGATGTTTTAGACACTGGTAAGCTAAGACATGTCTAGGAGTGAGTCAGAGAATAACTACACATAGTGTGCACCTAATGCATGAGAGTTAGTCAAGGCAAAAATAATCACATGATACCCAATGGTAATATTTTTCTTACTGGTAAGAAATAAACTAGGTATAATAAGGTCATAGATCCATATATCATTAATGACCTTAGCCATAGTAATAGGTCCTGGGTTACCCTGACTACTACCATTTGTATGAATCACCACATAGAGGTACACCATGATGGAGGTTGAAGATGCAAGACTAACAGTCATAGAATGAATATCTCAAGGTATGGTAGGGCAAGTAAGCTACACAAAGGAGGTAGAGAATAAATCTAAGTTGAAATCAAAGTAGTTGACTGATACAATCATGGTAAGAGGTGACAGGGGATAAGAAGTCCATAGAAAATGAAGACTAGTTAGCAAAGACCAGAGAAAGTCCTAAACCACCACAACCAACAATAGACATCACTTTTAAGAACCATAATGAAAAGTAAATATGGAATTTGTAATGGATTGACTATAAAATTTTAAATAAATGACTAACTAAAGGAAGCAAAGCAAGTAACTTGTATTCTTGGGTGCCCCCAATATGGGGCATAGGATTAGGAGGCCAATAGGGTCCCAAAGTGGATCTTGAGGAACAAAAAAGGGTGATAACAAGCCCAATAAAGACTCTAATAGAAAAATAGAGGCTGTTATTATGCTTAAAATGGGCCAAAAATCCTAAGATGAAGATTTTATGGTCCAAAATGCAATAGAGGGTAAAAACCCAAAAAGGGGCTCGTAAAAAGCAAAAATGAGAGGTAAAAAGAGGAAAAGAGGTGGAAAACAAGTCATTTTAACACTCATTTTCACTCTAAGTAACTCTAAAGAGAGTGAGAACACTATCAAATCCTAAATGAAGCTTACGAGGATGTGAAGAATACATAATAGACATGCATAATGGTCCAAATAAGTTTTTTCACATAAAACTTGGTCAATTTTATTGTATTGGGGGTTTGGGAGGCCCTATGGGCATTTTGACAAATTCCAATCAGTTTAAGGGGCAAATAAATTAGATCAACCAACCAAAATGACTAGGAGGAGGGAAACCCTCTAGGTCAAATAAGAGGCTAAGTGGTGGCTTGAGGAGGGCATTCTAGGAAGCCCTAGGGCTTCTTAGGATGCCACAACCTAGACCACAACCTATCTGGGCAAACTCATGGCTTGAATCATTATAAGGCTATGGGACCCATAGCTTGTCCCACTACCAAGCCATGGCTTAGCCTAAAAACCCATGGTCTGGGATAGAAAGGGGCCAAAATAGGTCCTAGAAAGCCTGAAAAGGCTTAGAGTATGCTTGGAAAGGGTGAGGAGGGGGGAACAAGAAAAGTTGTTTTTTAGCTTGTCTAAACATATTCTTCTTGTTTCATTAATTGCATAACTAATACATCATCATGTTTCCTTATTTTATAGATGTTAGGAGGAATTAGTGTGCTAAAAGAGGGAGCATCATCACAACCAATTGATTGATTACCATAGGGAGAGAGACCCTATGAGATGATTAATCAAGAGAGAGTACCATCATGGTTGGCCAAGGATGTAGACTCTCTTTATATAGAGGAATAATATTGCTTGAGGAGTGTATAACTATGGTGAATGGCACATGTACCATCCATGCATTACTTCAAAAACCTAGTGAATGCATTGGTGATCACATAAGTGCCTGAGAGGCACATGTTTCAACTGGGTCCTGAGCTGGAGGACATCCTAAGTATAAAGGACATCTATCAACTTTATGTATCATATCCCATAGGGAGAGAGATAGAGATTCCATAGGTATAATATACCATAGTAATGGGGGTCTTTATGGTGGGACCACACACAAAATGGAATAACCAAGGGGTATAAATCATTCATAAATCTCTTAAGATCCCATAGTTACAAATAATGATAGAATAAATCATGGTCAGGAGGCTTTATACTGGCTAGAGCATGGGGAGGATACCACTGGCATAAATAGGCATTGTCTAGAGGGTATAGGATAAATAAAGGTAGACATGGGGCTAGTACATATTAGAAGGACTATACCAGTAGTTAGATCATATCCATTACATAAGGGTAGGGGGTTGACCTAGTCAAGCCTACTACTATGATAGACCTATGATATAACTCTATTGACCTAGATGAAGATGCCATGGGGTAGAAATGCATACCCAATGCTATCATAGGATGTTGTATGGGCATCATAGTTCATGAATAGTACAAGCAGTCTCCAAGCCATACTAGACCAAGATGTAGTACCCTACTACATCTAAAATCTATATAGATCATTGATGTGGCTATAAGATGCTAGAGTGTAGGCCTTCATAAGATAGGATGAACTTTGATCCAATAGGGACCTTACTAGCATCTAGGGTGATAGGCATTAGTAACACAAGAGAGATGAGAATAGCTTAGGCTAGTTTAAGCCAAGCAGGGAGTGAGACTGGGATAGGGTGAGGGGGATCATTGTGGGATGAGATATCCATAGAGTGGGATACCACCACCACCAAGATAAATATAACTAATAAGAGGGACCCCAAATATTAGGGTTGTGACTAAGTAATAAAAGTGTGCTTTGATACATTACTTGAATTTTGCATTACTCATCCTTAGATGAGAGATAACATATGACTAGCATATTTACTCTATGTGTAAGTGTAAGAGACAAACCTAGTTGGATTAGGTCCTAAGTGGACCTACTACTAAGTAATTTATTCCCTAACATGGCCATGGTACCAAACACTGAGAGAGTACCACATCTATTAATGGGGGTACTACCACACAAATGTTACTGGTAGGTAGGTGTATAAGCATCACTAGAGATAGTGAGAGCATGTCACTAGATACTACAAGTGGAGGCAGAGGTATAAAAACATGAGGTTACAATAGTGCAATAGAAGGTAGTTATAGCATGGGTGAAGGTTGAGATCAATCGAATATAGGTAGAGCTAGCATGGGAGCAAGCTTGAGGAGTAGAGGGACCTTGGGATAGGGTAGTCTAGCTAGCTATCCTAGAGGAGACCATAACGTGAGTGGTAGAGAGGAATAAATAGATATCTCCTAGAGTAGGACTACCCTAGATAGATATCCCAATCATAGGTTGACTGGGAGTATCATGTATGTAGACATATGTGTTGAAGTTTTGGGGGCTGCAATCCGAGGATCAGATGAAGCTATGTGATGTACCTAGAAAAACTCATATATTTTTGTGATATATAGACTCATTTCTCATTATTAGCACATATGTATATGTATTTTTGTGTAATTATATACCTAATCTAATATAGACTACAAGATACACATGATTAACATTAGTAATTATAAATAAAGAACTAATATGCACCCACATATACATATGACACATAGATTAGTGGTGCGATAGGAGGGTAAATATATATCATAAAACTATAGGGGGCTTTCCAAGATGGACACACAAGACCTAGACATGGAATTTCTTGAGTTGGAACCCATTGATTAGGTGCCACAAGGCTTCACCTTTGAAAGTGGAAATATGATAAGCACCATTCCCCAAAGTGGTGGTAATCACAAAAGGACAAAACCACTTGTGAGTGATTTTTCCCTTATTTTAGTACTCCTTATCAAAAATGAGGATTGTATCACCTACTTAGAATGGATGTAGATACACAAGTTTCTCAAACTGGTAGATTTAGCAACACTGATAAGTGTGATTATGCTCAAGAATGTCAATGGAGTGCTCATCTAATTTCCTCAAGCTTGATAAGGTGAGAAACATGTTAATTTTCATCAAGAAGTAACTTGAATGGATTAACTCATAGTGAGGGAATTAAGACTGCTAAAGTGAGGATGACCTTAGACCTATATATGAGCACATGTGGGGTTGCCCCCGTGGCTATATAGAAATTAGTCTAATAGGCCCTAAGGGTAAGATAGAACATGAGATGTCAATCACATTAGGACTCAAAAATAGTATGGATGAGCATATTATTCAGTGTCTTGTTATAAGATTCATATTGTATGTTACCCTAGGGTTAATTAGTAGAGGAGAAATGAATCTTGAAACTAAAATGTTCTATGAGCTCATGCATCTTAGGGCTTTTTAAATCTGGGCCATTATGATCCATGATTGTGGCAAGAACTCTAAACCTATAAATGATTTAGTTTAGGATGAACTTGGTGATATTATTCTCAATAATTCCATAAAGGTGCATGGCCTCAACCCACTTCATGAAGTAATCAATGGTCATGGTGAACTAATGATGTCCATCAGAGGAGGTAGGTTTGAACTCATTAAAAAATTCAAGGTCCCAAATTAAAAATGGACATGGGGATAAAATGGAATTCAAGAGGCTATTAGAGGAATTAATAGCATCCCAAGTCAACTGACAAAGCTTACATGCCTTGTAATATCATATAGAATCCTTGACAAGAGTGGGATAGTAGTATCCCATCCTAATAATATGTTAGGTGGTGGGTTGCCCTCCTGGGTGGTCAGCACAGGTAATCCTATGAGACTATTCTAATGTTACAGAGGTGCCTTTAGGGGTGAGACATTGCATAAAAATACCATCAATAACTCTCTTGAATAATACACCTCCCATAAGGATGTAGTGGGTGGTGAGCTTCCAAATATGAAATCATTCCTATGAAGGAGTATCATCATTGTAGGATTGGGTATCAAGGTAGTGGATGATTTCATAATACCAATCACATTTAGAAACCTCCCTATGATATACCAAATATACCATCTCATTGAGCAAGGAATCATCAACTAACTCCTCACCAAGATTAGGTAGTGGGTACTCATCAATATGTGTGGCTACTACTAAGCCCTTGGTGGAATTTTGATTAATAATGTGGAAGTCAAACTGTTTAAGAAGCATGAACCACCTCAAATTCCTACTTGTAAGGTTCATCTTGCCAAACAAATAGAAAATTGGATTAGAATGGATGATTACATTGGTGATCTAAAGTAAATTGTAATGTTATAACTTTTTCATAGCAAAGACAAGGGCAAGGTATTACCTCTTCATGGTATTATAGTTGAGATTCAGGATAACTAGCATACAATAGATGTAATAAATAATCCTCTCTCTATTGGCATCATATTTTTGACATAACATACCCTCAATGTAAATATCAATGATAGAGGTATAAAATATGAAATCATGACCCTCAATGGGTGCTATCAACATAGGAGGGTTTTGAAACATACACTACAACTCCTCAAAATCCATCTAGACTTTAGGGGTACACAAAAATGGTGCATTCTTGCATAAGAGATGTGTGAGGGGTATGGAATTTTCTGCATCCTCATAAAATAATATGTCTAAGAAAGTTGAGTCTTCCAAGGAAATACTACAACTAGATGAGGTTTTTTGGGGAGGCATTTCTAGGATTGATTTGATCCTATTGGTATATAATTTAATGCCTCACTATAAAACAAGGAAGCTAAGGAGCTTTCCAATTGAGATGCCAAAAATGCACTTATCATGGTTGACATTGATGTGATATTTCCTAAGACACTCAAAGATTATTTTGAGGTCTCACATATGCTCATCTTATTTATGGGATTTTCTGAGGAGATCATCAACATAGCATTCCATGATCTTGTGTATAAGGTCATGACAAACATGGATCATGGAAAAGTGATACATGGCCCTAGAGTTATTCAAATAAAAATGCATGATGGTGTAGTAAAATGTACCCCATGGGGTAGTGAACATCATCTTATGTTGGTCTTTGGATGAAATCCATATCTAGTTGTACCTTGAGAATCCATCTATGAGGGTCATGATCTTGAAACCAGCTTTGAAATCCATAATTTTTTTGATTAAAGACATGGGAAAATTATCCTTTTAGTAAGCTAAGTTGAGATCATATAAATTAATGCAGATGAAAATAGATATATTCTTCTTGAGGATGGGGATGATGTTGGAAACCCATCAAGGATAATCAATGGCCTTGATGAAACCAACTCAAATGAGCTTTTCAATTTTGGCCTTAGCTAATTGGCAAACTTTGACCATAATTGTTCATTATTTTTGGCAAAAAGGATGTGTATGTAATTAGATTGCATGATGTACATGAATTACTCCTAGATTGGATAAGATAGGTCACACCTACAATTTTGATTGGGTACTTGTTAAGCAGGAGGATGACCAATATGAGGATCCACTAAACCTGATTAGGGGATCATTTGTATCATTTATCACAACATATCATACTAAGAAGGATTCTAAAGCCTACAGTCTAACATAATCACACAACAACCCTAAAAGAGTCTTATGATTTTATATTTCACTTATGCTAACAAATAAGAGAGTAAGCTATTCTAATAACAAGAAAGATAAACTAATCTAGTGTGTACCAAAGCTTGTGACACAAAGTGGGGGTTAGAACAAAAAAAAAACTAAATTAAACATGCATAGGAGACATATATTCACATTAATTTATATAGAATCCTAATACATGGAAGATAAGAATACATATTTCATTATCCATCTACACCTACAGAGGAGAAATAAAGTTAGGAATACTTACCTTTGAAGATGAACTTGTTGAGCCTTAATCTCTCCCTTGGCCAAGGTGATTTGAAAGAGATTATTGTGGTTTGTAAGGATAACCAAGATAAATAAACTCTAGGCTAAAAAACCTACCTAAGCATCTAAAATACTTCTTCATAATGCATGATCAGAGCTCCAAATAATGTATAAAACACTAACACCTTATTCCTTAAGTATAATGATCAATAAGAAAATGTCCATTCATATTTATTTTATTAATTCAACTCTCTCTTCTTAATAATGATGAAATGAATGTGTATATATATGTAGATCTTACCTAAAAACTTTTGAACATGTCAGTTATACTAGGTTGACCTAGCACAATTTTGGGCTAACTCACTAGGTCTGTGCTAGGTTGGTTGAGAGGCTAATAAACCAAAAGAGCTAAAATGTCCCCAAAACACACTAGGTTAACCTAGTTTTTTGAATAGGTCAAAAGTGTAACAAGGAAATAAATGAAGGAATAAAGCATGATAATGAATGGAATGGATAGGAAAGATAAGAATAAGCCTAGGGTTCATGGTTTTAGGAAGCAAGACTGTAGATGGCAAGTGGCAAAAGGAACAATAATATTATGAAGCACTAATGGTCTGCCCACCCCTTTCCCAGTGTACCCCTTAAGGCATGCACTTAGATAAATTGAGACTCAATAGGTTCCTATAAGATTCAAAGTGTTAGTAATTAATAAAATTTTGAAAACATTACGTGTATACATATGCCCCACTTGAAGTTCATCACGTGTCACGTAAGTGCAATAGAAGATGGTGCTTTGGAAGAGAACATGATAACACATAATGCTAATGCTAAGTATGGTGAAATAAGCAAAAAATAAGATAAATGAAATAATTATATTGAGAAACACATACCTTTAACTTACCTTAGTGCCATAGAAAAAGAAGTAGACTGTAAGAAATGAAGGTCTCCAATGTAGAGTACACTAGGCGAACCTATAGAAGTTAGTGCAAAAAAATAGCCAAAAAAAAATGGAAGATAGGCATATGATAGTGGTTAGATTGAGTTTTTAGGAAAATTTGGCAAATTAGGATTTTTAAGGCAATGTTTATAATATTTAAGGCAATGTTTATAATATTTAAGGCAAATAAATGACAAAAGGATGGAAAATGAATGACAAAAGATGGGCAAATGAATAATAAATAAATGATAAAAAGAATCACAAATGAATGACAAATGATTAGAAAACATAATAAATCATGTTGGAAATCAAGTAAAATGGAAATGATAAAAAGGAATTTAGAACATACTAAATCATGTTGAGAAGCATGTAAAACATGAATGCCAAATGAAATACATATGCAAGACAAATTTAACAAAGATATGGAAAAGGTAAAAAGTAAGCTCATGTAAGATAGGCATAAAAGAATCAAATATGAAATAATTTTGAATTAAATGTAAGTCAATATGTAAGACAAACATGAAGAAGGTATATATAAATAAAAACATTTAATAATGGCAAAAGGGTATAAACTCAGTTGTCTGCAACAGAAGGGTAGTATAACAAATGGAAGAAAAGAATGATCCATAGTTACTCAAACATGTTGTTTAGCATCTAAAGATAGATAAAATTGAAACAAATTAGTACTAGCATGTTTTTAAGAGATGAAGAAGAAGGAATTAAAGAAGAGAGAAAATAGATTTGGAATCAAAATTTTGCATGACAAGGAGGGAAATAAAATGGGTGGAGGGGAGAATGAAGGAAAAACAAAGGTACAGATAACTCTATATCAAAGTCAATACACTCAAATTAGGTCTTTCAAAACAAGAGTAATTTAAACATTTAGAATTATGAAGAACTTTTCTCAGTGATACAAGTCTTAGGTCAATAAATGGAGTATATAGGTCATCTTATGAAGGCTATATGCATGAAAAATAAAATGGACCTACCTCCCCATGACGTGTTCCCCACTCTTTAGGACCCCTTACATACTCATAGATATACTAAAAATATTGGGTACTTTCATGAGAAAGTAGGTAGTACCATAGAAGTTTTTTGAATTACACTATTCTAATCTACCGGCCTACCATACCCTAAAGGACTTTGGCTCTATGTGAAGCTGATTGTGGAGTTTGAGCTTCAATTGGAGATAGGAGATATGCTTGTAATCATGGTGTGAATTTGAATTTTTAGATATGTATGTTGCCTTTTAGATATCATTGCCTTTTGTTTAAATTATTTGGCTTTTAACTTTCTTGATGGAATTTTATATTCCTCCTTTATATGAATTTAGAAAACTAAACATGGGTGCTAAAGATAACTTTCATTTGAAAACATGGGACAAGGTTACTAAGAGAGAGAAAATTCAAAGAACATGGGGTCTAAGAGTATCATAAATATAAGTGAAATAAAATTTCTATCTTGACTTTGACCTTGTTTTATCCAATGTGGAAATGAATGAAAGGGGAAATCAATAGGAATGACACGTGAAACAATTTGAATTTCTTCAAATTGTAAAAAAAATGTGACAAAGGGAAAAGAGGGATACAATGATAACAAAGGTGTGATTCCTTATCATAATATTGAGGGAAGTGGAGGAAACCATGCTAACATAATTCTTTGAAAATTCCAACTAACAAAAGAAATAAAAGTGAAATTTGAGAACAAGGATCAATAACATGAAAATAATGATAATTTTATGAGGAGGGTCAGGTCCTATCCATGGTATCATAAGTAACTCATAAAAGAGAGACCCATGAGGGTGCTAATAAGCAAGATAGAAGCAAGTTGAGGGATATTTCTTACAAAGCAACTCACAAATGAAAAACCTAAAGGATGCCAAAACAACATTGACAAGTAGTAAAATGAAGAAAAATAAGTAAAAGATGCTAATTTTGTGAGGGGTGTCAGGTCTTATCCATAGTCTCACAAAGTAACTCATAAAAGAGAAACCCATGAGGGTACCAAAATAGAAATGTTAAAATAAAAATAAGACTCTGGAATATCAAGAGGTAAATGCTAAGGAAAGGGGAAAAAATGATCATAAAGTTACCAAGGCAAAGAATGACATAAAAATGATAAATAATAAAAGAGATATGTGAGGACAAAAATGAAATAAAATGCCAAATGTGATGTGTAAGAAAACCAAATAATGTAAAGGAAAACAATGATGATAGTAAAGTGAAACTAAAATAAGAAACATGCATAAAAACAAAGAAACATGAGACAAAAAGAACAAGTAAAATCTATGATAACATTTGTATCAAAGATGAGCATGTGAAAAACAAGTATATAAGTATTGAAAGGTTTCTTGAAGCTAGATTTATCTTTTATTATTCATTTTAGAATAAGAGTGGGCACTGCAAGATGCCCCAAAGTCTAAATGAACATGTGGATGGGAAATGCAAGATGTCCCAACATGTGAGTTGGAGTGAGGAGATATTGAACCATTAGAATGATTTGCATTGGGTTGGTAGGTGCATTTGGAAATATGTAAATGTGTTGGTTTGTTAGATTTTAAGGAGGTTAAATGTGACATATGATATTTAGGAGAGGTATGAAGAGATAAAGGAGGACCATGTATGATATGTTTTGGAGTAAGCATTTGAACTAGGTACTCTTTTGGTTCATGTGGCCTAAGAGGTTGAGATTCAATGGATGCCACAATGTGTTTAAATTTGTTCATGTTAGATATCTTTTCCTTATTGTTGTAAGAATAATGATCAATTGTTGTTTGAATAACATTAGAAGATGACGTTTGTTCATAAGGTAGTTGATGTTGATGTGATTTTGGTTCTGGTTCTTGAGATTGATTTTGAGAAGCTTGAAGATAATCTTGATAATATTGTTTGGTAAGAATATCAAGATTGAAATGTGGACCAAGCAAGGAAGAAATAACAAATCAGTGAAGATCATGACAAGACTCATGAGAATGGCCTATAGTAGCATGCCACAAAAAAAATTATCCGAATTGTATCATTTTGGAGGAGCTTTGGAAGGATCAAATTTCATGGGTTTAGAGGGTGGAAATTTCTCCTTAAGTTATTCTAGACTCAAAGGTGGGTGGGTTGGGTTAAAATTAGTTGAATTACATGCTCTATTTTGAGGTTGGGGAGACTCAGATTAATCAATGTTATGAGAAGAAGATTGGAAATATGCTTTAGTAATTGTTTGAGGTGTTTAAAATTGAGTCATAAGAAAGTCTTGTCTTTTTACTTGATCTAAGGCTTCTTCTAAAGTTTTGGGTGAAAAAATTCAAACTTTATATTGAAGAGAAGGTTTAAGAGTAGTGACAAATAGTTTTAAAAGAGTGTCATCATTCATATTATGGTTGACTTTATGAGTGAAAGACTTCCATCATTTGATGAAAGTACAAGGAGATTCATTAGGAAGTTGTTTGGAATTGATGAAATAGCTAATGTAATTTTTAGGAAGGTCATCATGTTGAAATTCATTCACTAGAACATTGACTAAATCCTCTAGTTATGAGATGGAATGTATAGGAAGTTAGTTGTACCATTCAAGTGCATCATCAACAAAGGTTTTGGCTAAGAGGTTGGTGGTAGTAAAGGTATTAGTTTGGACCCATTCCTTACAGAGATTGCCAAAAGACTTAAGAAAGAGAGTAATGTTTTTAGTCCCATTATATGTGATAGTTGGATAAATATTTCCAATATATATGGATGCAATAAATGGAGCTAAAGGTTCATTTTGAAGATGTTAAAGCATTTTGTTATTCAATGGAGGTTGAGGGATGGTATTCCCATTGGCATATTTAAGAGGATGAGTTACAAAAATTTTATCTAGTTGAGGCATGATGATTTGAAATGGTTCACTAATCATGTTTCATAAGTGTTGTTGCATGCTCATCATTTGAGATTGATTAGAAGTTTGCATGATGTTCATTTATTGGATAACTTGGGCAAGAAGTTAAGTTGTATCAATAGGTGGATTGGTTCTTATAAGATGGGTATTAATGTTTATAAGAAGAGGATTATTAATATTGGTGGGAGGAGGATTATTTTTAGGTGGAGGATTCCCAACATTGTGTTAGTTGTCTTGAGTGTGATATAAAAAGGAAGCTTGGTAAGGCCACCATTCTTGTGAGGAATGTAGATAGTATTATCATCAAGGTTTTTGAATATTTGGGAACCATATAGAATATCAATTTGAGTAGTATGATTTGGTGAAGGACTCCAAAAATTGGTATTGGAAAGAGGATTATGATGAAGGATCTTAAGTACATTGCATTATGTAGTTAGTGGTTTAGGCTTAAGAGAAGGGGAAGGAAGAAATTGGATAGTTTCATTGGAGGTAATAAAATAAGTGAGGTTATTATCCAAGTCATTAATAATCAAATGTTAAAGACTAAAGAAAGGATAATAAGATGTCATCACGATGAAACAAGACTAGATAAACACACAAGGAGAATAAGAAGTGATAAAAAAATACTACTAAGTTGACCTAGTTGGCCTAGTGAAAAAATAGGGACTGTAAAACTATACAGAGTCAACCAAGTCAATCCAGTACAATGTATAGAGACTAGAAAAAAGGGAAGAAAAGTCTATAAATAGTGCTAGGTTGACCAGGTCAACCTAGTATAGTGCACAGGGGCTGAAAAACATACTAGGTTGATAGGGTTGACCTAGTATAGTAGAGAGGGAAAAAATCCTTGTTTTTCCTATCTCTTTAGTTCTACTCATCCACTTTGAAAACCATAAAGTGTGTTGGATTTTTTATGATGTAGGAAAGATGATAAAGTTGATATTAAATTGTGAATTATAACAAAATAATTTTCAATCAATGAAAAGTAACAAGTGTTAAAGGGAAATAAATAGTCAATTGAACTAATGCTAGCCAATCCAATTAATGTACACAAAGAAAAATTTTGCACTAAAATTGGCTAATGTAAGTTTTTTCACACATAGTTGATCAAAGAGAAATCAAAAAAATTGAAATTAAAAATAGCTACTTGGTAAATCTAGAATTTTAATTAGATTATTAAGAATAATTTTAAATGATAGGGAGTTGGTTGTAATCAAGGTGCCAGATAGCAATTTATGGATGGTTTCAAGTGAGTTTAGGATGAAAAGGACTGTAGTGGTAATGAGACAAGCTTGGTATTGGGGCCTACTCCCTCACTTCACACATTGTAATGATCAAAATTTCATGTGATTAGTTAGAATATACCATTAACCATGCTTTATACTTGACTAGAGCATCAAGTCAGCTTCCCCCTTGTTGATGAAATCCAAGTAGGTTGGCTTGGGTAGTCAAATGTTAATATTATTTTTGATGTTATGTGATTTGGCCATATGTGTATAGAATAGAAATAGTGAAACTAATTAGTTAATTAAAAACTTCCTAATTAGACTATGTGAACTATTCTAAGCATGCAAATAACTAAAAGAAAAGATGTGATTAACATACAAGGTGAATTCCAAATTTGAAACAAGGTATAGTGAAAACACTATATGCACAACATATATAACTAGGTCAATAGGGTCAATCTATTACTACTAAAGATAAGGTCTAGAAAACCTACTATAGGTTGACCTAGTTTTTTCAAATAGAATAAAGAACACAAAACTAGGTCGACCAGGTTGATTTAGTTAGCTATGCAGGGGTAGTTTTGAAGATTCCAAACTTGAAAGGAAAGTTTATAATAGAAATAGATAGAGAATATACTAACCTTGATGGTTTAGACATGGAAATGAAGGAGATTTTTTATCAAGAACCTTGGAAAAATTGATATAATCTATAGAACTAGGTCAAGTTGATCAACCAAGCTATACAAGAACCTGTTACAAAAGCTAAAAAAGTGTACTAGGTCAATCTAGTTAACCTAGTAGGCTAAACTAGAAGTATAAAAAATGTTGAAAACCTATATTGGGTTGAGCTAATCAATCCAGTTGCCTATTCTTGTGCATAGAGAAAAATAACTAGGTCGGCATAATCAAACTAGTATGTCAAAATATATGAAAAAAAGAATGAAATAAGTGAAATAAATCTTACAAGGGTTAGTTTCATGTCAGATTAACTAGAATGTATGTAATTGGAATTGCATGATATACATGAATTAATCCTAGATTGGATAAGATAGAGCACACATACACTTCCAATTGGGTATACACTTGTTAAGCGGGATCATGACCAATATGAGGATCCACTAGACCTAATTAGGGAATCACTTATATCATTTGTCACAACATATCATGCTAGGAAGGGTTCCAAATCCTACAACTTAACACAATCGTACCACAACCCTAAAAGAGTCCTATGATTTGATATTTCACTTATGCTAATAAACAAGAGAGTAAACTATTATAATAATAAGAAAAGTAAACTAATCTACTGTGCACCAAAGATTGAGGCATAAAGTGGGGGTTATAACAAAATAAATAAACAACAACTAAATTAAACATGCATTGGAGATATACTCACATCAATGTATATGAAATCCTAATACATAGAAGAGAAAAATACATACTACATTATCTATATACTCTTACAAAGAAGAAATAAAGTTAAGAATACTTACCTTTGAAGATGAAATTATCAAGCCTCAATCTCTCCCTTGTCCAAGGTGTTTTTCAAGAGATTATTGTGGTTTATAAGGATAACCAAGATAAATCAAATCTAGGATACACAACCTACCTAAACATCCAAAATACTTCTCCACAAGGTAAAATCAGAGCTCTAAAGAAAGTATTGAATCCTAAAGCTTTATTCCTCAATTAGAATGGTTAATAAGTAAATGTTCATTCACACTTCTTTGATTAATTCAAATCTCTTTTCTTGATAATGATGAAATTAACTTATATATAGGTGGATATTACCTAAAAAAATTCAGACATGTTGGTTGTACCAGGTCGATTGGGTTGACCTAGCATGTTTTCAGGATAACTCACTAGGTATGTGCTAGGTCGGCTAAGAGGATAACAAACCAAAAGAGCTAAAGTGTCCCCAAAACACACTAGGTCAACCAAGTCGACCTAGTTTTTTGAATAGGTCAAAAGGGTAACAAGGCAAGAAATGAAGGAATAAAGCATAAAAATAACTAGAATGGATAGGAAAGAGAAGAATAATCTTAAGATTCATGGTTTTAGTAATCCAGAGTGTAGGTGGTAAGTGGAAAAAGGAACAACAATCATATGAAGAACCAATGGTCTACCCACCCCTTTCCTGATGCACCCCTTAAGGCATGCACTCAGAAAGATTAAGACTCGATAGGTTCTTGTAAGATACAAAGTGTCAATAATTAATAAAATTTTGAAAATATTATGTGTATACAAGATAAGCCCCATCATCTATAACTACATCATGGAGAACGACATCAATATCTATACCATGAATTTTGGCACATTCCCAAGTGAATACATATAATAATTCATGTAAAAAAGTGACCAAAATTCCCTCCTCATCTATATAAAGGTTAGCACTAATCTTAACAAACTTTGGCCTTGTATAGGTCTCAAGGTTGACATCTATGGAACATTCAACAATCATGACATTGCCTTCCTCAAAACACTCAAGAGTGGGAGGAAGCAATTATTCTAACTCATCAGACTCGATGAGCATGACATGAATTATGGGGATGCCATAGATTAGGCCATTAGAGAGATAAATCTCCAAACCTATAAGATCAAGAGGGGTTCAATTATTATGAAAAACTTTCATGAACTTCTTGTATGCCCTTTTCTATTTAAACAAGTTACATGTTGTAACATGGATGAAATAGCACTTGATATCTGACTTGATAATTCAAGATACCTCACTAGGAGAGGTATTTAGGGTGTTAATTCCATGATGGGACAATCATGATAAAATTGTAATAGGATCAACATCTAGGTATATATCTATGAATAGGTCTATAAGAGTGAGGATCCAACTAGACACCTAGAATTTGGAGGCATTGGGGGTCATACAATAGCTGTGATATGAGTGAATGTTTATTGATACTAATCAAGGTTAAAATGATCATACTTGAGAAAATAATATTCATAGGTAAGATCCTTTTATGAACCCATATGTCCCAATGAAGAGACAACCAAAGCCTCATCATAAGGATTTATCTTACAATAGATAGATTCCTAGGGATCTGGGTCTACCTCCAAGGTGTGAACCTCAAATTCATTCATAAATTGGACCATATGAAACATTATCTATGTGATGGATTGAATGTAAATATTCCCAAATATGGCTAATAATCATTTCATATGAGAGATCTATGTCTAATACACAACACTCAATCCTGACAGTCTTGGGTCCAAACTTGTCCTAAAGCTTCACATTACCCACCGAGACAAGTGTATCATTTTTGAAGATAACACAACTATGCTGAGGTTCATAAAGCTTCCTATGAATGATGCCCAACTCATTAAACACCCATAAATTCAAGATGTTCAATTCAACACCTTCATATATGATGCATCTTTTGATGCAACGGTCATCTATAAAGGTCTCAATGTAGAGTGAGAACTTAGCCCTATTTTATAGAATGAAAAGGTATCATAAAGAGTTAGGGTCAAAATATAAGATAGGTGAAGAGGGTGGCTAAGGATTTATAAGTTTAATAACACCTTAACATCATCATGTAGTGGTTCCTCATAGATAAGACCAAACTCATTGAAGATAATCCTTGTTTACTTATGGAAAAGTCAAAGAACGTTCGAGATGGAGATTCTAGTTGAGAGGCCTTATAACTCCCCTATGATGGAGTAAAAGTGCTATCTATATTTGGGAGGGATATTACACTAAAATTCAAATATCAATTTGGGATTCCCTACCCTCGTAGGCTAGCCTGAGAGCCCTACACCACTATCATATCCAATGGGGTCAGTTTCATGACCTGAGTATGTATTAACAAAACACTCATAACTGATAGGGGCTATGTCAATTATAGTAATGAGTTTGTTTATATTTCACTTCGATTTCCTTTTAAAGTTATCTAAGGATGAGGACTCAGAAGAGGTAAAAGAATGAGATGTAGAGTGTTGGGCCTTAGCCTTGTATTACTTCTTCCTCTTGTTTTTCTTCTTCTTCCCCTTGTCATGGTTAAGAAGAGGCTCTGTGAACACATCCAACTTGTGGTTAGGTTTATAAATGGGATTTTTAGGGGGAAGATAAGGTCTTCACACAATATTTTTGGATAACACATTCCTTGTCAAAATGCCCCTTAATCTTGTGGAAGTTTCATAGTTTAGTGGATTCACAGGGATATGACACTTGCTTCCCTCTTGCATTCTTTTTAAGGACCTTGTTTTTAGTTGGCCTCTTACAAAATTTACCTTTCATCCATCCTTCTTGTCCTTCTCTCAATAGGATAATAAATGAAACCATCATTAGTCATATTTCATTTGTGATCATACAAAGAGGATGACTTTTGAGTCAACATGGGATAAATGCTTGTGTGCACCTCTAAGACTTTAATATTCAAACACTCATCAATAACTTCATCATAAGAGGTGGGTTCAAACTTGACGACCTCAAGGTGGACTTCTTGACTTAATACTAGCATGTATATATCATAGAGATTATCATCCAAGAATCTTATCCTACAAGTATAGATGACTAAATTCCACCTATATACAAATTTAAAGTTTGACTCACCCTTTTCTTGTGCCATGGAGGTGAGTGATTATATCTTGAGGTTAAATGATCTACAAATATCAATGTGTTGGAAGAAATCATCTAAAAGGAACTATAACATTGAAAGATAATCTAGTGGCATATTTTGGAACCAATCTAAAACTTCATCTTGTAGGGAGTGAGTTAAGATATTCAACATCATGCCTTCATTTTATTCCCAATCCATACACATCATCATAAACTAACTTGATATGATCTATGGGATTATCATCTTGAGTCCCATTAAAATTTAGTAGTTCAAGGATTAGAGTAAGAAGGGGAATAAAATGCACCCAATGGGATAGATAATTCCTAAATATATGCTCATAGGAATGGTTTATAGTGGGTTGGCGATGAGCTCCATGAGGAGGCCCATAGGGATCATGATGTTGCCTACACTAGTAAGGGTCATCATGACTATGGTCATGTGGGATATGATGTCAAGGCAGATCTTGATATAGGTGATACTCATGATGGGTATCCTCTTGATAATGGGGTGAAAAAAGGCCATGGTAAATGTATTTTTCCCTATGGGGATCATTAGATGACATGGTGACCTAGATCCTAATAGTTCTGGCCATATGTAGCAAGATGAGGGTCTACATGAGGGTGTTAATTTTAAGATAGGCATCCCATAGATCCATAGTCTATAAGTGGTGGTCATAATATGTTCATCTAAGACCCTAAAATAAGGGCTAAGAGTATGAGAAGATTCCATAGGAAGTATATTCCTAGTCAATTTAGGGAACCTATATTTCTCAACATGGACACAAGGGGGTTCTTGCCATGGAGTATCCTACTAATAAAAAGGTAGAGCACTCATGTATGAACTAGTTGAAGTACCCAAAATAGACTAGGTGCAATCTCTATCTTTAGAGGAAGCATTCTACCTACTCCTAAGGGAATAATGGTGCTCTCCATTCACATGAAGTTGCATGCGATAATAAATAATGATTGTGTATAACTCATCAGGCCTCAATCATGAAAGGGGGTCATCTTCACCCATATAAGGTGAATGAAAATCAGTCTCAAGTCTTAAGGAGACATCTTTAGATAAGTAAATTTTAAACTAATGAAAAGGTGAGCAATCCCATTGGTTGTATATCTTCCAATCATGTTCCCTATAGAACATGAGAGGGTGAAGGTCACTATGTTGGGTTGAGGGAACCTCCTAGGTCATATGTTGTCTATGGAATTCCATGTAGTCTTAGCCTACTCATGTGTGAGCTTAGGGACAAGACCCTAAATCCAATGGGATTGGTGTCCCAAAAGTGGGAGATTGGCCATAGATGTAATGAAATAAGAGAAATATGAGAGACATCAAAAAATCTAAATGGCTGAAAAACTAGTAGGGAGAACACAAAACCAAAGAAATATCAAACAACAATATAGATTTAAAATAAACATAAAGCAAAGACTTATGTCTATCATAGGGAAATCAGCTAAGAGATATCTAAATGGGTTAGAAATAGCATGAGACTATATGTGATGTCCTATAGGGCATGCCAAAATGTAGCTCCAATAATACAAATGGATTCACTAGGGTTTGGTAGTGGGTACATAGGCTACTAAGAAAATAAGTAGAAGGCTAACATGATCAAGGATGTTATAAATAACTTGAGATCTATAGAGGTTATCTAGTTTGCTAATTTACATCAAGTTATACATGGACCCATAAACTACGTTAGGGATAACATGATCAAGTGCACAAAGGTTATAGGTATCTCTAAGGGATATAACCACAGTAAAGTGATCGCATAAAACAAGAAACCTACTTGCATATAAATGATGGAAATAAAATGTTGAGTTGAGAGAACCATCAGAGAATACATACGTTTAAGAGATAGGAAATTTTTAACCAATTTAAAGATGTTTTGTGAATCAAATACATTTTCAATTAAGGGTTCAAGAGAATGCCTAATCTAAACGTGAACTAGTTATTTATTTTTAACACTATCACTTCTTAATGATGTAAATTTCTAGTTTAGCAAAGGGGAGATTGTTTGTGTAAATGAATAGAAGGTTTTGATAAACTAGATATTTTACTAATCAATGAAAAATATTTCATAAGCAACCATATAATGCAATGAGAGACATTTTCAATAATGGAAGACATTTCAGATTCATATAAATGTAAAATCTTCACAAACTAACCTAGAGAATGCTCAAAACAAATTAAACTAGCAAAATAATAAAAAAAACCTAGCTAATACACTACTACAAATAAATGGGAATTTCATTTTGCATAACAAATTGACCTCATATTAGGCTTGAGTGTAATTGTGTAGATATATACCAACTGATTATCCGATCTAGGAAGTAGTCAAAGAGGAAGACAAAGATGTATGTGGGATGAGTCTAAACCAATAGCCAATAACAATGGAGGAGGTGAAGGAGAAGTTCCAAACTAAAAGAGATCCAATTTAGAGAGCACAATAATAAGTATAATGAATCTTGAGGAAGCTAAGATCAATCAACAAGTCTCATGAACACTGTGATGGAGCAAGGAGGATCACCAAATCAAGTTGTAGAAGAGTAGGGTATCCTCTATCACAATACAAGCTCAAGCATACCAAGAATGAATCAAGTGAGATCTAAGAAGGTATATGAGCTCAGAGAGTGAAGAAGAAGAAGAATGAAAAATAATAATTTACAATCATATAAGGCACCCCCAATCTTCTAAAGACCAAAAACTACCCATTTTTGGTCGTTGGGCACCTAATAGGGCCCTAAAAATTGCTTTTTAACCAGGCTATAGCCTAAGCCATAGATTAAAGGGCCATAACATGAAATTTAGGCCATAATTTAGCCCCATAAGTCATGGCTTAGATAAAATGCATATCTTATATGGTCAATAGGGCTTTAAAATGGTCACAAGAGGTACCCAAAGGGTTTGTCAATAAATAAGAAGGCCAGGGAGGTGTAAGGATTATCAAGAGATGTATATGCAAGGCTAGAGGGTGTATATACAAGTGGAAAAGGCCTCAAAGTGGGATAACTAAGGTTAGTAGTCTACACATGAGTTGATGTGTAATCATAAGGAGTAGGGCATGAGAAGTATGACTACAAAAATAATGCACAAAAAATATAACAAAGAGGATTTACTAGGCAACAATCACACGATTGGGGTTTTTTTTAGAATAGAAGAGGATATAAAGTAGGATACAAACGAGGATATCAAGGTGGATATTATTTTAAATTTTAGTACTTATTAAATGTAAATCCTATGTTGTCAAGGGGATTAATTAAAGTAAATAAATATAACCACTAATTTATAATATAATTGACCTAGTTTGACCTTTCTAAAAATATAAATAAATAATGTAAATAAGTAATTAGCTGTAAAATGACTAAAATGAGAGATATAGAGGACACAAACTGAGATAGAAGCTAATCTAAGTGTCATGGATAGGATCTAGATGTCAAAACCCTTCTTAGATAGTAGTGTCCTAATTATATAGTATCACCATGTGGTTCTAGTGTCCTTATATTGGTGGTAGTGTCCTTTGTGAAGAATTATTTTGAGCTTCTAGGTGCACCTGTGTCTGGGTCTATCAAACCTATTCCTATGCACATAAGTTATAGATCTCTGTAGTTGACCTATTTTGACTAATTTTATGTGTACACCCTAATCCTTCATGTTTTTAGGGCATTCAGTTGACACAAGTAGTAAAGTGTGTTGTTAGTGAGTTTGTCTAGACATCCTCAATACCCCACTATGATGAGAGTTTCCTACATACCAATACTCCAAATAGGGATCAAGAATAATGTAGTTCTCCTCACTTAAGTGCTAGTACAAGTGTAAGTGAATCTAGTATGAATGTTGGGTTGATTACTTTAAATGTGTTTGATACTTGAAACATGAGTAATATGAGCTTAGGAATGTTGTATATGGTTGTATATGGAAGTGGGGCACAATAGGGATTGATAACCTTTATTGTGTACAATTTGTTCTGAGTTTGTATGTGTAATTTGCATCTAATTTTCATCTAGTGGTTAGAGTGCTAAAATTTACACACACACACACACAGAGATTATATATATATATATATATATATATATATATATATATATATATATATATATATTTCTAGTGCTTTTCTAGGTCTTGAAAGAGGTCTAGGCCAACCCTAGGTGATCTTATATTTGAAAATATATCCATTGGTATAAAATGGAGGGACAAGACAATAGTGAAAAAATTGGGACATTAGTACCATGGGGCATTATTTCCCCTATTATGGTACTACTATCTAGGTGGTAGAACCTAAGGCAATAAGGGCCAGGATGTTAAGATGAGGGTCTAGGACTGATGTAGGGATGTATGTGGCCCATATAAAGGTTGGATAAGTATGAAAATAGGCCCTAAGATAGTTCTAGGGATAAATTAGGGATTGGTGGTCTCAAGTATCACTCTTAGTAGTCAAGTGTCATTTTTAAGTGATTACATTTGTCCCACTTTATTTTATAAATACAACAATGTGAAATGTCTAGGATAAAGGAAAAAGAAGCATAATTAGACTTACCTAAGATGTAAAGCCTATGAATCTAGATCTGAGTATGTGAATCATACTCCATTACATGTCATATATATGAAATGTGCATAGACCAACCCTTATGAGATATCAAAAGCAAAGATAAAACTCGGTAAATATATCAGAGAGAGGAAAGGAGTGAATAGAAATCACTTGGTACACAAACTAATGTATAAACTTGGTGAAAACCTATGTGTATGTGTGTGTATTGACCAATTATTGAATATTTTGGACTAAGTTGATGGTTTGATCTATCCCCATATGTCAGTGGCTCAAGAATTCAATCTAGTTTTGACTCCATCATTGCCCACCCCTTCTTAGTGGATCATGACCTATGAATACCTTGGATTGGATTGATGGTGTGTTCAACCCTCTTATGTAATTGTCTTAAGAACTCAAGTAGACTATGATTCCATCATTGCCTACCCATGTGTAGAAGATGCATTTGAAATTGAAACTACACAATGTAAGTGGAGATGTGTCATCTATATATCCACTCAAGAATATTAGGTAGCTCTAAGCCCCTTAGGAATGCCAATCACTATAGATGGATTAAGGCATGAATATGGTGTGTAACTTGAAACATGGTGTAGTATGTTTATAACATAGAGAATAACATGGATTTTATCACTCCATCTAATCAACTAGTGTATAAGTGAGCATATGGATTCTAGTCTGAGTTGTAATAATCTATATATGAGTATATGGATTCTAGACTGAGTTGTAATAATCTGTATATGAACTAAATTGGGAATTATCATGCTACACATGATGCCCCTAATCTAAAAAACATTATATTAATATGAGCTAAACTAAGACAAAATTTATAATTTATAATTGAACCTATGCAAACCTAAACTTTACATGTTATACTTTTTTGGCTAATCTAGAATTATCTAAAATTGATGTTACTATACAGTAGTTCCATATTTTGGATAGTAGCATCATGTGGTTCTAGTGTCCCAATTTGGGTATTAATGTCTGACTATTCTAATTTTTGTGAAACTATAGTTGATCTTTATGTGACTATTTCCCACTATGTTTTCTTAAATCTGATTTCTATGTTCTAAGCTTGTATGCTGAAAAGTGTACTCTGAGGCCATTTGGATAGCCTAATCTCTATGATAAATGCCCCCTTTTTTTAGGGGAGTTGTTTTACCTATGAAAGAACTATCCTTAAAATAAAAATCTCTATAAAATGTGTGTTATCCATAACATATATGATATCAATGTAATAAACCAATATGATGTGCATACATAACATCAAAATGTAAGCTAATCTGAGCATAAGTGTGTAATGTGTGATGTATGTTAGGTCTATAATTCACAAGGTATATAAACACAATATTTTTATTAAAATTACCACTTACTAACATTTTTCTCTTAAAATAACCTATCAAGTTTCAATCTCTCTGAGTGCATGCCTTAAAGGGTGCAATGGGAAAGGGGTGACCAAACCATTGGTGCTTTATAGGATTTTTGTCCCCTATACCACCACTTGATATCTATATAACCATATCTTATACACTTCCCTAAAATATTCCACCTTTATTACACACTCCTTAAAGTAATTCACCACCTTAATTATACCTTACCTAATCATAAAACCCTCTTTGACATTTATCAAACATTGTCCACCTAGGTTGACTATGTATTCTAATTAATATTTTCACATTATGGGTCTAGGTCAGCCTTGGCTGACCTAGATTGGGACCTAACTTATTTTTATCAATTAACATTATAGAGTCGAATTATGCCAACCCTATCATCTAAACTTTTAGAAAGGTTTAGATCTAGATCTAATTATATATACACATCCATTCCATAATTGATTAGAGGAGAGAATAAGAAGAATCATATATTACACATCTACTTATCCACCATTGTACTTGAGGAACATTGCTTAGTGTTTTAATATTTTCTTTGGAGATATAAATATTGTCTTGTGGAGAAGTCTTTTGGATACATAGAGAAGTTGTGTAGCTTAGGGTTGACTTATCTTCATTATCCTTACATATGACAACAACCTATTATGAATCACATTTGCAAGGGAGAGATTGAGACTTGGTGTGTTCATCTTCAAAGTAAGTATTCCTAACTTTGATCCTCCTTTGTTAAATTAGATAGATTTGCATTTGTACTTGTCTCCCATGCATTAATATTTATTATACATTAAATTGAGTATAGATCTTCTATTCGTGTTTACTTTTTATGTTTATTACCCCCACTTTGTGCCAAAAGCTTTAATGAACACTAAGTTAGACTTGACTTTACTTTGCATATACTTAGTGAATATAAAAACATAGGACCTAGCTAGGTTTATTATATAGTTTTGCTTGATTAGAAGCTTTATAACTCTCTCTAGTGATATTATTTTGGTAAGAGACCCATTAGTTAGGTCTATCAGATCAATCTTGGTCATGACCCCAAATGTATAAATGTATCAACAAATAAAATTGTAATTAGGATTTATCTTCTCTAAGCTAGGATTGATTAATAGGTCAGCTACATTTTCCTTTGTATACATTCTATTAAACCTGACATGAACAAAACCCTTGTAGGTTTCCTTCATGCATTAATTTTATCATCATATTATATTTTTTATTATTGTAGTACTGTATAGACCCTGTCAATATAGTTCTAATAGTTTGTGTGCAGTTTTAACACACAGTCACTACAAAATGACTCTTTTTTATTTGTACAAGTCATCTCTAAATATAGGTGGCTAGATTGATTCGCTCAACATAGTCTTATTATTTAATTATAGGATTTCATACATAGTCAATCTAGTCAACTCTATTTTTAGTTATCTTTTTTAGCATACAGTTTTATAGACATAGTCGAGCTAGTCGACTCTACTCATAGATTCTTTTTTTGAACACAAGTTTTGTAGACTACATCAACCTAGTAGACTATGTTCATAAAATATTTAAATTATCACTTAAACAATAAAATTTAAAATTTAAAAACTAAGCATCTTTAAAACTACTGAGGTTCATTTTTACCTTCTCTATCAATTTAGTTCTTCATTTATAGTTTTATTTTTCATAAGATTTGAGTCTATAAAAGTACAACCCTATAGCAAACTGGGTCAACTAAAAAAACATAGTTCTATAGCCTAACTTATTTATAGAAGACACAATCAACCTATTTGACTGTCTTTTTCTATATCTTGCTTCTAAAGAATGGTAGCAACCATGTCGACTATGTTCTATATTTTTGCATACAGTGTTACCTAAATTGACTCTATACTCTTTATAGTCAAAAGAATTAACCTATTTTTACAGTAATTAGTTCACTTTTCATTTCAATTGCTTACATTCTTATAGTAATAAACATAGACTAATTAGGTGTTTTTTTACTTTATTGATTTAGTCACATTGTTTTTCTCTTTTTCACACACTTTCAAATCACTTTACACTAAAATGAATTAAACATTTTTCTTCCCAAGGTCTACCTACTTGGATTTTATTACCAAAGGGGAACCTGACTTAGTTTTATAGCCAAGTATAAACATGTTGATGGTATATATTGGAAAATAACTTGACACCCTTATCACTATAAGATTGTGAAGTGAGGGGATAGGCCCTAATACTAAGCCAGTATCATTGCCAATACATATCCCTTACAACATAAACTACATGAAACTATCCTTAGATTAATTTTATAGATCCTTCTTACAACTAACTTCCTATCACATTAATTTCAAAACTTTATTATAACTTAATAACATTTAGGAATGGCCACTTAAATTATCATTTACATTCCACTTTTATTGCTTTCTCTTTTCAACTTGTATTTTGTATTGCAAAACTTGTACTAGTTAGTGTTGGTACAAGATTTGTGTTGTGTGTTATAATTAGATCAAACACATTTGATATATTTCCTTGTATGCTCAATTTAATTTGATTATCCATCTATAATTTATCACATTTCAAAATTTTCCTTGTCCTCAGAACAAAATCAATCTAGTAGACTTAGTCTTTTACAGGTTATTTTGCTTAGCCTTCTCATAGAACTAAGTCAACTTGTTTGACTTAGTTATTTATAGTTTTATTAGTGTTTTTACCTATCTAGTCTTATTTCATAATGATGTTATCTTTTCAACCTCTAATTATTCAAGAACACTACATAATTTAGGATTTAGATCAAAACCTCACTTATTTTATTACTTCAAATAAAACTATTCAATTTCTTCCTTCATGTCTTCTTAATCCAAAACCATTTATTACACAATGTAATGTAGTTGACATTATTAATCCTAGTCCTCCTCCTACTAACAATTTATCAAATCCCCTACACAAAAAACCATGTCCTACTACCAATATAGGGAATGCTCCTCCTACCAACACTAATAGCGTACCTCTTACCACTAGCAATCAAAAACCTCCCATTGATACAAATCAAATTATTTCTCAAATAATTCAAAAAAATAATGTTATGAAAACAACTAACCATTCCTAAATGATTCAAATTCAATGTCAAATGTTACAAATGTCTAATCAACCACATCAAGTTATCATGAATCAACCAAATCAAAATTTTGTCCCTGCTCCTCTTATATATGCCAATGGAAATTTAAACCCTCAACTAATCATGCATAAAAAAATCTTATACATATTCAAAATGAACCTTTAAATTCATTCATTTAATCCATACATATTGGAAACCTATCTCCAATTATCACATATGATGGAACTAAAAATCCCACTATATTTCTTAAATATTTTGGTAATATCTATAAGGAATGGGTCCAAACTAACACCTTTCTTACCACTAAACTAATATCCAAAATCTTTGTTGGTGATGCACTTGAATGGTACAACCAACATCCTAGACATTACATCTCACAAATAGAGGATTTATTCAATGCTCTAGTGAAGAAATTTCAACATGATGACCTTCCTAAAAATTACCTTAGCCATTTCATTAATGCTAATCAACTTCCTAATGAATCTTCTCACACTTTCATCAAATGATGGAAGTCTCTAGCTCATAAAGTAGACCATAACATGAATGATGATACTATTTTAAAATTATTTATTACTTATCTTAAATATCCTCTTCAATAAAAAGTTAGGATTTTTCCTCCTAAAACCTTATAATAATCCTTAGACCAAGTAAAAGGCAAGACTTTCTTATGATGTAATTTGAATCACCTCAAGAAACTACTATAGAACCTTTTCAATCGTTTTCTCATAACATTGAATCATATAAACCTCCCCAAACTCAAATGAGAGAATCTAATTCAACCAATTTTAACACCATCAACCCTCCCTTTAGTTTAGAATAAATTAATAAGAAATTTCCACCCTCTAAACCCATGATCTTTTATCATTATAAACCTCCTCCAAAATGGTGTAATCCTAATAATTTTTATTAGTAGCATGCTACTATACGCCATTCTCATGAGTCTTGTCATGATCTTCACCAATTTATTCTTAATTAATTTCTTGTTACACATTTCAATATTGATACTCTAAAAAAATAATGTTATCAAGACTATCTTCAAGCATCACCAATCCAATCTAATGAAACACAATCGCATCAATATCAACTACCTAATGATCAATAACAATTATCCCATACCTCCACCTCATTCACTAATGTTATCCAAACCATAGTTGATCCTTATTACTATAACAATAAGGAAAGGATAGATAACATGAACAACATCATATGGGTGGTTGCATTCATCCAACCTCAACCTCTTAATTCACATGAACCAAAGGAGCACCTAGTTTAAATGCCTACTCCAAAGTGTATCATATATGGTCCTATTTTACCTTATAGAACTATTCATACCTCTGATAAAAATGTTATTTAATTAAAAAACCCTTAAAATCTAATAAACAAACACATTTACCTATCTCCAAATGTACCTACCAACCCAGTGTAATCAATATAATGGTTCAATTTCACTTCACTCCATATCACATGTTAGGGCATCTTGCGATGACCATCCACATATCACTTCAAAATTTGGGGCATCTTGTGATGCCCATCCCTAAATCCACTTACCTTTTTTGACATATTAAGATAGACATGCTTCTTATACAATGCATAATAATAATCAAATTCAACTTCAAGAGACATTCTGAGACACAGGCTTGTATTTCACATGCTCATATATTTTAATTATTATTTTTGTCTCATGTTTATTTTTATTTGTGAACTTTATTTCATTTCATTTAATTTTAATTACACCATTACTTCCTTTGGGTTATTTTATTTTATTTAAATTTATATTTTGTAAGTTGCATAGTAATACCTTGGATAGGACTAGATCTTCCACATAGACACATTTTAATAGCACAATTATTTCCTTTGGGTTTTATGGTTTCATTACACATTAAATTTAGAATTTATCTCCATTTTGGTTCTTATATATCTCTTTAATTGTTAATTTTTATGTCATTATTTACCTTAGTACCTTTATTATTATTTTCCTGATTATTTAAGATTCACCTCATTCGTGTTCACCTTGTGAGTTGTAGTTTAATACCATGGATAGGACTAGGCTATCCTCATAAATTACCACATTAAAATATCTTTCATTTACTTTCTCCCTCCTTTGGGGTCAATAAAATATCATTGATTCTTATGATAAATCCCTTGCAGGTTAGTATGTCCTCTTAATGACATGATAATCATAACATAGCCCATCCCCTTCATAGAATTATTCTACCTCCTTGTGATACATGGATGAAGCTATTATTATCCCCATACTTCCCTTATTTTCTTTAATTTGAGGCACACATAGGTCAAATTTAATATTTCACACTTACTTATGGGCAAGTATAGGAGTCTTTAGACACCTTGTTATTTAGGTCCTTTTCTCTTGTGACCAAGTGTAAGCTCTCTTGTGATTGTCACCTATTTCACTCATGTTTGGTTCTCTAAATCCATATCGAGTAAAAGGAATAGAAAAATCCAAAATAGTTAAAATAAAAATCATAAAATAAATAAAATGCAATGATTAAAAGGGGAAAATAATCTTAAAAGTTAGATGACACTAAATATGTGACCTATATTTAGCATATCTCTTATCTTAATCAAAGATTAAACTCCACAGTTGGCCTCATGATAGAGCCAAGGTCCATTGGGGTGTAGTAGGCTAGTAGACTGGGGTAGGAGGTCTCATTATATCATATGATTTTAGTTTCACCTATTTTATCATACAAGTACCTAATATTTCTAATAAACTGATTACTCTATAAGGGGTCCTAATGTTGGCAATATGATTGTCATTCATGTCAAAAGGGAAATATTTGGCACTATGAATGTCATTGATGTAAAGATAATCAGTCATATACAAGATTGATGGAGATAAGAGCATGTTTTATAATTGCACAAGTTGTAATATTATCATATAAATTTGTCATGTTTTTACAAAGACCATTTCTAGATATTTGCAAATAAATAGATAGAATATCTATTATGGGTTTTTCAAGTGTTTCTCATATATGTTGTTCATAGGTTCAAATGAAGAGAAATGATCCTAGAAATGATTTATTCTAGCTCTCAGACATTACTAGGGTTTCTCAATAAAACCCTATGGGTTTTAGTCATGACATTCATAGGAATTTATATTTTTATGTTGACTGGATATAGGTGGGAACCGATCACTTAAGATATAACTTAAGCCTTCCTCATGATTGTGAAACTAGCCCCTTTGACCTAGAAATTACTAGCTATGAGTAGTGATCAAAAATCTTAATATTTACTAAGTTATTAAATTAATATTTCTTAAGTTTGATCTTAATCAATGGTTAGCGCTTAATCGTATAATGAAGATCCAAAGATGCACAATGAAGTCTATCTATCAAAGGTACCTGAGAGAGAACACATTAGCGCCAAGTGTCACAAGCATGAGAACTAATAATGTGCAGAAGGCACATGAGATTTCAAGTGTCACAAGGATGGGGATTAATATTAAAGTTCTTAGAATGCATATGTTAGTGCCAAGTGCCATAAGCATAGGGATTGACAATGTGCAAAAGTCATGTGAGAGTGTCAAGTGTCACAAGTGTGAGACAAGGATCTAACATTGAGCACATGATCATGAAATGAATATTAATAGACCACATGGAGTCAAAGAGGTCAAAGTGTTTGATGTTTAATGAGTAAAGGACCAAACTAGATTAATAGTGTGTATGTGTTTCAAAATATCAGGAAGTAGTGAGATGAGATCAAGTGCTCAATGTTTAATGATAAATAGAGGTAAATTACATGCTACTTTTGAAGATCTAATGGCATGTGGGATCTCATATCAAAATATCAATAGATGTGTTTTAAATTTAAAATGTTAAATTTTGAAAGCTCATAAAGATCTAATAGAGTTCATGAGCCTATCAGAGTTTGATCTAATAATTAAATTTTAAAGTTGGGAAAATTTAATAAGGATCATAAAATCATGGTGTAAAACTTAAGATCATTGGTTAGTATTTAAATATATGTTCATCTCAACATTTAAGTGATGTAATATCTAAGAAAGATGGATTATATGATATAGATAATGATATAGATCATTGTGATCGATCAAAATTGTGCACTATGGTATGTGCATCAAAACTAGATCCTGATATATGCTAAATATAATAAAATTTATAGAATTATGGTAGTGGTGCATGAATTCAAAAAATGAGAAAACTTTGGGAGTGTGATGTGTTAACAACTAAGTGTGAACACATAGAATATGTGATACCTAGATCTATGCACATATGTGTCATGTAGGATACACACTAAGTGCAGTAGAGTAGACAAAGAGCTAAATTGAGAGGGAGTGAGAAAGAGAGGAAGAGAGATGCATATCATAGCATGAGCAATTATAGAATAGGTCTATAACATATAACTAGATTAATTTTTTAATAAATTTTTGTAATATGGAGTTGTAGCTCCATAATAGATCTAATTGGTAGGTGCCATCAAAAGAGCTAAGTTGGTGCTCAGTTAGGGAGTAGGTGTTTTCTTAGATTAAGTGATCTTAAATCAAGGGATTGGTGTTTCCTTAGGGTTAGTACCATTAAACATCATAACCAATGAGGTTTTGATTTTGAGGCTGGATTAGAACATTAGATTCTAGCATATATTCTCACTGTGGTTTTTTGCATATTAAGTTTTCCATATACATTGAGTGTTGTGTCTATCTATGTGTGTGATCTTTTCATATAATTTTTAATTTACATTAAAAGTATTAAAGGACTAATTTTAAATCAATCTACTAATTCACCCCCAACCTCTTAGTAGATAGTTTTGTTCCAAAAATTGGTATCATATCCCTAGTTCCTTAGAAGAAGCTTAATCAGCTCAAGTAGATATTTGATGGTAAACACAAATGGATATTCAAGAAGGATCTTCCTCAAACAAATCACCTCTCTTTAATGGATCAAATTATGTATTTTAGAGCATTAAAATGGAATAATATTTATCTTCATTAGGTTTTGATGTATGGATGTCTATTGTAAATTAATATATAATTCTTGATACAATTCCTACTGATCGGGCTGCCAAGAAAGCATATGAGAGTATCAATGTCAAAGGTTGAAGAAGGATTGAAACATGTTAAAATTGATAGACACATTTGTGAAGAAGAATTAGAGTCTGAAGAAGAAGTAGCTAATGAAGAGCCTAAGGAAGTAAATGAAAATCCACCTACAAGATTTGTTCAAAAGGATCATCCTATAGAACAAATCATTGGAAATAAGAACGGAGTTAAAACAAGGAAAAGAATTTTAATGAACAAAGAGTAAGTAAGTTTTATTCTAATATCTGAAATTGAACCTAAGAACTATGTTGAAGCTAGCAAGCATGAGAATTGGCTAAAAGCCATGAAAGAAGAACCAAGCCAACTTAAAAAGAACAAAACTTGAGAATTAGTTCCAAGACCTTTGAATAAGAATGTAATAGGCACAAAGTGGGTCTTTAGAAATAAACTCAATGAATATGGAACTATTATAAGTAATAAGGCTAGATTAGTGTGTCAATGATATGCACAATTTGAAGGTATATATTTTGAGGTAACATTTGCACCAATTATTGGATTGGAAGCCATAAGAATGTTTTTAGCATTATTTATTTATAAGAAATTCAAATTCTATCAAATGATGTTAAGTTTACTTTCTTGAATGTAAACCTAGAAGAGGAAGTCTAAATAGAATAACCTAAAGGTTTCAGCTGACAGATGAAGAAGATTATGTTTATAGACTGAAGAAATCTTTGTACGGTCTATAACAAGCACCTAGAGCATGGTATTCAAGATTAGACCAATACCTACAACAACAAAGATTCAATAAAAGATGTGTAGACAATAATATGTACTTCAAATTAGAAGGTAAGCATATGTTAATTGTTTTTTTATATTTATATGATATCATTTTTGGTGGAAACAACAACAAAATGTGAAAATAATTTGCTACTCAAATGCAAAACGAGTTTGACATGTCTATGCTTTCATAACTTTATTTATTCCTTGGTCTATAGATAACAAAAACTGATGAAGGGATATTTATATCCCAAACCAAGTATGCTAAGGAAATTCTCAAGAAGTTTGGAATGGAAGACAATAAACCAGTAGGTACTCCCATGATAACTGGTTAAAAGTTGATCAAAAAGGATGAGTCCCTTGATGTAAATCAAAAATTTTATAGATCAATGATAGGTATCTTTTTATACCTAACTGCATCAAGACCAGATATCATGTAAGCAATGTGCATGGTTTCAAAATTTCAAGTTTCTCCTAAAGAATCACATGCCAATGCAGTGAGAAGAACTTTTAGATATATCAAGAGTACAATTGATTATGGTCTATGGTATCCCAAAGGTGAAGATTTCACTTTGATAGCATATACAGATGTTGATTGGGTAGGAAGTGTGAATGATAGAAGAATAACTAGTGGTGGTGCATTTTTCCTTGGAAACAAACTTGTTTCATGAATGAGTAAAAAGCAAGACTCAATTACTCTTTCAACAATCGAAGTAGAGTATGTTACAGTAGTGGCATGTTGCTCTCAAGTCTTATGGATGAAGAAAACACTCAAAGACATAAAGGTAGAATACAAATCACTTATCTCTATTCTTTGTGACAATTCAAGTGTTATTAATATATCCAAGAATCCAGTGATGAATTCCATAAGTAGGCACATATCAATCAAGTATTAATTTTTAAGAGATAAGGTTGCAGATCAAGAGGTCACAATGGAATATGTGCCAACACAAGATCAAGTTGTAGACATATTCACCAAACCTCTTCCTAGGGAACAATTTGAGTATCTAAGATATAAATTGGGATTGGTGGTTCCTACATCACAGAACTCAATCCTAATAATAGGGCATGAGTCTAAGGGGAGGATGATAAAAAATTTCATAATCCTTGGAAGAATAAAGGAAAGGCAAATTAGGTATGCATATTTTTACAAATTTATAATAAGTCGATGGTTGAAAATTCTTGAAAAACTCCTTTATCTGATAAAGGAGGAGAAAAATTTGGACAAACAATGAGAAAGTTGGAGTCCCTTTGCCATTCATGTCAAAGGGGGCAAAAAAGTGCAAATGCTCTTTATAAAAGCTTTATGTTTATCATAGAAGGAGCAAAGAATATGTCCAATTTAAGTTTTGGCAAATGTTTCATTACCTAAGGGGGATAAATTTTGGTATGAAAAACTTTAGATCACGTTCATCAGAAGCCAATGCAAATTTAGTCAATGCCTAAGAAAGAGAAGAGCATATATTATAAAATCAGAGCATTTATTTTTCCATCAATGATAAAGGGTGAGATTATTGGCAATATTATTTTCATTAATGTCAAAAAGGATATATTTGGCACTATGGATGTCATTAATTTCAATAGAATCAGTCACAGGCAAGATTGATGGAGATAAGAACATGTTTTATGATTTTACAAGTTGTAATATTGTCATATAAAGTTGTTATGCTTTTATAGAGACCTTTTCTAGATGTTTGTAGAGAAACAAATAGAATATATATTATGGGTTTTTTAAGTGCTTCTCATATATATGGTCCACATGTTTAGATGAAGATAAATTAGCCTAGAAATGATTTATTTTAGCTCTCAAACATTACTATGGTTTTTTCAGTAAAACCCTAGGAGTTTTAGTCATGGAATTCATGGAAATTTCTAATTTAATCTTGATTGGATATAGGTAGGAACTGATCACTTAAGTTATAACTTAAGCCTTCCTTATCATTATGAAACTAGCCCCTTCAACCTAGAAATTATCGGCTAGGAGTAGTGATCAAAGACCTTAACATTTCCTAAGTCTTCAACTTCATATTTTTTAAGTCAGATCTTGATCAACAATTAGTGATTAATTATATGATGAATATCCAATGATGTGTAGTGAATTCAATATGTCAAAGGTACCTAAGAGTGAACACACTAGTGTTAAGTGTCATAAGCATGGGGACTGACAATGTGTAGAAGGCATGTAAGAATGCCAAGTGTCATAAGCATGGGGACTGATACTTAAAGTTCTCAAAAGGCATGTGCTAGTTCCAAGTGTCATAAACATAGGGATTAGCAATGTGTAGAAGGCATATGAGAGTGAAAAGTATCACAAGTATGAACACTGAGATAGGGATCTAATGATGAATGCATTATCATGCAATAAATATCAACAGAGCACATGGAGTCAAAAAGGTCAAAGTGTTGAATGTTTAATGAATTAAATATTGAGATAGATCAATAGTGCATATGTGTTCTAAAGTATTAGGAAGTAATGAGATAATATCAAGTGCTCAATGTTTAATGATAAATAGAGGTAAAGTCTATGATACCTTTGAAGATCTAATAGCATGAAAGAACTTGGATCAAAATATCAATAGATGCATTTTAAATTTGAAACATTAAAGTTCAAAAGCTTAGAAAGATCTAACAAAGCATGTGATCCTATCATAGTTTGATCTAATGGTTGCATTTTAAAGTTGGGAAATTTAAAAAAAATCATTAGATCATGGCACAAAACTTAATATTATTGGTAAGTATTTATAAATATGTTCATATCAATATTCAAGTGATGGAACATCTAGGAAAGATGCATTATATAACAAAGAGAATGATATAGATCATTGTGATCAATAAAAATTGTGTAATATGGCATGTACATCAAAACTAGAGCCTGATATATGCTAAATATAGTAAAATATAGAGAAGTATGGTGGTGGTGCATGAATTCAAGAAGTGGGAAACTTGCAAGAGCATGATGTGTTAATGACCAACCGTGAACATAGAGAAGATGTGAGATCTATATCTATGCACATATATGTTATCTATGATACACACTAAGTGTAGTAGAGTGGAAAAAGATTTGAATTAAGAGGGAGTGAGAAAGAGAGGAAGAGATAGGTAGAGTAGAGCATGAACAGTTATAGAATAGGTCTATAACATAGAACTAGATTCATTTTTGAATCAATTTTTATAATCTAGAGTTGTAACTCCATAGTAGATCTGATTGGTAGGTGCCATTAGAAGAGCTAAGTTGGTGCTCAGTTAGGGAGTAGGTGTTTCTTTAGAGTAGGTGATTTTAAATCAAGGGATTGGTGTCTCTTTAGGGTCAATTCCCTTAAACATTGTAACCAGTGAGGTTTTTATTATGAGGTTGGATTAGAATAGTAGATTATAGCAACTATTCTCACCTTGGATTTTCCCATATTGGATTTTCCATGTATATTGAGTGTTGTGTCTATTTGTGTATGTGTGATCTCTACATATACTTTTTAATTTTCATTAAAAGTATTAAAAGACTAATTTTAAATGAATCTACTAATTCACCCCACCTCTTAGTAGATAGTTGTGTTCTAACAACTAAAGAATGGGGAAAACATTATGTGAAAGTAGATCCATTTCACTTTTCATGCATTTATTCTTCATGGGTTTATCTATGTACTTCACGTGTTATCCCAAGCTTTGTATTAATTAGTCATAATGTCCTAAGTCTTTGTTTTCCATAGTTTCTAGTCTTCCTCAGTTTCCTAGTGTGTCTCATTCTTGCTAAGGATGTTCACATCATCCATGGGGTACCTCACATTACTTATTTCCATCATATTTTACTTATATTCCCCTTGTTGGATTTTTAATTTTAGATGATCACATCCTTGATCAAATTTTCCTTATTATGCCTCTTAGTTTATAGTTTGTGAGTTTCATTGTAATACCTTGTATAAGACTAGGTTTTCCTCAAACCCTTACACTTTGGCTTACCACACCATCTCATTATCATACTACACCATCTCATTATCATACTAGTCATCTCACTAGGTGGTTATGTTTTTTTACATTATATCATAGAAAAAGAACTAAGTTTGAGTCTTCATTCTTTAGAGCTTTTTATTTTCATCAATCCATCATGATCTTCTTTTATTTTTCTAGATTTCATTATCTTACATATGACATTCTATATAGATGTTTTTATCTATGTATGAATTAACATTCTTTTCTTACATCTTGACTTACATTTCAACCACACCATCTCATTATCATACTATTCATGTCATTAGGTGGTTGTGTTTTCTTACATTGTGTCTTAAAACAAGAACTAAGTTTTCATATTCATCCTTTAAAGCTTTTGATTTTCATCAATCCATCATGTTCTTCTTTGATTTTTTTGGACTTCATTTATCTTACATATGAGATTTTACATACACATTTTCTTTATGTATGAGTTGACATGCTTATCTTACATACTTACTTACATTTCATTTTCATTTATTTATTCCTTCTTCCTCTTCATTTGACATACTTGTATTACATCTTAACTTACATTTCATTTTCAATCATTCATGTTTTCCTTTATGTTTGATTCAACATGCTTAACTTACATGGGGTTACTTTTCACTTGCTTACATACCTTTGTTAAATTTTTCTTGCATTGATATTTTTTTCATTCATGATCTACATGCTTCTAACATGATTTATTTTGTTCTATATTCATTTGTCATCATTTTATTATTTACATGCTTGATATTTTGTTTTTAACCTTGCCTTAACAATCTTAGTTTGCCAATTTTTATAAGAAATGTAATTAGTTTTGAGAGTTATTCATTTCTACTTTAACCATCCTATGTACGCATGCATTGATTATATTTTTAGTCTTGTATCCATAGTGTTTTTCAAAGGTAGGTACTACACCCTCTATGATTAAGACTAAGATGTTTATATGCAATCACTTAGTAGAAAAGTAATTTAAGGTATGTATATGGTACTTTTCATTCATTTCATTTCATTTCAACATTAATTTTATTATTTCATTTTTAGTTATCTCATTTTTGGGTGTTTCCATGTTCTTTCTCAAAGCACTATCCCATGTTACACTCACATGACACATGATGAGCTTTTAGTGGGGCATATGTATATACACAATTTTTTAAATTAATTTTACCACTTAATAACACTTTCTCTTTTGTAAGAACCTATTGATTTTAAATCTATCTAAGTACACACGTTAAAGGGTATAGTAGGAAAGTGGTGGGTAGAACATTTGTGCTTTGTAAGATTGTTGTCCCCTATACCACCAATTTCTATATACATAACCATATCCTATACACTTCCCTAAGATTTTTATCCTCTCTTACACACTCCTCCAAGAAATTCATCACCTTACTTATCCCCTGCCTAAGCTTAAAACCCTTTTTGACATTTACCAAACAATGTCGACATGGGTTGATTATGTATTCTAATTGATATTTGCATGTTACAGGTCTAGGTCAGCCTTGGCTGACCTAGATCGAGACCTAAATTATTTTTATTAATTAATGATACATATTAAACTAGGTCAAACCTATCCATTAAACACTCAAAAAAATTAGGGTTAGATTAAACTATATGTACACATCCATTTCTATCATTTATTAGAGGAGAGAAAAAAAGAATCATATATTGTGCATCTATTTATCCACCATTATACTTGAGGAACATTACTAAGGGTTTCAATAATTTATTTAGAGATACAAATCTCATCTTATGGAGAAGTAATTTGGATACATAGATAATTTGTGTAGCTTAGGGTTGACTTATCTTTTTTTTCCTTACATACCACAAGAACCTCTCACGAAGTACCTTAGCCAAGGGATATATTAAGGCTCGATGGGTTTGTCTTAAAAGGTAAGTATTCCTAATTTTTTTCCTCCTTTGTTAAATTAGACATATTATCATTTTTAATTCTCTCCCATGAATTAATATTTACTATACATTGACTTGAGTATATATCTTTTATGAATGTTTACACTTTTTATGTTTATTACGCCTAGTTTGTGCCACAAGCTTTGGTGAGCAATAAAATAGACTTAATTTACTTTGTATATACTTTGTGAAAATGAAAAAATAGGACCTAAATAAGGTCATTATAGAGTGTTGCTTTACCACAAGTTTGGAAATCCTCTATAGTTATATTATTGTGGTAATAGACCCTTTAGTTAGGTTTAGTGGATTCATCTTGGTCATGACCTCGAATGTGTAAATGTATCAATAAATGAAAGTGTAAGTAATATTTATCTTATTTGAGCTATGATTTATTAATAGGTTAACTACATTTTCCTTTGTATACATAATGATATCAAGATAGATGTAATAATGTATATGAATAAAAAATCTAAGTAATAACTAAATAGCTACATGGGGTAATGGGACATGATGTCCATCACAACACCCAAGTATGAATGGGACATGCATGAGGTCCCTCATGGAATCTAAAATTAGAGTGTATAACAAGAAAGAGATAAGTTTAATGGCCATGATGCATACAATAAAGCATACATAAAACACACATGAGGCACACAACGTAGGCTAAGGGGCCGCAATACAAGGGACATGAGCACATGTCACAAAATATGAGCAAGTAATACATACAAGGACATGTTTAAATTCCCACATATGTAAAAAAAATCAATTTGGATTATATCCACATGGAATAACATTTTTAAATGTCCACATAAATAATCAAGAAGGCACACACAAGGACATGGCCACATGTCCAACGCATACATACAATGAAAATAAATGGTTGAGATCTATAGAATAATGGCATATTTAAATTCCCTCAAATAGAAGAAGCATAGAGACATAATCAAGTCTAAAATCATAAATCTAGAAATGAAATTATGCATGAACATGTGGTACAAATATGTATTAGAGATAATATGTACATAAGCTAAGTCTAAATTAGTAGTAGTCAACAAAAAAACTAAGTAGGTATATGATGATCAATATCAAGATATAATAATTCTAAATTTGTGATTTAGAGTTTATAAATGTGTAACCTATTAATCAAAACTATGTGTAGGATGTACCCAAATGGGCAAATGTGTAAAATGAAAAACCTATGTATCTATGTATATGCCCTAAGTGGATAGCTATTAGAAAATTTAGATCAATGTAGGGGACCTAAGTCATGTAAAAACATATAATCACTCAATAAGAATAATTGAATCATGTATGTATGATAAAAATTGACTATACTAAGATAACATATGTGATATATATAAAATATAAGAAATGTAAACATGGCAATGCATACAATCTATAATTTATGTTTTTTGAGTAAATATTTGAATGTATTCGTCTTTTGACATATTATATTGTTTTTATATTTTATGGATATAATATATGTATAAGCAACATGAAAATGAAACTATATACAAGGAGAAATAAATAATTAAAGTATGCATAATAAGGGAGGAATAATACTAACTGATTAGTCTCATGAGAGACTCACTATCAATGTGGTCTATGTCATATAAAAGAATAATGATCATGTGTGTTGTATGAAAAGGTAACTAAGGTCTCAGAACCTACTGTACCAATTGATATATAGCTAGCACTACTTATGAAGTTGTGCTAGGAATCTATGAAACTGAATATGGTGAGTTGTGAACTATAGGGGTCTTAGGGACCCATCTAGTAGGAGATGTTGTAGCTGGCATGGGTTCCCTATGATGAGAACTCTAAGAACTCAATAATACTAATCTAGTAATAAAATGAGTAGGTGGGGGCCCTATAGAATCTATAACATATATTTAACACATGGGTCTCTCTAATAATGGTCTATATGGGAGAGTATTCATACCTAGTAACACTATAGGAGTAGACCTTACCTGCACTAGTGGCCCAATTGAAGTCTATTGTGTACTGATGGAAACTATGCTTAAAACTATAACGGTTAGTTGTGGTCTAGTTAGTAATATAGTATGATACACACTAATGATATTATATAGGGGGTTTGCATCCTTTGTAGTAGTGTGATATGATACTGGTGGTGGATGTGCCTAATAAGTATAGTGAACACATGAAGTGTCACTTGTCTCATTAGTTGTATGTTTTGGAAATGGATCCAAAAATATTTTCAATGATTTAGCTTCCATTTTTTGAAATTTGTGTGTATTTATGGGTGTGCCCAAATAAATGATGTTGTCCTATATCAAATCTCATATCTTATGTTTCAAGTTGATGCATCGATTTGTAGTCTAACCTGGTACCCTATGATATTTTTAGAATACATTAGAATAATAGCTTTTTATAGGAGGTCATGTTGTATCAACCTCTTTGATGTGAGGGAGAGATATGACATTTTATTTTAGGAGCTGATTTAAAAAACATGTCGGTGATTCTAGAAGGTTGGTGAAAAATATCTATAGAGTAATTTTTTACTCTGCATTGCATTTCAATTCTCAGTCACGCACTATAGTTTTATTCCTGCATACCTTGGTAGTGGTAGAAGAAGTTTTGAAATAGAGTGCAGGTTTGTTTATTTTGATTCATTTTCTACCTAAGCATTGAAGGGTAGAAGAAGTTGCCAAGTGTCACTTTCTGAGATACCAAACAGGCCAAGTGGAGTCATCTGAGGCACCTTTCCTAACTTTCAAGAGAGCCATAGAACATGCCATGTATCTAATAGTAACTCAGTGGAACACACCACATGTCGGCATTTGCATCTCAAATCGGCACCCGCATTTCATTTTACTTCTCGACAAAGGTTTTCAACAAGCTAGGTAGCAGGAAGAAGCATAAAGCGCTAGGTGGTAGTCACAGAAGGCCCTAGACTACTCTTCAAAAGAAAGCAGAAGTCACCACGTGTCAGCATCTGAGAGATAGTTGGTTTAACACCTAGGTTCAATGCCTTGGTTCAACATTTTTGGTTCAATACCTCAGTTGACGTGTGAATGGCATGCAATGTTGAACCATTGAACCCTTGAACCAATTTTGGTTCAATGGGCGGTTCAAGGGAGTGTCCCAAAAATCAAAGGGGTTAGGCACCCTTTTAGAAGGCAATAGGGCATTTGTTTCATTTTGTCTAAGTGTCGAAGAGTAGCAAAGGTTGCCAAGTGTCACTTTCTGAGCCCCTTTTTACTCCATTCTTAAAAGAAATGGAAGACACCACATACCCCTAGTAGAAAGAAGCAAAAGATGCCATGTATCTTCCCAAAAAAGTGGAGGCCACCACATGTCAACTTTTGAGAGATTATTTTCAAGCTTCATTATTGAATAAAAATTGTGGTAGGTCCTGGGTGTTATTTCAAAGGTCTACGAAAGCTACCAAGTGTCACCATCTATAGGAGCCTAATATGTGCCCTAAATAATTCTATAGCATAGCTAAAGAGAAGCAGAGAGAGCTGTGTGTCTTCGATAAATCAGGTGAAAAGCACCAAGTGTCATTCTCCAGTGCCTTCTAAGTGACAAGGAGAATTTTAGGAAATTGACTAAGTGTACTCTTCTATTTCAATATAATAGAGTGTTCTGTGTGTCTGTTGCCACAAAGTGAGATGGAGGGAAACTCGACGGGAGTTATTTTTGGTAGATGGAGTAGTTCACTAGGTAGATTTTTGGGGCCTACAAACATTAAAAGGGCTGTTTGTTTGTCCCCTGTAAGTGGAGGAGAATGGATAGTTGTGTAGCTAAGCAGGTGATGGAATGAGGACATTCAAGTGTGGGAGGTGGTACTAGATGTGAATTGACACACCGCAATCAGAACAGCCACCCCGCTCCAGTATGGCCCTTCTTGATAAGACCAAGATACATCCAAGGCATTAAAAGTGCCATTTGTTTGTCCCCTGTGAGTTAAGGGCAGAGTAGAATTACATGGGAAAGGGGATGATGGAAGGAGACATTCGAGGCTATAAAATAAGGGGATCCATTATCAAGAAAAAGGGGGGGGAATTTTCTAAAGTTTAGACTTTCTACAGTTTATGACTAAGAAATATCATTTTCTTTTGTCTTAGTTTCTTGAGTTGTAAAGTTGATGTAACTGTGCATGTTTCTGTGCCTTTTATGTGGCTGAATAAATTAAGAGGATTGAACTCTATGCCTTTATTGATATTATCTATGTCATTTGCAAAATTAGTCTATACTGTAGATTTTCTAGAGTTGTGATTAGGAATGTCATTTGCTTTTGTCCCATTTTCTTGAATTGGAAGTTCTACATGGTTGTACGTGTTGCTACATCTCTTATGTGATTGGAAGATTCTTATAAGAAGATTGAACCCTATGCCTTTGTTGACATTTTCTATATCTTCTCAGCAAAATAAGTTCCTATTATGAGCCTCTGTTTCTATTATTTCAATCTTTTACATTGATCATGCACTTGTCTGCTCTTAAATGTAATTAAATCCGACATATAGTCTCATTGTGCTCAAGTTAGGATTAGAATTACACTTAGGCACATCACCATAGCTAGGTTTCATTTCCTACATTTGTGTTTCCATTTAATTCCTATCCCTTTTCCCCCAAACACTTGGTATAAAATAAGAGACCAACTTCTCTAAAATATGGAGGTTGTTTCAAGCTGCAATATCCCATAGCTTGAAACTTCCCATTGTTGTTGATTAGAATCAAGCACAAATTTTAACCATCAACAGTTTTTGGCATGCTCGGTGGGACCAGTCTTGAAGTTTCTTTCAAGACCGTATGAACCAAAGAGCTACGAGGAGTTGGAGTTATGGACCAGTCACTAGATCACAATTTTCTACAAATCCAAGTATTCTTTTGCCACCTTTGGTAACAAGTCTAAGGAGAAGAGCTAACTAGTTTGCACCAATACTAAATATGGGAGCCCCTATTCCCCCAAGAAATACGCAAGCTAAAACACTGGTAGTCCCTTAATCCTCCCAACACCACCAACCATTTGGGATCCTATCGTAGTAAATGCTCTAAAAGCTCTGCCCAAATTTAGGGGGCAAGACTCAAAAACACCTATGGAACATCTTCAAGATGTATCAGATGTCTGTGCCATACATGTCACACAGAAAAATGTGGCCATAAGATTATTAGCAACTTCTTTTAAGGGGAAGGCTTTAGAATGGTACCAGTCTTTGACCCCAAATACCATATCTTCATGGGACTAGCTTGGAGATTTGTTATTTGAAAATTTGCAGAGAAGGGTGATAAGTCTTCTTTGTTATAGCAGTTAATCACCATTTAAAGGGGACCATAGGAGGACATGACTGACTTCAACACCATATTCTAGAAAACTTGGGATAGAATCCCTACTACAACTAGGCCACCACCTAGTATGGCCATAGTGTTTTATCTCAAGGCCTTGAATTCAAACATATCTATTATGATTCAATCACTAGGAGGACACACTTTACCAGGGGCTTATGAATATGTGATCAGAGCTGAGAATCATTTAATAGATGCTAGAAAGTTACCTCCAAGGCCTCCCATGCCTATGTTCCCAGAGATTTCCTTGCCCTTACCCCAAGAAGTTCCTAAAACTATAATCCCACCTATGTCTATGTACACTTATCCTCCATCATCTGCGAAGCAACCAGTCCCTGCTCAGTCATTTGAGATGGATGATATCAAGAATATCCTGAGGACATTTTCCAATGAGCTTATTAATATAAAGAGGTAGCAAAATAATTTCCCTAAACCCTCTTATCAAGGATATCAAGAAAACAAGTTTTTGTCCCAACCAAACAAATATCAGGGTCCTCTGAAACAAACTAACCATCAACCAACGAATCAATTAGTTGCAGTTCCCTCACCCTCACAAACCATCCCTCCCAACTCAAATAGGGAGATGGTTCTAGGTCAAAATAATTATGTGGATGATACTAATGCTGGGTGTTTTCCTTGTAGCAATGCTCATACACCCAAAGATTGTCCTAGGGGTAATCTACAACAAAGGATGGCTGAGCAGAGAAGGATGGATGGTCAGTTTGTCAGTACCAATAACAATCAAGCCTACTAGTCTCCTGGTATGTAGAATTCAGTTATAGTGGCTTAGATGCAAGGAATGTCCTTGTAGCAAGAAGAGGAAATAGCCCTAGAACATGCTTTGTTCTCATGGGTTGAAGATGAAGAAGTAATTTTCTTGAACGAAGCATCTACCTCCCAAAGGCCAATGGTGCAATCTGATTATTACACCAAATCAAAGAGGAGAATGGTGGAGCAGCCCGAGATTGTAAATGGACAAGTCATGAATAATCCTCCATCTCAAGGGCAAAGAAATGTTGCTATTAGACAAGAAGTGCCTTGGTTGGTGTAAGACCAGGGGATTCCTACCCAGATTCAGGAAAAAATGAAGTATCCTTATGTCCAAAAAACTCAGTCTTTGGGACCGATCAATGTAGTCGATCAATTAAAGAAGAATCCAGCACAGGTATCGATATGGGATATTTTGGCTATTCTTGAACAAAAGACACTACTACAAGAAGCTCTGTACAGGCAAGCAGTGCCTAAAGGTGTTGTTACCAAAGGACCTGCTAGAAAAGAAAAGCTCAAAGATATAGTTCCTTATCAGACACCAGCCTTGGTGAATAATGTAGCACAAGTAAGTAAATCCAAGCCAGAGCCTTTCTATTTGACTCTGATAGTTGGAAAGAAACTCTTTCATAATGCATTAATAGATTCAAGAGCTAGTACAACTGTGATGCCCAAGCAAATAGCTGATGCTTTGAAAATAAAATATGAATCCCTTATAAAGGGAGTTATGCAACTAGATGGCAAAATAGTACAAACTGTAGGGAGAATCAAACAACTCCCATTATATTTATACACATGTCCCAACATAATTGTCAACCAAGATATAGTTGTCATAAATATACCTCCTATTTTTGGTTTATGTTTATCCAGAGATTTTACAGTAAAAATAGGAGGATATATGTCTCTTGATTGGTCTCACCTCATCCTGAGAACCAGGTACGGTTTGAAGATGAAAATTCTATCTGAACCACTGTCAAAGGACCATATCACCAACAAACCAACAACAAGATTAGAGGTAGATCATGACATGTTAAATAAAGAAGAAAGGATTTTTGTTGAAGAGCTAGGTGACTGGACTGAGCATGATCAAAAAGAAGAAAATAGCCAGTTGTTGGCTATGATGCATAGTGACCCATATGGGAACTATGACTCTACTGGTTTGGGCACATACATCATTTTTTATGAGGACCAGGCAATCCCAAATGTTATAATGGAAAAGGAACCTATTGCTCAAAATTCAGAGATCTAGACTTTAAATTTTGATGGGGCTAGAAGTAAACATGGTGCTGGAGTAGGAATTTGTCTTACTGCTCTAAATGGTGATAAAATTTTAAGGGCTATTCGATTCCAATTTGCTTGCACTAATAATGATGTTGAGTATGAATCTTTAGTACATGGGCTCTTGTTAGCCAAGAAAAAGGGAATTAAGAACCTAAAAGTAAAAGGAGATTCAAAATTAGTAGAAAAGCAAATTAGAGAAAAGGCAGCAGCCAAAAATGTGAGAATGAGATCCTACAGGCATAGGATTTGGGATTTTTTAGAAGATTTTGAAGCTTTCAATATTGAGATAATCCCTAGAAGTCAAAACTCTGAAGCTGATAAGATGGCCTAGATTGGCTCACAATTTAACCCAGTGACTGGCCTATTGGTTAACAATGAGTCAATAAAATTTATAGTGAGGCCAACCATTCCAGACAATGATGAGAATTGACAAGTATTTGAAAATGATGCTCAAGTAGTCTCTTTCTTACAACAATTAAATGAGTTTGCTGATCAGTTGTAAACCAAAATTGAAGAGGCATATGGTGTTTAGATTATACAATTGAGGACTAATAAGCTCCCTAAGGGATTGATCACCTTAGAAAACTTGTTTGACCCAGAGGATGTAATCTTAGAAAAGAAAAGGTTCCAAGTAGATAAAGCAGACTATTTTAGAATAGAGGTGAATGACAGGAAAGGACTAAAAGTTGGAAATTCTGCAACTCAAGAAGAAAAGTAAAGGCTAATCAAATTGTGCTAGAGATATGATAGAGTCAGCTTGGAGCTATGAAGACCTTCATGGATACAATAGAGACATTATCCAACACACAATAGAACTGACTGAAGGGTCTAAGCCCATCAGATAGAAATAGAGGCCAGTAAATCCAAGGATTGAGCCTCTAATGGTAGATGAGTTGTAGAAACTTTTAGATTCCAAAATAATATTTCCAATCAAGCACTCGACCTAGGTATCAAATCTATTACCAGTTAGAAAAAAGAATGGAGATGTAAGACTATGTGTAGATTTCAGAGATCTAAATAGAGCATCTTTGAAGGACCACTATCCCTTGCCCTCCATGGAACAAATTCTACAAACTATGGCTGGATCAGAGGGGTTTTCTTTACTAAATGGTTTCTCTAGATACAATCAGATTTGGTTGGTTGATAAGGATCAGTACAAAATACTTTTACTACCAAATGGGGAACATTTGTATACGCTAAGATGTCATTTAGCTTATCAAATGCAGGTGCCACCTTTCAAAAAGCTATGGATGTAGCCTTTGGGGAACTTATAAATAAGATTATCTTTGTCTATCTGGATGACCTCACTATTTTTTCAAAGAATGTTGATGATCATTTTGATCATTTAGAATTTGTCTTCAAGAAATGTCAAGATTTTGGAATATCATTAAATCCCAAGAAATGCATCTTTGTTGTACCTCAGGGTAAATTGTTGGGACACATAGTTTTTAAAGGAGTTTCTATAGATCCTGAGAGAATCACAACTATAATGAACCTACCACTTCCAGTAAATAAAAAGGTAGTTTAGTGCTTTTTAGGGAAGATCAATTTTGTCAGTAAATTCATATTTGATTTTGTAGGCTTGGTAAGACCAATAAAACTCTTGCTAAAGAAAGACCTGGTCTTCAAATGGACTACAGAAGAAAGGCAAGCCTTTGAGGAGGTTAAGAAGGCTATCTCAATAGCCCTAGTGCTTAAAAATCTATATTTTTTCAAGCCCTTTGTAATGTATGTCTATGGAGGAGAGTCAAGTATTGATGTTATCTTGACTCAAAAGAATGATAAGCTGGAGGGGGAACATCCAATAGCCTTTTTCTCAAGAACTCTTAGGGATTATGAGACTAGGTAAAATTTTGTGGAAAGACAAGCCTATGTCATGGTGAAAGCCCTCAAGAAATTTAGGCATCTGATATCAGGAAACAAAATTTTGATACTTGTATCTCACACAAGTGTTAGGTAATACATCATGGAAGGAGAATTTACTGAGAAAAGAGCCAATTGGATCACTAAGATCCTTCAATATGATGTAGAGGTCAGACCCACCAAGCTAGTCAGAGGTAAGGGTCTGTGCCAATATATAACCTAAGAGCTTGAAAAGATGTTACCTAAGGAAGTAGATGTAGAAGGAGAGATGGAGACAGTGCTAAAATTACAAGAGGTTGATCAGGAATCTTGGGTCACAAGCAGGATTCATTTTATGAAAAATGGGATTTATCTGAGAGAACTCCCTCGAAATAAGAGGAGATATTATAAGATACAGGGAGTTCATTTTGTTTTAATTGAACAAGTCCTTTTCAAAAGAAATTTTGATGGAAAATTGTTAAGATGCGTAGAATAGGCTAAAGCTAAGAGAATACTACATGAAATGCATCATGCAATATCAGGGGGGCATTTTTTTGCAAAGACCATAGCCATAAAGATAAGTGAGGCAGGATATTTTTGGCCTACTTTATTTGCAGATTGTTATCAGCTGGTTAGAAAATGTCAATCCTGCCAGTATTATATGGGGATGAGGAGGAATGCGGCCATGCCCCTTAGTCCTATAATTGTGGATGAACCTCTTGTTCAATGGGGTCTTCACTTCATTGGAATGATAAATCCAGTGTCCAATATGGGTCACAAATGGATATTAACTGCCACAGACTATTTCACCAAATGGACCAAGGTAGTCCCACTTAAGGAAGCAACAGAGAATGTGATCCTAGATTTTCTAGGGAGTATCACTACTCACTTTGGGGCTCCTCACACCATCATTTCAGATAATTCTAGGGCATTCTTGGGGTCTAAAGTACCTGACTTTGCCTTAAAACATGGAATATATCTAAAAACTTCATCTAACTATTACCCTCAAGGTAATGGTCTGGCATAATCAACCAACAAGAACCTGATAAGACTCATCAAAAGAGTAGGGGTTGATCATCACAAAGACTGGCATAAAGTGCTTAATCTAGCACTATGGGCTGATAGAATCACACCTAAGTAGGTGATCAAAATGTCCCCATATGAATTGGTATATGGAAAGTCTGTTGCGATCCCCTTAAGCTTGGAAATCCCTGCTCTCCAGCTGATCAAATAGATTGAAATTAAAGAAATTGGCCCCATGTAGGTCAGACTCCCAAAACTTTTGGAAGTTTAGGAAAAGAGGGATACAGCCCATGATTCATTGATTAAGCATCATGGAATGGTTAAGAACTATTTTGATAAAAGGAATTTGAATCCTAATTTTGAAGTAAGCTCAATTGTTTTGAAATGGGATGCAAGGGCCGCCAAGCCAGGTCAGCATACCAATTTTGAAGCATTATGGACTAGCCTATATAAAATTTGTGCATGCAAGTAGAATAATTCATTCGAGTTAGAATTGATGGAAGGAGAACCTGAAGAGATTCTTATAAATGGAATCTATTTGAATCATTTCAATTAATTTGGGTCTCTAATGTATTATAGTTAAATAATTTCTCTTTCTCGCATTGTTTTTTTCTTTCATTATTTTCCTGATTTTCTTTTTAAATAAGTGTTTTGAACACATGTCAATGGCTCTTTTAAAGATGTAAATTTCATAATTTTTGATCTAGTAGAAGGTGGAGTTTTCTTTTTGAGTAGGCTCAAAAGTCCTGGGGGTCACTAGTAACTGTAGAGTAAATTTTTACTCTACATTGCATTTCAATTCTCAGTCACGCACTACAATTTTATTCCTACATACCTTGGTCGTGGTGGTAAAATCTTTTAAATAGAGCACAGGTTTGTTTATTTTGATTCATTTTCCACCTAAGCATCAAAGGGTAGTGGAAGCTACCAAGTATCACTTTCTGAGTTACCAAACAAGCCAAGTGGAGTCATCTGAGGCACCTTTCCTAACTTTCAAGAGAGCCATGGAACGTGCCATCTATCCAATAGCAACTCAGTGGAATGCACCATGTGCCAGCATTCATGTCTCATATCAGCAACTACATTTCATTCTACTTCTCGACAAAGGTTTTCAATAAGCTAGGTAGCAGGAAGAAGCAAAAAGTGCTAGGTGGCAGTCACGAAAGGCCCTGGACTACTCTTTAGAAGAAAGTGGAAGTCAACACGTGTCAGCATCTGAGAGATAATCAGTTCAAATCCTAGGTTCAATGCCTTGGTTCAATGTTTTTGGTTTAATACCTTAGTTGACATGTGAATGGTGCATAGTGTTGAACTATTGAACCCTTAAACTAATTTTGGTTCAACAAGCAGTTCAAGGGAGTGTCCCAAAAATCAAAGGGGTCAAGCACCCTTTTGGAAGGTAGTAGGGCATTTGCTTCATTTTGTCTAAGTGCCAAAGAGTAGCAGAGGTTGCCAAGTGTCACTTTTTTAGCCCCTTTTTACTCCATTCCCAAAAGAAATGAAAGATGCCACATACCCCTAGTAGAAAGAAGTAGAAGATGCCACGTATCTTCCCAAGAAAGTGGAGGCTGCCATGTGTCAACTTCTAAGAGATTATCTTCAAGCTTCATTACCGAATAAAAATTGTGGTAGGTCTCGGGTGCTATTTCAAAGGTCTACAGAAGTTGCCAAGTGTCACCATCTACAAGAGCCTAATATGTGCCCCAAATAATTCTATAGCATAGCTAAAGAGAAGCAGAGATAGCTACGTGTCTTCAATAAATCAGGTGGAAAGTACCAAGTGTCATTCTCTGATGCCTTCTAAGTGACAAGGAAAATTTTAGGAATTTGGCTAAGTTTCCTCTTCCATTTCAATAGAACAAAGTGTTCCATGTATTTGTTGCCACAAAATAAGATGGAGGGAAACTCAGTGGGATTTATTTCTGGTAGATGGAGCAGTTCACTGGGTAGATTTTTGGGGCCTGTAAACATTAAAAGGGCCATCTGTTTGTCCCTTGTAAGTGGAGGAGAATGGATAGTTGCGCAAATAAGCAGGTGATGGAATGAGTAAATTTAGGCATGGTAGGAGGTACTAGATGTGAATCGACATGCCGCAGTCAGAATAGCTGCCCCACTCTAGCATGGCCCTTCTTGATAAGATCAGGATACATCCAAGGCATTAAAAGCACCATATGTTTGTCCCCTATGAGTTAAGGGTAGAGTAGAATTATGCCGGAAAGGGGATGATGGAAGGAGACATCTGAGGCTATAAAAGAAGGGGATCCATTATCAAGAAAAAGGGGGGGACTTTTCTAAACTTTAGACTTTCTATAGTTTATGAATAAGAAATATCATTTGCTTTTGTCTCATTTTCTTGAGTTATAAAGTTGACATAAATGTGCATGTTTATGTGCCTTTTATGTGGCTGAATGAATTAAGAGGATTGAACTCTATGCCTTTGTTGATATTATCTATGTCATTTACAAAAGTAGTCTATACTATAGATTTTCTAGAGTTGTGATTAGGAATGTCATTTTCTTTTGTCCCATTTTCTTGAATCATAAGTTTTACATGACTGTACATGTTGTTACGTCTCTTATGTGATTGGAAGATTCTTATAAGAATATTGAACCCTATGCCTTTGTTGACATTTTCTATATCTCAGCAAAAGAAGTTCCTGTTGTGAGAATCTATTTCTATTGTTTCAATCTTTTACATTGATCATGCACTTGTCTGCTCTTAAATGTAATTGAATCCTACATATAGTCTCACCATGCTCAAGTTAGGATCAGAATTACACTCTAGTGCATCGCCATAGCTAGGTTTCATTTCCTGCATTTGCATTTCCATTTAATTCTTATCCCTTTTCCCCTAAACACTTGGTATAAAAGAAGAGACCAGCTTCTCTAAAATCTAGAGGTTGTTTCAAGCCACAATATCCCACAGCTTGAAACTTCCCATTGTTGTTGATTAGAATCAAGTGCAAATTTTAACCATCAACAATATCCATGGAAGAGCCAATAAAACTAGGTGAGGATATAGATTTGAAGCTATGTTAACTGTGTCTTTTTAGATCACTCTTATTTTCAATGGCCCTTAATTTTTATGGAGGCTTACTATAAATCTTATTAGTTGATTCTCATCCACTTGTATATTTTATTTTACCCATATAGAGAAGCTTAACTTCCCTTTTTTTCACTATGTGTCATAAATCTGTGAAGGTTGAAAATTTATTGAACAAGATAACTTCATGTAATGTTGGTAGTAGGATCTATTTGAATATGTCTTGGGGATATCTATCTACCATGGGTCTAGTCATATTTTTTAATATATTTTTATATTGCAAAACATATTCTGCAATAGGCTCATTGGATTTTTTTTTCAATTATGTTACTTGAGCATATGAGATCTTATCATTGATATTAATTAAGAAGTGTGCTAAGAATATATATGCCAATGGATTGAATGTGGTGATAGATTGATTCAAAATATCATCGAACCATTGTAAGGCATAGTCCTTTAGACTACATGAGAACAACTTAGTAAGGTGGTAATCATTGGACACATAGTCCAAACATGTGATGTTTAAATCTTATAGATGGTCCTCTAGGTCACCCTTACCATCATACAAATTAAGGTTAGGTACCATGAATCCATATGGAAAATAATTTATTGACATGTAATGTGCCAAAGCTATATGTAAAAGAACATGAGAATAGAAGGCATGTGATGGCTGAGTAATACCCTATTCAAGATGTAACATTTTATCTTATAGAGAATGTATATCATACATAATGTATTTTATATCTAAAGAGGAGAAATTATCTATAAGAGGTGTTTCAATTGATGGAGTTTGTTGAGTTAAATCAGGTTGTTGTACAAGCTAAGTTTCCCCCAAAGTAAGTGTAATCATATTATTATTTTGGGGAGTATAATGTTGACCATTATTTGATTTGTTCTTTATTTACATTATGGCTTATCCAATCTATGCATGATCATGGGGTTGTTCCCAAAGTCTACCTTTGAAACTCCATAAAATCTCATCCTTATTGACTATAAGATTTTCATTTTTAAGTGGGGGGAGAGTGTCTTGATTCCCATCTTGTGTATTTTTTTATCTTGATTATATTTCTCATATTTTAATTTATGATTTGGATGTGAAAAAGTGTTATGCACAACTTTTCTAGGTGTAGATGCATATACATGATGAACACTAGCATATTTTGAAGACTTTGTGCATGTAATTTGATTTGCTAATAATGTCACCTTTTCACTTAATAACTAGTTTTGATTCTATAATTATGATATTATCTTACTCATACTAATAATTTGATCCTTTAGAGTCTCACAAGTGAAAACCCTAGTTGATTTTTATTGTACATGTAGGCACACACCCTATGGGGAGAGGTGGAGGCATGGATAGGCTAAGTATGGGCATTAGTAACAATAGTATAAGTTTTGTCATCTTGTATAGGAGTGATAACCTGGACTTGGTTAGAGGGAAATTAGTTATCACCTTCATGGATATGAGGAGTAGAACGAGATTCTTTCATGTGCATAGGATATCACATTGAAAATTGAAACATAGTTGTTAGGGCATTAAATTTATGGATTAAATCCAATAAGGTATATTTTAATTGATCCTTTATGTATGTAAGGATTTGTTTCTTTATTGAATTCCACATAAGAGAAAAATAACATTCTAGAGATAGAATGAAATATGACATACATTTTAATTCATATAAAGCATCATGTACATATATGTGTATGTCATATTTGAATTCATTCCAAATTAAAGGAAACAAGCATGCACATGAAGCTAGAAAACTTTGTATTAAAAAGTGATAAACTTCATCAATCATTATTATCATGATTATATGAAAAATGAATTATAAAATACAAGGATCTAAAATTTGAGTGTGGGTTTTAAAAGGTTGGAAACATAAACGCCCTAGTTATCTAGGGTTATGGTTTGTGTAATTTTTGAATTAAGTTGGGTTCACCAAATATTTTACCTTTTTAGGACTTAGTGAATGTAAATCCTATGTTGTTAATAGGCATGAGTATAGTAAATTAGGGTATAAATATGAAATAAATATAACTGCTAATTTATAATATAATTGACCCAATTTGACCTTTCTAAAAATAACAATAAATAATGTAAACAAATACCTCACTGGGAAATGATTGAAATAGGAGATCTGAAGGTTGTAAACTAAGACAAAGGCTAATCTGAGTGTTTTGGATGGGATCCAAGTATCAAAACCCTTCCTATATAGTATCAACCTAATTGTATAGTAGCACCATGTGGTGATAGTGTCCTTATTTTGGGTATAGTGTCCTTTATTTAGAATTATTTTAAACTTATGGGTGCACCTGTGTTTGAGTTTGTCAAGATTGTTCTTATGTTCATGAGTAATATGAATCTGTAGATGACCTATTTTAACTATTTTTTGTGCAAAATCTAATCCTTCATGTTGTTAGGCATAAATTTGACATAATTAGTAAAGTATGTTGTTAATTAGGTAGGCTAGACATCCTCAACACCCATTTATGATGAGAGTTGCCTACATATCAATAATATGAAGAGGGATGAAACCTAATGTAGTTATCCCCACATAAGTGTTGGTTCAAGTACAAGTGAAGATAGTATGAATGTTAGCTTGAGTGTTTTGAATGTGCTTGATACTGGAAACTTGAGTAATCTAAGCTTTAAAATGTTGTAGATGGTTGTCTGTAGAAGTGGCATAAAATAAGGATTAATAACCTTGATTATACACAAATTTATCTAAGTTTGTATATGTAATTTGCATCTGACTTTTATATAGTGTTTAGAGGGATAAAATTCATGTATATATATACTATTTCAATGCTTGTGAAGGTCTTAAAAGAGGTATAGGATGACCCTAGTTGAACATATATGTGAAAACATATATGTTAGTAGAAAAGGAGGGAAAAGGACAATAACACAAAAACTAGGACATTAGTGCCTTGGGTTGATACTATTTGTATTATGGCACTAGTGTCTAGGTGGTAAAATCAAAGGAAATAAGGGTTAGGATATAATTATGAGAGTTTGAGACTACTTTATGGATGTTTAGGGATGCCTATGGCTTGCACAAAGGATGGACAAGTGTGAAAATAGGCCTTAAGATAGGTCTAAGGCTAAGGTAGGGATGGGTGGTCTCAAGTAGCACTCTTAGCACTTAGGTGTCATTTTTAGATAATTACAGATATCAAGGTGGTCATAAAAATTATAATCAACAAGATCACCAACCCATTGAATGTTATTTATGTGGTGAGTAGAATATTTTTTCATGAAATTACCCCACTAATCCTTAGATATAAACATATTACGTGTACTATATAGTTGAAAGACAATATCAAAATGAAGATTTCTTGATATTAGATAAGCAAATGAAATAAAATCTAATGTGTAATGTGAATATGATTAATGTGTAGCCTAATAAAAAATGATTTATGCCATCAATTACTAGACAACAATGTGTAGAGTAAGGATTAGCTCCATTAGAAATGCCACATGATCGTGAAATCAAGAAGGTGTAACATGACAAATATCTCAATCCTATATTAAAAAATACCTTGATGTATCAAGTTGCACAAGTCCTTTAAGACATACAATAGTAAAGTGTCTTAGAAGGAGATGTCACAACCATTTATGCATAAATATATGGGCAAATTATGTAGATTATAAGTTAGGAAGGTGTTCTGACTGCAATGGTAGATTTTTTAAAAGTGTTCAACACTCTATGAAATGTAGATATCTCCCATAATATTAAAAATATCTTACATAATATTCTAGAGTGTACAAAACAAGAATAACGACATATTGACAAGGTGGTATGATATGTTAAAACTAATAAACCATGGGATGTTGACTCATGAATAGACATTGAGCTTACAGGATATGAAATTCCCAACGAGGTATTTGATTTCATAAGTACTATCAATATGTTTCCTAGATAAAATTGGGAGGATATTAGTAGGCCATACTTTAGCTATAGTCCTATTACTCTCAGTCTTGCAGACTATGGGAGGGTAGAACTAATTGGTCAACTCAAATATGTAGAGATTAGAGTTGATGACTTGAGTCTATAAGGTAATTTTGATGTCATTAACATGAAAATAGATGAGACCATTATCTTGCATTGATTAGTAATAAATGGGATTATGGTGATCAAATGACTATTAATAAAGTGTGTAATAGATTAGAGTCTCATCAAGGATATAAGATATTTGTCATACCATTGAATAAATTAGAGCATAATCCCTATATGATTCTAGAGGAACCAAAGTCACCTTATGCCTATGGTGATAACAATTGGTCCAAAGTTATCATAAATACAAATAAAAATGCTCTAAAATTTATGTAATGTCAATTTTTGAAACCACAACTAAATCAAAGCATACAAATTTAGATAATAAAGTAACTAATTTACAAGCCATTAATAATAAAATATCCAACTCCATAGTTTTAAGTTGAAGGATCTACCTCTTCATCTGTGCAATCTCCAACTAAGTTAGAGGTATATTTCATATATAATAAATGTGAAATAAAAATGGATTATAAAAAACCTACTCTAGAAGGAGTCTTACCTTGGGAAACGTCATATTTAATAAGTGGTGACTTAAACACCCATATGTTAAATTGGGATAGGGAGTTCATGAGATATGGCCTCTGTGCATGGTGTTCACCACAAAACACAAATTATCATAATATTTTATGATAAAATATCTTAATCCATTTATATTGAGATTGGATCACCATGTATCAGATGTATATCAAAGATTCAATGCATTTGGCTATGCGTTAAAATGAAATGTTACGACTTGGTTGGCAATGCGTAGAGAAAAAAACTTACAATCAAATGAAGCATGTGAATTTTTATGAGCGTAGATTCAGTGACCAATTAATGTGAGAATAAATTGGACATTATTTTAATAAGGCCAATGTCCTAATATGTACATTCATAAATGTGTATATATATGGCATGTGTAAGTACTTGAGCCAAGATATCAGGTGCACATTTTTAATCACACATTAGAGAAACTTATAATTGTCTGGTGTATGCATCAGGAGAATAGAAGGGAGACTAAACATTGGAAACATGTATAATAAGACTTTATTTAAACTCTTATGTTTGAATATGATAATCGAGTGGTGCACAATGTATTACAAAAACTAAAAACTTTTATATATTATGTCCAAGAAGAATAGTTATGAGTTGTGATAGATTCATCATCACAATAGGAAGAAAATCAAGATTTGAATCTAAATATTCATAATTACAAGGAAAATAAACAATAAAAATCTCTTATTAAACCTTATAATATAATTACATAAAAGATAATAGAGTACAGTGATAGTGATGTAGATCTATATTTAGAAGTCTTATCTGAACTAGAGAAAGAAGCCAAACTAACAAATGTCCAAAGTGTAGAAAAAATTTAAGAGGATATATTATGAAATGTAAATATTTAAAAATGGAAATGGGAAAAAAATCTTTGAGAGGATCTACACATTAGATCAAATAAAGTATATCAAGAACAACTAAATAATATTGAATAAATTATTGGAATAGAGTCTATGCCTAAACTTGTGACTATGGGAAACTAGTAGGAGAAGAATGAGATTTTTTTCATAAGGGTATAGAGTCATGGAATTAATAAAAGGAGAAAATAAAAATAAGTGTCAAAAGGAAGTCAAATATTCATAGAGAAGAATATTCATGTGAGAGGAAGTTGAAAAGCCTTAATAGGCCAATGCAAGGAGAAGGATCAAGTAGACTATTATTCAATGAAATATATCTTTTGGTCTCATTTGGGTGTGAATGTGCATATTTGTCTCCTTCATTTATTTATTATTGTTTCTCATCATTTGATAATAGCTTTCCTTGTAGTTCATTATTACTGCTAAATTATTGCCAACAATGATGTGGTTTCCAAGAGCATGGATCTCAAATGTTTTTAGTGGAGTATCAAGATATACTTGAGGAAGAGGAAGATCATTTTGCATCCTGCTAATCTCATTATATTTTTTTTAGTTCTCCATTGGAAAAAATATTTGATGATTTTTTAGATTATTTCATTTAATTAGGTATTTGATTTTTTCACCTTATTCTAATTAAAATGTGTTTGGTTATTTATGAGATTTAATCCTTATAGGATGGAGATTTAGGTTTCATCCTCAAAGGTTTTTGTGAAGAGAAGCAAAGAGAAAGGTGATCATGTGCTATAAATTTATATTTTTAAACCCCTAGAGTGTAAACTTCATTGGAATATGATATTGTGGAAGATAGTTGCCTGACTTAGATGCATTTTTAAGTGTATTTTGTATATTTGATGGTATAAGAAAATATGTTTTATCCTGTCATGATGTGTATTTGTTATTTTGATATATTTATTTACTATGCTTTACATTATTTATCAATCTTTGGAAATATTCTATCCACCATGAAAGTGGCAGTGTAATGTAGGGTCATTTTATACAAAGATATCCCTTTTGTGATTAAAGAGTGAGAAAATTTCTCATAATAAATGTTAAGAGTGTTTCATCCATGAGTTTATTGATATTCAATGGCACCATGGCACCAAGCCTTTTCATAATCCTGAGTGACCTTAGGTAGTGGTTTTAAGAGAGGAACATGAAGAAATAAATCATAATCTACTTTGTAATATTGGATTTCATATCACACATAATGATAAATAAATATTTTTCACATTGATCCCCCTCTAAGTGTTTGCACTTGGCCTACTAATGAAATCTAATCAACCATCTTGAAGCTCAAATTGAAGGAATGGAGGGAATAATATATGTCAAAGGAGACTTCAAGCTCTAGGTCTAAGTACCTAAAATATATCTTGTTGATCCTCTGAAGGTGATTTTTATAAATCCAATTTATCATCTTAATATTGACAATGGAGACTGTATCTATCTAGATATTCTTATTTTTACTAGGAAGGAAATCTCAAGATATTCATTAGAGTCATGAGATAATCCAAGACATTAAAAATCCATGTGAACTATTCAATATTAGCATCAATGTCCTTATAGAAGCATGTTTTTAGTGATAATTATTAGATTTGGCATGCAATTGACTTCTCAAGTGGGGAACTAAAATATGAACTCTTCTATATTTGTTTAGGTTCTATAGAGAATACTAAATATTTCACTGATACATTTGAAGATATTACCAAGTCCTAAGTAAAGATCTCAATGGAGGATGACAAAATTATAGAATCAGTTGCATAACTAATTAAATTTTTGAAGAACAAAGATATGGAAAAAGAACATAGATAGATAACAAAGGAAAAGAATGAATATATTCAAAGTTGGGGTATGAAAAAGCTAGAGAGCTATGAGATGAAGGCATGGCATTAAAAAAAAATTAGGAGTGACTTTGGCTATTTATTCCATACCATAGGTTTTTCTACTATTATTATTGTATGTTTGACACTTGGTACTATAAAAAGGTAAGACTCTATTATAATATCTAGTGACCAACTTAGGATAAATACATTGACTCTACTCCAAGGGAAGAAAGATGGACTACTATAACTATTCATTTTCTCCATATTAACCCATTTGTAATTATGTTTTAGCCAATTTTAAATTCAAGTAACTATAATTTTTTTAAATTAAAATGCAAATGAGGTTGTTTAGTGTTGTTAGTAGTAGAAGGGAATGGATTTCTGAATAGATGTCTTTGAGAGTAGAAGTAAGATTAGGTTAGTTATCTCAAATGATTTTGTAATTGAATTAGAATTTTAAAAACTTGATTTTTTAGGTCCTTTGTGTGTCTTGGGGCAAGATGCCTATTTATGTCTAGGTGAGTGTTAACAAGTGTATAGAGACATAGAATCAATAAGAGGATAAAATAAATATAGGTGTCAAAAGGAAGTCAAATATTCATGGAGAAGAAGATTCATGTGAGATGAAGTTAAAAATCCTTTATAGGTTAATGTAAAAACAAGGATCAGGTAGACCATTATTCAATGAAATATATCTTTTAATCTCATTTGGGTTTTAATGTGTGTATTCATCTCCTTCATTTATTTATTATTTTTTCTCAATTTTTAATAATAGCTTTCCATGTACTTCATTATTGCTTATAAAATATTAGCAATGGATTTTGGAGGTATTACAGCTGCTAAGAGATTATTAGGATGTCTTTATGACCAAATTCATATAAGTGAAAGGTGTAGATCCATCATTGGGGGAGATGAACATTGAAATGAAAAATTTCACCAGACCCATCAAAAAGTGCCCCATACAAATTAAATCTAAATATGAAGATGAAATTAAAGGATGAGATATATTGCATAAATAAATAGGGATCATTTACCAAGTTGAAAAAGTAGATTGGGTTAGTACCATGGTTGTGCAGCTAAGGAATTTTGTTGAGATTTAGTTATGTGGAGAATATTATGAACTAAATAATGATTGCATTATTGATCTATTTCCAATTTCATTTATAGATGAAGTTATCTAATCAGTCGTAGGTCCTGATGTGTACTCATTCATAGATGGATTAATTGGATACCATCATATTCCTATCATAGAAGAAGACTAAGGTAAGAAAATCTTTATAATAGAATGGGGATCATTCACATATAAGGTAATGCCCTTTAGTCTTAAGAACGTTGGAGTAGGTTTCTCTAAGACTATGATAACTCCATTTAAATATTTAATCAATGATTTTATATAAGTATATTTGGATGATTAGGTTGTCTTCTCTTTATTTAAAAAGCATATATCAAAACTATATTTAATGCTGAAATAGTTTTGATCCCTATGCATTATTTTGAATATGAAGAAGTGCTTATTTTTCACACCTTTGAGTGTTATTCTAAGTCACATCATACGAAGTGATAGAATCTTCGTAGACAAATCTAAAATTACAATAAGAGTGGGGATACCACCTCCAAATAGTTCTATAAAAGTGTGCACTTTTTTGGGTCATACAGGATACTATAAAAAACTTAATCAAGGGATACACAACTATCTTTGTGTTGCTATAAAATATATTTCATAAAGATATAAATTTTGAGTGGACATCATAAACACAAAAAACATTTATTGATCTCAAATAAAGGTTATTAATGTTTTATATATTAATTTTTCCTAATTAGAAGAAGCCATTCCATGTACATGTGGATGCTTTTGGTATTACAGTAGGATTTGTCTTAACATAACTAGGGGATGGTGGTTTGGATCATCCCATACACTTCGCTAGTAGGAAACTATCAATAGCATATTAAAATATATGACTACAAAAATAGAGGCCTTGACTATGGTTTTTTCCCTACAAAAGTTTATATATTATCTTTTGGCCATATCATTTGATATTTTCATCAACCACTAGGCATTGGGATACCTGGTTAACAAGATGATGTTAGGTGGATAGATATCCAAGTGGATATGTTGTTTCAATAATTTCAATTCAGAATCAATGTGAATATAGGTTGAGGGAATGTGAGACTAAATCATTTGAGTAGGCTTTGTATGCAATAGGAAATACAACAAATCTATAAATCAATCCTAGCTTAGAGAAGATAGATCCTACTTACAATTCTGATTGGGGATAAATTAGATAATCAAGGTCATGACCAATATGGATCCACTAGACCTAATTAAGGGATATCTTACCACAATAATATCACTATGGAGGGTTTCAAAGCCTCTATGCAACCAAAACTACATAATAACCCTAACTAGGTCCTGTGTTTTCATATTCACTAAACTAATGACAAGTAAAAATCTAATATAGTGCTCACCAAAGCTTGTGCCACAAATTAGAGGTAATAAATATAAAAATTAAACATGCATAGAATACATATAATCATGTCAAGGTATACATAATCCTAAGGCATGGAAGAAAAATTTGAATGCATACTATCTACTCTTACAAAAGAAGAACAAACTTAGGAATACTTACCTTTGAAGATGAACCCACTGAGACTCAATCTTTCCTTTGGCAAAGGTGATTTACAAAAGATTTTTATGGTATGTAAGGATGATAAGGATAAATCAGCTCTAGGATACATAACCTATCAATGCATCTAAAAGACTTCTCCACAAGATAAGATTTATGTCTCTAAAAAAAGTATGAAACCCTAAGCTTGCTCCTCAAGTAGAATGGTGGATAAGTAGAAGTACAATATATCTTACTTCTCCTTCTCTTCTTCTAGAAATGGAAAAATGATTGTGTTTATATAGGCAAATCTAACCCTAAACCTTTTTGAACGTTTTGGCTGACAAGTTCAACCTAGTCGATCTAGTATCATAATTGAAAAAAACTAACTAGGTCATGGACTAGGTTGGCCAGGGGCTAACCTAGACCCTAATAAGTTTTTTTAATAAGAATACAAGGTTAATATGGCCAAAATAGTCATGTAAAATATCAAAATAGGTTTTAGGTTATGGAAAGGGCTAATGAAGATGGTAAAAGACTAAAGGAGTGTGTAAAATTGGAGGTAAAACTTAGGGGAATGGTTTTTAGGAGACAAGTGTGCAGATAACAAGTGGAAAAAGTGACAAAAATCCTACAAATCAGCAATTTTCTACCCACCCCTTTCCCAATGTACCCCTTAAGGCATGCACTCAGAGATATTGAGACTTGATAGGTTCTTACAAGATAAAAAACATCATTAATTGATAAAAGTTTGAAAATATTATGTGTATACATATTCCCCACTCAAACCTCATCATGTGTCACATAGGTACAATATGGGATGGTGCTTCAAAAAAAGAACATAAAGACACATAATTTTAAAGCTAATAAAGTTTAGTAAGGAGAAAATAAGATAAAAGAAAGGATAAAATTTAAAAACACATACCTTTAATTACCTTAGTATTGTAGATAAATAAGGAGATGTGAGAAATGTGAAGGTGTTCAATGTGAGGAACATTAGGCAAACCTATAGAAATTAGTGAAAAAGAGTGACAAATGAATTTTTTTTAATATATGCATATAATAATTAGAAATATTATCTATGGCATTAGGATTCTCGAACATTTTATAGTTTGAAAATAGAAATAGTAGAGATAAAGAAATGATCAAAATAAGGAATCTAATGGTAAATATTTAAAGGGTGAATAATTTTTAATAGTAAATATAAATATGGTGAAAAAGAATTCATATGCTATTATTTACTATTTTGAGAAAAATAGAGATCTGAGAGACCTAGTGAGATCTTAGAGAGCTAGGATGGTGAGGAGATGAAAACTGATATGGGGAAGACATATAGTAGAAAAAATGAGTGTAGCATTGGTAAGCAACTAAAAATTTCAAAATTTTGAGCATTTTTATTTGAAATTGAGTGTTTTTATAAAAATTTGACAATTAGGTAAAATCTAGATACTGGAATGAACCCTGAGAAATTAATAGGGATATTAGGGGTCAAACAAGGTATTGGGTAGGAAGGAGCCATAAAAATAAATTCCCAAGGCATTTATGGTAATTAGTCAAAAATTTATTGTAATGAATGAACAAGGTTGACTAGGTCCACTTAGTTTGCAAAAAGATAAAAACGTAGTGGCCTAACTTAGTAGTAGGTGGATGACTTAGTTTGTTTAGGAAGGGGGATGACATATTACTACATGGCCAACTTAGTTATTTATGAAGTGGCTAATAGAGTAATTTAGGGTAAAAATAAGGCTGACTTAGTATTGTAAGTCAAAAAGGGGTTGATATAATACTATTAAACCACAGGGTGGTTGACTTAGTACTAAAAAGTATGATATAGTTTGGAATAGGTCAATTTGGTATAAAATGAATAAATTAAAATAAACTAGTTTATTTTTGTGAAATTTATAAGAATGTATTTTAATTGAGTGACATGGAGATATAATACATCCTTTATTGTTTGATATTTTATAGAGATGCTAGATATTTTGGTAATTGGTTAATGTTTCATGGTTACCTAATTTACTAGAGCACTTGATGGATGTAGATAAAGATATATTGGTTATGTTGGGCCTAGGAGGCATCATGGAGATGAGATGTATCCCATTGAGTGTTCATCTCATTGTTATGTTCCTCAGATCATGGGAATAGTTTACCAACACATTTTTATGGGTGGTGTATGGGGATACTGTAGAGGTAGGTATCACATTGGAATACATTTATGCATTATTTGGACTACCTATAGGGGGACACTAGTGATCATAATGATACTAGATGATTTAGAGGAGAGATGGACACTAGCTCGATGGGTGATGTGCTAATATAAGATCTACCTGGGACTAAAGGTGAAATTGTTTGATGTGTATATTACATATATTTTGGATATCTAGAAGGATATGAAAGGATTGGTGATAACACAAGTGTTATGTCACAATTTGGATGGTAAGGTACTATTGTATGTGATAGCCTTGTATCAGTCTATTTTGGATTAGGGGGAACTCTATGATTTAGGGTCTATCATCTAGGTTTAGCTCATGTATGATATGTATGAGATGTTATCCAAAGGGTAGAATACGATGGGACTAATAGTATTGCAAAGCACCTAGATATATGAGAGGTTCCTGATGTATCATTTAGCTAGGTTTCCCTATGTGGTCAATTATTGGTTACCTCAAGTTATTAGATGGAGACAAGATCAGGTAGCATAGGTCATGCCCCATGTGTCATCATTATAGATAGTCACACAAGGAGAGATCATGTGACATCCCTATGTATATTTTATGACTATTTGGCTAAGTTGGGTAACTATGGCACCAAGGCTAGCATGAGTGTATATCATGGGCTATTATACCTAGTGGGTAGAGTTGTATCTAGTGACACACTTTCTAAGATAGTTCAGACTCCCACACCTAATAACTCTTATAATAGTGCCCATATTTTGGGTACAACATGAGAGAGATTTGAGGGGGAGAGGAGGAGAAATGCCAATTGAGAGATTAGAGATCAAACTGCAACATGTGAGACCATAGACTAATTGAGCATGATAGTAAATAGTTAGAGGAGGAGAGGGCATGAATGTGGATGCAAGCGTATATCAAGTACCACATCCAACACCATAATAGGAAGATCATTGACCACCTTGGTCAACCACTAGTGGAGATGCTAGTGATGGGATCAAGCATACAAGTTGGTTATCTATGATAACCCATTAATCAACTTAGGACAAATTTGGTCAATAGAGGCACCACTAAGGAGAGGCTTGAGACATGCATAGGTGGTGATTCTAGGTTTTGATTTGATTATGAGGCATCTCATAAATGATATTCTTAGGGGATGGACTAATAGAGAGACCATACTCAGTGGATGAGCAAAAATGGAAATAGTGGTAGGTAACACTGGGATAGGTAAGACATGTTTATGATTTGTTAGTGTTTGAGATAGAATATTTGTTGTATATGATTGTAGATATATATATATATATATATATATATATATATATATATATATGTATATGTATATATATCTACAATCATATACAACAAATATTCTATCTCAAACACTAACAAATCATAAACATGTCTTACCTACACACACACACACACACACACACACACACACACACACACACACACACACACACAATCATATACAACTAATATTATATCTCAAACACTAACAAATCATAAACATTTCTTACCTATCCCAGTGTTACCTATATATATATATATATATATATATATATATATATATATATATATATATGATATCTATCTAGGTTAAATTTTACAAATATTACAGTTGAGGAGATCAAATGAGGATCCCTAGTTATGGAAGCACACCATGATATTTTAGATGGGGTATTGACACCATACAACCCCACCACATTAGATGATCTTATGGTACCATCTACCCCATTTCAGGTGGACTATTTTAGACTAGTGGGGAAGGTCATGAGGTAGTTATAGAAATGTGGGGATGGATTATAGCCACTAGAAAGGGTGGGAGTAAGAGAGGCATATGATTGGAAGGCCTTGGCTCAAGAGATAGTTGTACATATGGTTACCACAATCTAGCTAGGATAGGTTCAGGCCTAGGTGGCCAATTTACAGTGATAGGTAGTAGGTTTGAGATCTCGAACAGCCTCATTAAAGCTCACTATGTAGAGGGGACATTCTAAGGCATCTATGGGCAACATGGTGAGGCCATGATATAGACATGATGGATCCCAGCCATAGAGTTGGAACAATGTATTTTTGTATTATTTGTATTAAAACACATGATATAGATAGATATATTCTATTTTGATAGTTGGATGTTGATCTTATGGGTTATATTTTGGTTGTGGTTGTGGATGCATGGATATATTTATTTCTAGCACATGTATTTTTCTATTATTGTATATGGTATGGGAAATGTATGTGTGGTGTTTTCTTTTCTAGCATTATGTACTACACATACATGGTTAAAAACAAACAAGCAAAAAAGGTCTTTGGAAAAGTATAATTAGTCAAAAATAAATGCACTACACACTATCATGATGGGAAATGTGTAATAAAAAAATATGACTAAGTATAATAAGCCAAAATGTGGTAAACAAGAGGGAAAAATGTTTTTAAATCATTAAAAATATTGGCACCAAATTAAAACAAGTAAAATCACCTAAATCACATTGGGAAGTATGAAAATAATGTAATAAAATGGAAAGCATGTGAAATACTAATGATATAAAAAATTCAATTAAGTCAATTAATCATACTAAATCACATTGGAAAGTATAAAAAAGAACAATTGGCAAAATGGTCTTAAATTAAATGTACAAATTCAAGTTAGGAAGTATGAAAAACTTTTTTTTAAAAATGGTTGGATTCTTACATGTAATCAAAAAATAAGAAGATAGAAGATGAAATATTAATGAAGTAAGAATAAAACATGCTAAATAAATATGAAATCATGTCAATGATGTTTAACTCATAATCAATCATATCTTATCTCATATTTGACACATGTAATTTCATTGTGACTTGGGTATTGGAAAATTTTATGTGAAAGTTTAGGTCCTATCCATGGTCTTACACTACAACTCACAAAGGGAACATTAAGAAGGTATAAATAATATGAAAATATGGTAAAAGGGGATGTTTGGAATGGTAATATGAAAATGTTGGTAATTTGTGAGAAAGGCCTAGTCTTTTCCAAGGTCTTATACTATAACTCACAAATGGAATCCCTAGGGGGAGTGATCACTAAACAAAACAATATGTCTCAAGGGGAAATATTAGGGTTATAGGGAATGAAAAATGGAATGTAAGAATAATAAAATAGGCATCTTATGAGAAGACCTTAGGATAAATGACACACACTAAGGACATGAGAAGACACTAAGTGACTAATGACCATCAATATATAAAGGATGGCTTTTTGCTAAAGGTAGAAAGATGTGTAGGCAAATAAGTGTGGTACTAAGATCAACTCATGTTGGTAGTTTTTAACAAGAAAATTAAAATGGAATTACCTTGGACCTATAATGTGTTCCCTATTATTTATGACCCCTTATATATTTGTTGATCTACTAAGAATATTGGGTACTTGCATGAGAAAGTAGGTAGCACTAAAAGATTTTTTATTCTCCTTTTCTAATCTACTAGCCTACTGCACCGCAATGGACCTCGGCTCTATCATGAGTCCAAATATGGAGTTTTATCTTTGATTATATAAAGGAGATGTGCTTAGAATCATGTCTTTTAGTATGATTTGACTTTTGAAAATTTTTAATGTTACCTTTTAGATCATTGCCTTTTGTTAAATGATTTAGATTTTAAATGTTTATGGATTTTATTATTCCTCCTCCATACAGACTTATAATGACCAATCACAAGAGATAAATTGATACAAATTAATGAGCTTTATGCTTAGGCTTAAGGAAACCAAGTATCCAAAGATATTACTAACTAGAATATGAAGGCTTAACTATGAACCAACATGTTATCTCAAGGCTCAACTATGTGTATGCTTAGTTTGTGAAAGGTAAAAAAGGGGAATAAGGGGAGATCCAAAGTGGGTTGGTAAAATGATATTGTAATGAGATGAATTATTTTTAAAATGATCACATGGTAAATTAACAATGACTAAAAGGGAGTGAGGTTTGTATAACCAATTCACAATAATAATTATCCATGTTTATAGAGATAAGATAGCAAACAATCATGAAAAATATTAAGGTAATCATAGAAAAGGAACTCAAGAAGAATAAGTACGTAAAAATGAATCCATTAAAAAACATAAGAAAAATAATGATATCATAAGTAATAAATAGTGTAGAATAAAAATCACCATGTAAGATAGATAAGAATTTGACAAAATGTCAAAACGATAAAAAATAGATAAATGTAAAGTTGGAGCACACGTCCAATCCAAATGAAAAAATAAATGAAATAACACCATGCTTATGTTTATAAGCACTAATATATTTATCCACACACATTATCCATAACATATTATAAGTCTATGAATCTAAATCCAAACTATAGCCAAAGTCTCATCGATCTTCAGGGAAAGTTGAGAAAATACTTCACATTGAATATCTTTGATAGAAAATATAAGAATGCTAAAAGGATCATGATGATGAGGGATATCATGTAGGGGATGCTCAAGATAAGGCATGGGGATGGACTTTATACGATATGAAGGGGTTACTAGTGGAGAAGGTGCCACCAAGGAAGGAGTATCCATGGGTAAAGGACTCATGGGTGGAGAAATAGTATGTGGAAAAGGAACCATAGGTGGTGGAGCCATAGGGGAAGAAGGGGTAGCCTTATTGTGAGGGTGACCTATGGGAGGAAGGGTAGTAGGAAAAGAATGTTTATGAGGTGATCCTTAAGATGTCATTAAAGGATGCAGTATTGATCAATGTGATGTGTACCACATTGGTGCTAGAGACAATATACCTCTCCATATTTGGGAAGATATTTAGATGACACTTTTGTGGTAGATATAACCTTGTCTATGGGCTGAGGAGTGATGGGATGCAAGATGTATATATATTTCCATAACTTATGATAATATGTAGATGAATGATTATTTATGTCATGGAAGCAATAAATATGTTTGTGATTAGGATTGGTAAGTGTACTCATAGGATGAGTGGAAATGAAAGCTAAGGAAGAATGGTATAGTGAAAAGTCTCTAGTCTAATGACCAGAAACTTTATGAATATCACAATATGGCTTATCAACCCATTTGGTGGGAAAAGGAGAAATTTTTGGTAAAGGGAGCAAACCATCAACAAGAGAAAGTGGGGTTGGTAGAGAGACTAGGCAAGGCTAAACTAAATGATCAATAAGATCAAAAATAGGAAGAGACTCAACTATAGAGGGATTGGGAAAAGTATCTGAACTGGGCTCTACTAAGGGAGCGGGGGATGCATAGAAGGCTTAAGGATAGTTGTAAACATCTCAAGGATAAGTCAGCTAGAGGGGTCTTAGTATCTAGAAAAGTGATGGGGACCAGTCATAGCATGATCTATAAGCATAATCCTATAAGTTTATTAAAAAATTAGAGGTGTGCACACTATCTCTACCCTATGATCAAAAGGGAAAATGCTAAAATTAGGAATGATGTAGGATTTAATGTTATAACATATTATGAAAGACTGAAGTAAAGAGGAATGATAATGAATAATTTTAATAATTCAAGCTTGAACAAGACCTCTTAAGAATGGATCATCTAAGGTATATTCATCATCATAGTTAGATGTATGAATATCGATGGCATAGGTAGGGATGACCTGGTCATCTGATGTTGTGTGATGAATAGAATATTAAGTCTTAGTTAAGATAATAGGTATATCATCACAAGGTGGTTAATGGGAATGAGGTTTCCAAGAAGGGGGAAGTTAATAAATGAGATGAGGTGAGAGATCTGAGTTTTTAATCTTGAGATTGATCTTGTTAGGCTCACTATCATTAGAATCTAGGAGGTTAGTGGGTATATTCCTGATGAGTTTAGGGTTACCATTATAACCTCAGGTAGAATTAACAAGAAAGTTAAACCATTGAGATTCACAAAATAAAATTATTGGCAAGGGTTCAAGGGTAGGAATATTAAATACACCATGGTCTTGGAATTGTTCAAAATTCCAAGGATTAGTGTAACCTTTAATCTAATAGATGGCTTCATTGTGCTGAAATTTGACACATTGGCAAGCAGAAGAGGAAACTTCTCTCATTCAATGATTCCATAGCCTACCAAGAAAAATGTTATAGGATAGAGTAAATTTGAATATCATGACCTTTACATGAATGATAATAGGTGGGATGGTGATAGGGATCCACACATAGCCTAAGGGAGGCATTTGCCTTTGGTCATAGCCTTGACATGTGATGTGTGTGGACTTAAGATTATATTCAAAATATTTCAATTTTTTGATAAAATCAAGAGAGGAAACACAAGTTTTAGAACCCTCATCAATCAAGTCATGCTTGACATGGAATCTTTTAGATGGCTTCATTGTGAGGAAATTTGACACATTGGCAAGTAAAAAAGGAAACTACTCTCATGCAATGAGTCCATAGCCTACCAAGCAAAATTTTATAGGATAGAGTAAAGTTGAATATCATCACCTTCACGTGAACGGTAATAGGTGGGATGGTGATAAGGATCCACACATAGCCTAAGGGAGGCATTTTCCTTTAAAAATAGGAGGATCATCCACATGAATACAAATATCATTGAGGATCATAGAAGTAATGGGGAATTTGAGGGGAAGAGAAGTGTCCATTGTTTCATAAATATGTATGGACATTTATTCACAATGTTGTAAAATATTGTCTTTTGATATAAATAAGGTGGCTTCACATCCTGCTAGGGGAGGATGAGGGATGTTCATTTCAAACAAAAGCTTCATAAAAAAACTATGATGATGTGGAGAGGTTTGCATAAGTTTTAGAAATGGGATTTAATGTGGGAGATTAGTGAGTTCTGTAATAGGATCCCACTCATCATAAACCATAAGGGGACTATTGAAAAGAGGTGCATAGTATTGGAGGAGGTTCTCAAAAGGTGGAGCTAAAGTGCATGTGAATTTATGTTGTTAAGAGGCAAAAGGTTTAATTGGAGGATAAGTTTCTTGATTATCTTGATAAGATGGGGTGGTTCATGCAGGTTTGGTTTGAGAGAGATTAGAAGAAGTGTTGATAGAAGTTTGAGTATCATTAGTTATAGGTAAATAGGTTGGAAGAATAGTAAAAATTCTATGAGAAGTGTTATCCAAGAGAGGTGTTGAAATGGTTTCATCAAAATATATAAGGTCTTCTTACCCAATTTATGTTAAGTGAGTTGGAGAAGATTCTTAGATAACATGAAATGTATGAGGTAATTAAGGAGTGTGTATGGGATGAAGATAAATGAAGGAAAACACCATTCACATATTATTCATACTGACAACATTATCTTTAGGAATTGGGTCAAGAATAATACCAACATTATTGGCAAAGGGGTAGGCTTGTCTTTTTTATCTTGGTGATTTAGAAAAGGATCTTTATAGATGGCCAAATGAGCATTATCCCAGTTCAAAGTTTGAGATTTAGTTTGTGTTTCATGGGATTTTAAGGTAAATCATAGGCTTGTTGACATTTACAAATGATAGAATCATGATAAAAATTGATACCAAGAATGAAATCCATAGCCAAATTATGAAGTTGCCTACAAGTTTCATGAGAATGACCCCAACTAGCATGAAACCAACAAAATTTATTAGGGTTGTACCAAGATTTCATGGAATGAGTGAGATCAATTTCTCATGGAAGAGGCTTTGGTATATGTTTTTGTAATTCTAATAAGGATAAAGGTTTATGAAAAAAATTAATTGGTTAAAGATAAATGAGGATTAGTGATGTGGTTGGGAGGGGAAGTTTATTCTAGAATTTGGTTAGGAACAACAACTTGAATAGTATGAATGGTATAATAAGAGCTGGTGACACCATCACTCATAGCATGATGATTCTTAATTTTTATTAACATGTGAGTATCCATATAAGGTTGGGATGGCTCAAATTGAAACATAAGGAAATCTTGATGTTTGGCTTGATCAATGGCTTCCTCCAAAGTGTGTGGAGAGAGAATCTAGACTTGATATTTTAACTTGGGAAAAAGAGTGTTAGTAAACAAATGAAAGAGGCTATCATCTTTTGTATTATGTTCACATTTGTTAGACAAGGTATTCTATCATTTGATGAAATCTTGTGTTATTTTGGTATCAAGTTGCTTACAATTGATAAAATGGGCCTAGGTATTCTTAGGGAGATCACTAGTTTAAATTTTGGACTAGAGCATTGACTAAGTCTTCCAAACTAGTGATAGAATGAGATTTGAGTTATTTGTACCAATATAAAGCATCACCCATGAGTGTCTTTTCTAATAGCTTGGTATCGGTAAAAGTATTTAACTTGACCTAGTCTTTATATATATTTCCAAATATTTTTTAGTGAAAAGTAGGATTGGTTGACCCATTATAAGTAATGGTAGGGGTGATACCTCCTATGTTGATATTAATAATTTGAGATGTAAGAGGCTTATTTTTAAGGTGTTTAATTATTTTATTAATAAGATGAGGTTGATGGATAAGATTATCATGGGAATCTCGAAGAGGAGGTGGGGGAACATTTTGGTTATGTGTGCCCCATAGAAACTATTAAGGATGGGTTTGAATATGGATAAGATGAATTTGCATTTGCATCATTTGATTTTCATTGTTATCTTGGAAATCATTCATTTGATTAATATTTTTTAATATAATTTGATGGGTTTAATTGGTATTATTGGCATTATGTGAAGCATTATAATTGGTAGTAGTAGCTTGGGTACCACTATGGATGTTAGTGGTAGCTTGAGAATAATTGTTGGTAAGTGAGGCACTAGTAACATGATTTAATTTTGTGTAAAAATATGTACAAGTAGAGGGATGAGATGAAGTAACACTAGAGGCATGGTTACCTTGGGTATCAAATGATGCACTAGTGGAATAATTAAGAAGGGTGCATCTTAGAAGAGGCCCACTAGATGTAAAACCTACCATGTTAGTAAAGATACTAGGCATAGAGGTGGAGGAAATCAAAGAGGAATATGTCATGGTATAAGAAGGGGTCAAAATATAGGTAAGAGGTTGAGAGGCAAAGAATCTAGTATCCTTAAATATATGTGAAAATGTGGGAAAATGTGAATGGGGCTCTTTAACTTAACCACTTATCATGAGATGGTAGATAGTAGAAGGATATTTTCCTTAATGTTTAGGAAACTCATTGATGAATAAAATCATGTCTAGCATATACTCTAATTTAAGTTGATCTTCAAATGAGAAGAGAGGATTGTAAAGCAAAGAGGAATGAGGAGGGGTCCTATAATTTGTAGTGTGAGTGGCTAGATGCACATTACTTTCATCTAGCTAGGATCCACAAGATGTTTATGGGAGAACTTATTGGGGTTAGTAAAACTCATCATATATATTATATTCAACTCAGTGTTATATTCAAATAGGAAGTTCATGATGAAGGATAAATATTAAGGAAGGCAAAGCTGATGCAAAAGCAAAGAGATATAAAAGATAGATAAGAGTATACAGTTGACCAAGTTGACTTAGTACTACAAATAGGAAGCAAAAGAGTACAGAGTCAACTAGGTCAACTTAGTATTGCTAGATAGAAGGCAAAAGAGTATATAGTCAACCAAGTCAACTTACTAATGTAAACAAGGAAAAAGATAGTCTAGTAAGGATATAGAGTTGACCAAGTTGGCTTAGTACTATAACCTGATTGGAAAAAAAGATTAATGGGTCAACTAGGCCAACTTAGTATTGTATTTAGGGGAAAAGATATTATGTAAAAGACTATGTCAAATAGAATGGCAATGTGCTAAAAATAGGGAAAGATGTTGCAAATGTAATTTAAAGCAAGAAATGTAAGCAAACACACAAACAATTGGATCAATGAGAATGATCCAATTGACACACAACACAAAACCTTACACCAACACTAGCCAGTGTAATTTTTTGCAATATAACATATAATGAATAGAGATCAAGTAATCAAATAAAAAGTAAATTCTAACTAAATGGTCATATTTAGTGTTGTTAGATTATTATAAAAGTTTTATTTTGATTGTGATGAGGAAATTGGTTGAAAAATAGGGAACTAAAAAATAATCTATGGATGGTTACAGGATGTTCAAGCTAAAAAGGATCTATGTTAGCAATGGTATTAGCTTGGTATTGGGTCTTATCCCCTCAATTCACAATCCCATAGTGATAAGGGTGTCGGGTGTTTTACCAATATATACCATTAACCACATGTTTATAATTGGCTAAAAAACTAAGTTGGCTTCCCCCTTGGTGATGAAATCCAAGTAGGTAGGCCTTGGGAAGACAAATGTTAAATGCATTTTGAAATTTGTGTGATTTGGTAATGTGTGCAAAAAGAGTAAAATAGTGAACTAAATAGTATTTTTAAAAACCACCTAATTAGAATATGTAAGCTACTCTAAGCATATAAATAGTTATAAATGAAAGTGTGAATTAACTATCATATAGTTATTAATTCCCAAATTAAGAATGGTATAGAGTTTGTTTAGATGACACTATATGCAAGTAGTATAGAATAGAATCGACTAGGTCACTATTTTTTTATAGAAGTAAGAGTCCTTAAGAACTAAGTTGACTAGGTTGACTTAGTCTTTTAGAAAAAATACAAGCTACAAAATGAAGTCAACTAGGTCAACTTAGTTTGTAATAGGATTTTAGTTTTGAAGACTGTAAACTTGCACAAAATAGAATTTTAATGAAGTATTGAATTGAAAGAGAGATAAATAAAGGAACCTTTATGGGTTAGAAGATGTTGAGGATTAAAAATTTTCTATTGAAGTTCCTAGAATGATGATTGTAAGTTTTGTGAACTAAGTCAGCTAGGTTGACCTAGTTCTATGAAACCCTATTTGTTGAAACCTATTAAGATGACTAAGGTGACCTGGTTGACTTAGTTTATTATTTGGATACTAACTTTAAGACTAAGTTAACTTATTCAACACATGCTATTATTTTGGGACTAAATAAGAGTATTGTGTTGACCTGTTCGATATAGTAACCTATATTTGATGAAGACCTACACAAAAAGAATATAGTTATTTTGATGCAACTATGTATTAAACCTATGCACAGAAGTTAGAACTCTACTAGCCTAGTTGACCTAGTATCAAAATTATAGAAAAATAATAAAAATTAAAAGCATGAAAGGAAACCTCCAAGGGTTAGATTCATGCCAGGTTCACTATAATATATGCAATGGGAAATACAATAGATCTACAAATTAATACTAGCTCAAAGAATATAGATCCTAACTACACTTTCGATTGGGGATACATTAGATAATCAAGGTCATGACCAATATGGATTTTCTAGACCTAACTAAAGAATATCTTACCACAATAATATCACTAGGGAGGGTTTCAAAGCCTCTAATCAAGTAAAATTATGCAATAACCCTAACTAGGTCCTATGTTTTCTTATTCACTAAACTAATAACAAGTAAAGTAAAAATATAATATAGTGCTCACCAAAGCTTGTGCCACAAATTAGAGGTAATAAATATAAAAATTAAACATGCATAGAAGACATATACTCACTTCAATGTATATAAAATGTTAATGCATAGAAGAGAAGTGAAAATGCATAGCTATCTACTCTTATAAAGGAGGAACAAAGTTAGGAATACTTACCTTTAAAGATGAACCCATAGATCCTAAATCTTTCCCTTAGATAAGGTGTTTTACAAGAGGTTGTTGTGGTATGTAAGGATGATAAGGATAAATCAGCTCTAGTCTACACAACCTATCAATGCATCTAAAAGAGTTATCCACAAGATAAAATCCATATCTCCAAATAAAGTATGAAATTCTATATTTTCTCCTCAAGTAGAATGGTGGATAATCAAATGTGCAATATATCTTACTTCTCCTTCTCTTCTTCTAGAATTGGCAAAATGATTATTTTTATATAGGTGGATATAATCCTAAACCTTTTTAAAAGTTTTAGTCAACAAGGTTGACCTGATTGACCTAGTATCATAATTGACAAAAACTAACTAGGTCAACCAGGGGCCAACCTAGACCTTAATAAATTTTGTTAATAAGAATACAAGGTTAATGCAGCCAACATAGTCGTGTAAACTATCAAAAAGGGGTTTAGGTTAGGTAAAAGGCTAATGAAGGTGGTAAAAGACTATAAAAGTGTGTAAAATGGGAGGCAAATCTTAGGGGAATGGTTTTTAGGAGACAAGTGTGTAGATAACAAGTGGAAAAAGGGATAACAATCTTATGAAGCACCAATGGCTGCCCACTCCTTTCTCGGTGCACCCCTTAAGGCATACACTCATAGATATTGAGACTCAATGGGTTCCTACAAGGTAAAGAGTGTTAGTAATTTATTTTGAAAATATTATGTGTATACAAGCTCCATAATGGGGAAGAACTAAAGGAAATATAGGATGAATCTCTAGATGCGTACTTATTCAAAGCCTCTATGATTCCTAAAAAAATGGACATTATGAGCTTCCTATATGAATGAATGTTTATTATGTATAATGTTGGAAGTGATAAAAATTAAATGGTTACATGAGTCATTCCTTATAGTCTCACTAATGCATTTATATATAAAATAGAAAATTATGACGTGATGCATAGAGTGTCTTTAAAATATGAGTGACTATAACTTCTTCAAGAACCACATCAAGGAATCACAAGAGAATCTACTACAAGGAATATACCATAGAGAGATCTTTGGTGGATGAATTAATTTCAAGATGTGTATAGGGTCATCAAATATTGCTATGTTTACCAAGGAATGAGAAAATCTAATCACCATGATGAGATGCCCTTGGTTCAATGCTAGTGTAAAAACCATTTTAACAATGGGACATTGACTTTTTAGCACCTATAACTCCCCTAAGAAAACATAGTCATGCATGATATACCATTAATGAAACTAAATATTTCATAAAATTTGTCAAAGCTACTATGACACCAAGTTACCATGTGAAGGATGTCACTAAATTTTTGTAAGATATTATCATAACAAGGTTTAGATGTCTGATAAAATTGGTTAGCATTGGAGGTACCCACTTCCTCATTAACACAATCAAGACACTTAATAATGATTTTATGATATTACACCACAAGATCATGACCTATCATCCACAAGCAAATGGGCAAGTTGAAGTTTTAACAAAGTATTTGGTAAAATACTGAGGAAGATATGTAATGTTCAAAGGGATGATTTAGGGGATCACATTATTTTGATTCTTTGGGCATATAGAATAAATTATAAATGTGTGGCAATATTCAATCCCTTTTTACTAGTCTATGGTCTTGATGTAATTATGCCTATGGAATATATTTTTCCTAGACTATGCATTATAATGATTATGAGTTTGGGTGATGAAGACTCCCTAAAATAAAGATTGATGGATTTGATCAATATGGAGGAAAATAGATGAAGATCATGGTAAACATGGAGTATCAATAAGTTAAATCAAAAAAGTGTGGCATGATCATAACCTATAATCTGAATAATTTTATCCTGAGTAAGTAGTATTACTCTATGATAGTAGATTCAAAGCATTTCTAAGAAAGTTATGCATTAGATGGAAATGACCCTATATTATTTATGATGTTTCACAATAGGGTATAATTATTTTTAAAAAATTATAGGAACCATTTTACCAAGGTGTGTCAATGGTTTTAGGATTAATCATTACCATAATTAATCTCTATCATGCATCATTGTATATGAGAGAGGGTGTTGAGTAACACCATGTAGTTAAGAATTTTATTTAATGTTCTTTTGTGTTTTGTTTATTTTTTAGGGTTAGTGTGTTTATACAATGTGATTTTTGGAATGTAACATATCGAATGAAAGTTTAGAATAGTCAACATCATAGAGTGAAATAGATATTTAGAGTTAGGATGAAGGGAATACAAATAGCATCCAGAACATGGTTGTCATCAATTAAGTCTGATAATGCCATGATAACAATACAAGTATAGTAAAAATATGGTGAGTGGTCATTCAAAACCATTAATGATAAATCACTTGATAGATTACATCTTTCCCAAAGTAGATCACATGGTAAAATGACAAGATGGCCCATAAAATAAAGTGGATAAATGAAATGATGATGTGTCACATCAGTTACTCACCAATGGATGGTTCAAATAACCTAGATGCAGAATAGTAACTATCATGTCAAAAAATAGCTGGTTGACATAAATTTTGGAGATACACTCATGCCCAACCAGATCAGTGCATCTAAATGTGATGACTTGATAAATTTGGGTGGAAAATGCTTTGTAATAAAGGGCACAAAAAATAAAAATACCTTACATAATTTTGAAAGTAAGCAAACTTTATGATTTACATCTAAAATGCTTCTTATAAACAAATTTCATGCCAATGTAAGACCAAGCAAAGAAAGTGTTTAACGTAGTCCATAACAGTAACCATGGATAGAGTACAATTGTATAGAGGAAGGAAATGGGGATCGGTTTAGCCCTTAGAGAGACTAGGTACCATGACCTATACCCCTTTGATTTCATTGATGCAGTCAAAGATATACTCTTTGTTATGACCCATAAGAAGTAGTACAAGTAGGAGCACTAAAAATTCAAAATCTATTGTAAGGCTTTAAATCTAAGAGACTAATCAAATTACCTAATTTTGGGTAGTTATATGAGGTGATGTTTACATTTATTAGTATATATAATTAAGGTGCCATTCATTTATCACAATATGTGACCATATTCATCAACCCTATGACTATGGCAAGAGCAATAGGGCTTATAGCATAGGTAAAGTCCCTTTGGCCTTACAAATCCATAGTGTCACCTATTCACTCTAACACCAAATAAAATTACATAAGGGAAAGTAGAGGAATTCACATTGATACTATCAAAGATGTTTTGGTGCACATCTTGGCTGAATACATAACCAAAATATTTTGATAGATAATACAATAGGCAAAGCATGAAACTAAATGAGTGGTAGATATTATGTATCGCATGATATGCCTAAATTTTTTGGCCTCTGATCCCATAACAAACATTGAAAATATTCTCATTGGCATTACGTAGGCATTTTATTAAATAGTATTTATACTACTACTCTGCTTCACATAATAGAAATCACCAAAAGAACTAATCAACATTGATGTATATTTTTGTCTTGATGTTATGTTTGTCAACATTGTGTGGAATAAAATAGGGAAATAATATGATCAATTAGGGAGATTAAATGCATGGTGGTTGAATATCCAAGCCATGATTAATTATCACCCTAGGGTACCCCAAGATGTGATGCAGTATCTTAGCATCACTGACCAAATTTCAAAATGGCATCTAAATCAAAGTGCATGAGTTTTCAAAAGCAAGTTCAACTCCACTATCATTTTTCATCAGCATGTTGAATGTGTAGGTAAAAGTTTTGAGAAAGAAAACCCTAACATCAATATCAGTGCAACCTTTTCATTCTATGCCCCTAGGTGAAAAACAACTTGTGAAACCTCAAGCACAATCTCAACCCTAACCACAAGCATAACCATAAGCAACATTGTAATCAACATCAGCTCCATCAATGGTTGACAAGGGAAAGAGGAAGGAACCAATGTAATGAGACTCACCACCACCACCTAAAAAGAGGAGACACTATATAAAGTACTTGATCAACAAAAAACATGTTCTAAATATATCAGTTGAATATAACTTGGTGGAGCTAAGAGTTGGAGAGTAGAAAGTTTTATAGTCCATGCTCATAGACATTAGTAATGATGATTATGATTAAGAAGAGGATAATATATTCTTATTTTGTAAGTAGTGTGTGTCTTTCAAGTGTAGAATCAGATAATACAAGACCTATGGGTGTACATCACCCATATTCCTTATTCTATTATTATTGATATTATAGGATAATAAATAACTCAAAATGGTCAAGCTGAAATTTTCCAATAAGTTCTAGCTGTAGGATCCTCTATTGTGGAGGAAGTAGACCTACCAACAAAATAAATTCCAACACCACCTTTGATGCATATATCATGGACACGTGTTATAACTCAACCATATTAAATAATAAAATATAGAATGGCATATTTTATAGAACTAACATAAGAGAGTGGTGTATAACAAACATTAGGAGCATAACCACAACTTCAAGTTTAGGCTATAAAAAGGCAAAACAATATCCTCACTCCATCTCCAACCTCCAAAAATAAGATGGTTAAACAAAGGGGTATTATTATATAATCATCCTAATTAAAATATTTTGAGTCAGTTATAGTGATAGATTCATCCACCCCCATGGAAGTGCCTATAAAAACTAGCTTGCCACAATCAGAGCCATAAAATAAATCAACATAGGAATAAGAGGATTCATCAAAGGTGAAAAAGGAAGCTGTGAGGAAGGAGAAGGAAGAGAAAAATAAAAATCAAGAGGCAAAGCATAATGTTGTGGAGAAATAATATTAATTAAAATAATAGGCTAGGGAGGAGGAACATAGCTAGAAAGCTAAATAAGTAGAGGCTCAAATGAAAAGAGCCCAAGAAGTAGAGGATAAAAAGAACATAGCCAAAGAAGTAGAGGCTCAAAAGAAAAGAGTTGAAGAATTAGAGGCAAACAAGAGGGAATAAAAATAAGTTTAAAGGAAATAATAAGAAGTACAAGTTACATAAAAGAATAAAAGGGAAACAATGATAATCAAAAAGGATTGAAAGGAACAAAAGTCTAATCAAGAATTTGAGGAGAAGGAAGTTGAATCCAAATTCAAGGATATAGTAGAATCTAAGGCTAAGGATTAAGTGGAAACCAAAGTTAAAGCTGAGGCTGAAATGAAGGCTAAGGCTAATAGTATTCTAAGTAGGAGGTAGAGGCAAAAGCCATACAATAAGTAAAGAGTGAAGTACCACTGACACTTAAAATGGGAGGTACATAAGAAGAGGCTTTTCAGCCTACACCATAAATAACTAGCCAATGGATATGGGATTTCCCCACATCATCCACATGGCACACCATATTTTCTCTTCCTTTATAATAGTTCATGATAATACTTGAAATCATAGTGGTGACATCCATGGTTTTGGCTACAACTATGTAAGAAACATCTTTAGATGTTTCTTAGTTTCCACTAACCAAACAAATTGAAGGTGAAACTAATTTCTAGGAATCAATTACATAGAAGGATTTGGCCTTAGAGAAGGAATTATTAAGGATGGAAGAGGAAAACTCATATCTGAGCCATCGATTTACCAATGCATGCCATATAATTGACACCATCTTCCCTACACTAGTGACCCAAGTCTTAGTTGATCAGGTTATGTCTAAATAAAAAAATTCTTAGCTCTATTGGCACAACTTATGAAAGACTATTTGGTTACACATAAGATGAAAAATACCAAAGCTTAAATAGAGGTAATTTGAAATCTCTTAGAGTATAAACAAGTTCTAAATACAAATATGATCTAAGCAAAATGAATAGCACATGATATTTTGAATTAGAAGGAAAAACTTAAAAATCACAAGGGAAAATATCAAAGCTAAAATAAAGGTGATATATGATCTCTTCAAGAGTATGAATAGATTTTACATACATCTATGATCTAAGAAAAATGACTACTATAGGATATGTTGAATTAGAAGCAACAACTTAACAATCCATTTTCTATAGCTAAACCAAACTTTGATATGGTGGATAAATACAAAGCTATGATGGAGGATCACACAACTACCCTTGTATAAATGGACAATTCACTTGATTAGTTTCTTGATTCAAGGAATGGGGCCATGAAAAAACTATAGACATGGAAAAATGAGATTGTGTGCAACTCATTTGTAGGCATTCAGGCACAAAGGCATGCAGACTGGTTGGATGAGATGGCATAGGACATCCAAATCAAAATTTCAAATTATAGGGTACTCATCATCATCACATAATATGAATACATTCAGAACCTTATGGTGGTTCAAGTTGCACTATGCACATTACTAACTATGGTGCGAGAAGTGATGACTAAATAGAAGATGCTAAATCAAGATCTATGTCAGCTTGATCCATCTATTACATAACTTATTAACAAACCATGATTCATTCCCCCTCAATAGTTTCAACAAATAATTTAAAAGAAGACTTCCACAAGTACACAACCAACCATCTCCTCTAACCAATAGTTTCTATAGAACTAAGTGCTTCATCTACTTCTCTATCAGATCCATCATCGTAACAACCTATTTTATGTCCAACACAAATCATGTCACCACCTACATAATAGGTATTGTGGAGTTCTAATTTTGAAGTTTTCATAACTTTTTTTTTTACATAATTTTTTAAGATGGCCTTAAACATTAGGAACAGGGCTAGGAAGCTTGAAAAACTATAAAGGGCATCCACCTGGTTAATCTAGTCTATTAAAAACCTAAAAGGGTAGTAGTTTATTCCATTACTTAGTTTATAACCTAAAATGATAGTTAATTAGTGCGTAAAGGGTGAAAACTTATAAATGGCACCTAAAGTGATAATCATGACTCTTATTTCTAGTTTAATTCCACATCTTGATCTTTAAATCAAGATCCTTTATTATGACTTTGTCTTAGGATGACACAAATGTTTAAGTTGGGGAAAGTGTTAATTTTAGAACATGGCTATCAAAATCATAGAGTATATCTAGTGGACACATTTTCAACTTGAACTATTTTATCTTTATATAATCTTTTTGTATGTATTTAACCTTTGTAATCATAGTAATAGATTAGAATGCAAAGAGTCACTCTTTTTGTGAATATCTAAAGGTTGGAATATTAAGAGACAACATTGGATAGAACTCTATATATAATGCTCAATTATAATTGGATATAGTTTTGATATGATAAAGATTAATACATATTATTCTGAAATGGGTTTTGTATGTATATTTTATCATTTTTCTATGCACAGTGAGTACTTTATTCTCTTTAATATATTAATCATCAATTTATACTAACTATTCAACTTCTCTAACCTGTGTTTATCTATGCATCTATTTATTTTGTCTATTTATGAATATACTCATCCTAAATTTCTACAAATGTTTACTTTTGTTACTTCATGTGCAAGTTATCCCTCTATTAGCATGTTTTGAAGGGTTTTCCAAGAACCTTTACTAACATCTATGATAATACATTTGGATTATACTATATAATATCAACAAGTGTGATCAGTTGTACATGTTTGAAAAATGAATAAGGTTGTAATGGATAAGCTTGACATTATTTTCTATTTTACATAAAAAACTCCTCTTCATTGAAATTATTTATACATTTCTAAAGGAATCAGTTTAACAAAAAGAAAGAACATAGTCAAACACAGTCCTCATATGCATGTTTTGGATACAATTTTATATCAAAAAATTATTATAGTTATTTTGGAGAAGATGATTTAATCTTGATTCATTTTTAGATTAAGTGTAAATATATAGATATTGTGATTTTACCTTTAGATGATTTTTTAAAAATATTAAAGTCATATTTTGTAGTGAATCTATGATGTATATATAAATTTAAAACTTGATTCATTTTGTGCAATCATTGTCCGAAGCATTTAGAAACTATGATGAGTTAACATGATTTTTTTCAAATTAATCTATTCCTAGAAGATGTTTCTTTTAATTTAAGGCTGAAATGTCAGGTTGGAGCTAAGGATCATATGGTTATAGGAGAAATAATGTTTGGGGTAGAGATAATATTCAAGAAGCAAATGCCCCACCTCTGTGTGGCACATATAGAGGTACATCATTACATTTCAAAAGGGCCCCTATAACATTTACACAATGCTTTTGTCAAGGTACCAGATCTCCATTCAATTGGATTCTAATACCCATTTTTTTAGGATGTCTTGAATAATGCACCCTGTGATGTTTTTATATCCCATGGTACTCATGCACAAAAATCCTACCAAAGAATAAATTAGTGGACTTGAAATTTTATAAATGGTTTTCAAACAATTTATTCTCACCAAATACCTCATTTTTTTAATTAAAATATTTCACCCACTAGCCCCTTGTTCTAAAATGATGTCATACTTCATGGAGAAGCTCCTAATGTTACTATTATACCTCAAAAAATTGCCCCCTCAAGTCATAAATATGCTAATATGTCTTCAATCCCACCTATAGTGATATATGTGATGAATAAAATTGAGCTTGAAGTTGATGATGAATCATGAGGGTTGATGAGGATTGAGATGCATGTAACCCTGATGGAGTACAATGAGTATAATACTAATTGAGGACTTTCATTTATTGATTTAAAATCATCAAATGATAGAGATTAAAATTAATCATGTTTAATTATGTAAATTCTATTTTGGTTTAACTATGTTTTCTACTATTTTTAGACACAATATGTTTAGTTTTGTTGATCTTGATAATTTGATTTTAGTTTTGTTTTGATCATTGATTATGACATTTTTTCAGTTTTACACATTTGTGGTGATATTATAGAGTGAATTTCTAAATTCTTTTTTTTTTTTTTTAATTTATTAAATGTTTGTTTTATCATTGTTTTTTTAATGATAAATTATATTGTGAAGGTCGAAATTGAAAATTCAATGATTGGATATGGAAAAATGAAAGATAAGGTAAGCATATAGTGATCTTCACTTTGCAATTGGTTTTAGAGAAAATTTATTTTACAAAATATGGAATTTAAGTTGATTTTAAATAAATTACTATTACATGTCAAATATTTGATTTCTATTTTTTTTTTATCTTGTGAGTTTTTTCAGGTGCAAGTTAAATTTATTAAGTGACGAACTAGACATTGAGTATTGTCTTAACTGGGGCCCCGTCCATACTAATATTAAGTATTATTGGTCTGATTACAAATAATTTATTCTCATTTTTTTATTCACGCCACTTTTTGAAAGTGACATATTATTTAAAAGTCTAAATAATTATTTAACATAAATTCAAAATTCAATTAAGTAAAATATAGTTTCAATTAAATTTCATTATATCTAATTATTTAGTTATAGCTTAAAATTTATAACCAATTATTTATGAATAATTTTTAATTAAATTGATGGATATTATTTGAGGAGGAATATAAGATATGTTATTAAGTTTCATATTGCACTTCTCTTCTATGAAAAGTTTATGAGATAAGGGGTATGATTGTAGGAATATTGAATAACACCTTATCTGATGATGAAGTATGTCACTTGATAGTGTCTCGTATATCTATTTTTATCAAGTATTTTAAAATGTTCAATTTTTATTATTGTTGATGACTATATATGTGTGTGTGTGTGTGTGTGTGTGTGTGTGTGTGTGTGTGTATGTATGTATATATATGTATGTATATGTATGTATATATATATGTATGTATGTATATATATATGTATGTATATATATATATATATATATATATATATATATATGTATGTATGTATGTATGTATGTATGTATATATATATGTATGTATGTATATATGTATGTATATATATATATATATATATATATATATATATATGTATGTATATGTATGTGTGTGTGTGTGTACACACATATATATATACACATATATATACATATATATATATATATACATATATACATATATATATATATATATACATATATATATGTATATAATGTATGTATGTATATTATGTATGTATATGTATATGTATATGTGTATGTATGTATGTATGTATGTATATGTATATATATATATATATATATATATATATATATATATATAAATACATACATTTGGATCATTTTTATACATTGCCTGAAACCAATGAACACTTCTTACATATACATCATATGGCAGATTATTTATGATTAGTTGTGTAGGATTGTAACATATTCTTTGTCCCAGTAAAAATTTATGTAAATATTTAAGAATCAATTATTGTACTTGTTAATAAAATATGTTCAATGTTTTCATGACTCAAGTCTCAAATTTCATTTACCTTTATAATTATCTTAAATTATATTTATCTTTATTTTTTATTTTGTAGACATGTAAACATATTTTTAGTTTATATTTATTTTCATTTTATTTTTTTTATAGATTAATGGTATTTTATTTAATTTTTTATCTTTTCCTTTTATTTTATATAGCATGTTGTTTCATTTTCATACCTACTATTTAATTCCTTATTGTACTATATTTTAAACTACTTAGCATTATTTATTTATTTTAGTGTTGTTTATTTATTTATCATTTAAATTAATGTAAACCCACCTTTGACTGGTGTGGAATCTAGACCATACACAAATAGATGTCTGAGTCTCCTTTTTGATAGGTGATAGGACCCAAAGGAACAACAAAGATGATAATGAGAATAATAAAGATCCCAACTTAAGAGGCAGGAGATGAAACCAGTCCTGAACACATCTAGAGACCTGGTTCTCCAAAGAGTTCTGGGTTTATTTATTGTTCTTTTCTATATTACTTAGTTTTATTATGAAAATGATATATATGTTGAGAATTGAAAATTTAAATGAGATGATTTGATAAAAAAATAGATATTGAAATTTAAAGTATTCAATTTAACCCTCCAAGAGTTTACCTTTCTCCATAGGTTTGCTCTATCAGATATAGTTAATTATATTTTTGATTATGAACTATGAAACATTCTAGATATGATTTATATAGTGAGAAGTTGAATGTGACATCAAAGTATTTTGAAATGAATTTTATATAATTTAAATATATTTTTATAAATATATTATTATTAGATTTTATTTGGTTGAGTTAATGGCACGTCTAATTGAATAAATTATTTAATTTCTTGATCTTGTTAAATTTATAGTTATTTTTTATATTTTAGACTTCACATCTATATTATCCTTTTTATTGACTATTTGTTATACTTCAATTCAATTAGGTCCCTATGATTAAACTAGTTCAATTTTGATTTAACATTTTGGATAGATGAAAGAGTTGATTAGTTGAATGATATAGTTTTCAATCTCAACAAATTTAGAGACTCTATTTGGGAGTTTCTTAAAATGGTTTCTATTTAAGGTAACTGTTATTTTTCATCTATTTTTTTCTCTTTTCTTTATAACCATTATTATAATGCAACCTATCATTCAACTTGATATTGCTTCCAACCTAGAACATTTTACCTAGTATAACCATCCTAAAAATCTTCAAAAAAAGTTTAAGAATTATAAAATTTTAAGAATACCAAACCTTTAAAATATAAATAATTTTATTGCAGTGAATTTAAAACACAAGTTGATATTATTTATCAAAACCTATGTATTTAGTAAGAAAGAGAATGATTTTTTTTTCAATTCCTTACAAAACATCAAATTTATTAATCCCACACTAAAAACTAGATTTATATATGAAAACACACCTAAGAAAATTTATTTAATCTTTTCAAAATGAAAGCATAACTTGGTAGAAACTGAGTTAGAGATGTTATGCCTAGTTCACATTTAGATAGAGAAGATGATGAAATTACTGATAATGTACCAACTCCAGATGTTAAAGAAGCATCTATGAATTATCAGATAAGGGGAAATATAATTAATATTGTAAATTGGCTTGTAAAACTTAGTTCACTAAAAATATTTTATATTCTTAAACTTTATGGAGATTCAATCAAATCATGAGAAGATCATGTAGACTTTTTCAAATTGATTTGTGCTCTTTGGGAATCATTTATGAAAATAAATCTTTGAGACTATTTTATAAATATTTAGAAGGAAAATATTAATAATCTTATATTATTTTACATCCTAAATTATTCAAGGAATGTAAATATAGAATATTGTCTTGAGTTATGTTTCATTCATGCTAACAATGACCTTGAAATGGCCAATGAATTAGCCACTACTTATATAGATCAAGGTGAAATAATTTATCATTTACAACTATTTTTAAAATACTTGGACAAAATATCTCACCATATCTGATACATGAGCATCAAAGGGATACAATAAATATTGAATCAATCAAAAATAATATGTGTGTTCATGTGGTCTTATTGGTTTTATTATTATTTTTGCATGGTGAAGATGATTCAAGGGAAGAATCCATACTCCAAAAATTTATTGGCATCATGTAAATTATATTAGTATTTAATTCAATAAGCTATATGATTTCAATAAATTTGGTTGAGTTTATCAACCATCAATACAACACGGGAAGTGGAAATGTGTGTTGAAGGGATAAAATGAATAACTTGTGGAGAAAAGAAAAAATGGAATCAAGTAAATCCACAAACTTAAATGTGATTGTATATATTTATTATCCCATAAAATTTAATAACTTTAAAAAAATTTAACATCTTTTTTTGAGGATTATGTAAAAGTAATGGCTTCTAGAAGATGGCATACTTTGCATAGTGACCAAACCATATGTTTGCTCTGAACGATTGTTTTAAAAGTGTCAGTGGTGGTTTAAAAACTACCACATTAGTTTTACAAACACAAAGGTTTCATAATGTTGGTTTCATAATTATTTTATTGGTTTTGAAATTATAAGATTGCATAAAGTGGTGGTTTCACCAGTGTGGAATGCAAAAATAAAGGACCCATAATAAATAACCACTAGATATTTATGCATTTATATGAGTCTAAGGAAGGTTAAGAGACACTTCAAGAGTTATAGGAATTTAGGTAAATATTTAAAATGGGTAGAGGATTAATATTAAATTAAACAAGAGAGTGATATTTAGCTCCAAATTGGCTCCAAGAGAGTTTAAGAATCTTGTTTTCTCCAATAACATGATAGAGAGGGTGTTTTCAAGACCAAGAGGGATAGTGAGAGAGATGAAAATATTCTTAATGTATTGTAATAATTATTTATATGAAATTTTTAGTATGAGTGTGAAGTATATAATATTTTTAATACTTTAAAATGAATTAAAATTAGTGTGTTTGTGTTTCAAGTCTGAGTAGGATGCTTGAAAGTATGTATGTGTATGAGTTTTAATCCAAGAAGCATGGTATGAAATATTACCCTTCATTGGACCAAATTACTATGATTAAATTAATTTGTATCAAATAAATGTCTTTCCTTTTTAGTTTGTATGTGTGATACTCTTGTATGATTTTATTTTAGGTTATGCAAAAGAAGCCTTCTTGAGTTAATTATGAGTTGTGAAAGATATGTTAGCATATGAGAGAGAATAAGTTTATGTAGGTGTCAAAGAAGTTTAGAAAGTATAGTGTAATTTTGAGAGGATATTGTTTGATTATATTATAGGTTGCAAAAGAGAAAACTATTTTTGGAGAAGATATGGCTCACAAATGATGAAGAGTACCAGGTATAGAATACTTGATAGAGATGTTAAACGAAATCCAAGAATATTGAATATCATGGATACTACAGAAATTGGGGATGACGTTGTAAATATGAGTGAAGATTAATAATAATTTATGATGGAGTTTTATTCCACACAACAAGGTTAGATGATTTGGAGAGAGGCCAATAAAGCAAATAAAAAATACCAGTAGAGGTCATGGTGAGATAAAGAGGCAAGCCCACTAGAAATTGTATTTTGTCTTGTGGTAAAGAGAGCCTATAAAACATCATGAAATGGGTAGTTGAGTTATAATTTTTTTTTTAAGATAAGTGTTATGAAAACCCCAAGAGGGTAAAGGTTGAAATAAAGAGGTTATGTCATATGAAGCTATGTATTAGAGATATTTCTAAGAGAAGAGACAAAAAAAGGAAAGAATAAGGTGATAAGTTTGGAACATATGATTTCTAATTTTATGGGTCATGTTGTGCACCAAAAATCACAAGTATAGTTTTTGAATAAGTTTCATGTCTTGAGGCTTGATAGAGAATAAAAAAATATTATGTTGAAATATAATAAGAGAGTGAGGTTTTCATGTGAAAATCCTATGTTTGTCTTCAAAATTAGCAAGAATAAATAAATATGTCAGTAACCCATAGAGGAATTAATATCCATGGAAGAGAATGGGGATATAATATATTGTTCACCAAAATAAGGAGACCCATTACTATATTATGGGAAAGAGTTTATGGTATTCTATAAATAAGAAGATGTGAGAAGCTAATGCCTATCTTCAAAAAAAGAAAGGATAAATAAATTAATTTCTATATTATGGGAAAGAGTTTATGGTATCCCATAAATGGGAAGATGTGAGGAGCCAATTTATGTCTTCAAAAAAATAAAAGAGAAATAAATGTGATGAATTGGTAGAGGAAGAAATATTCATGGAAGAGAATGTGAAGGTGATTTATTTTTCACCGAAAGAAGGATACCCACTACTATATGATGGGAAAGAGTTTTTTGTATCCCATAAGTGGGAATAGGAATAAATATCATTAGTGAATAATGGAAATGCATTCATATTTTCACCTTTAAAAGGGAGGAAGGTTAAGGAAAACTATGGAAAGATACATGTTTTCTTAAAGGAAACAATATAAGTGAATGAATATGATAGCTAAGAATATTTATCAAGTTTCCATGAAGGAAATAATAGATGTGGATGATGTTCAAGTGAATTCACATGAGGAGAGTATGTTTTAAAACCATTTATATGAGGAAGAGGTAGTGAATCAAGTGAAGAATTAAAAAAGGAAAATAATGGAGGTTATTGAGAATGGATCTTTGATATTCCATCATGAGGACACAAATTATGTTTACAATATAAGCCATGGATAAAATATGGACAACATGTCCATGAAGCATTATGAATATGTTGAATATGTGTTTGTGGGAATTATTTATTCCCTTAATGTGTTTTATCTATGTGTAGTTCTAACTATGGAGAAGATGGAAAAATAGGTAAAAATTGTGGTTCAATCTAAGATTCTAATATATATGATAAACAAAGATAATGGGTAGAACAAGAGTATATTATTATGGTATCAATTTGTTGGGACATTAATTCATATAAGTATGGATCCATGATAACTTAGTAGATATCTTGATGTGAGTCAATCATTTGGTATGATTGTTTTTTTGGCACCTTTTACACCAGCTGGAGGAATCATCACAGACCTAGTGCCAGCTAGTAAATGGTTACTTGGCACTTCATTTTTAAGGGATATTATTGAATGAATACACATGGTGACCATAGAGTGAAGGATTAAATGTGATGGAGTTGTTGGAATGATCAACCAAGGCTCCAATTTAGCACCCATCATATGCCCTCCACCCTAGCATGAAAATACTCTTATCTTCTATAAAGTCGAGCTCGATCGAGTGAGAAAGGGGATGCAAAGTGAAGTAGTGCAGCTCTACAAAATTGGCTTTGGATATTATATGAAGGATACCATTAGCATAAGTTTTAGCTTGGATGCCTTTGAGGATCCAATTGTGTCACCCAAGCTTACCTATGAGCCATTGGGTTATTTAGTAGTCTAGATGAGCATTTACTTTATTTTAGTAATATGAATTGTACTCTATATTTGAAGTATTAAGTAAATGAATATTGGTTTCCATAATACATGGTGTCTTTTGATTTAATGTATTTAATCTCATTATTGAATTGCATAATGTTTACAATAAGTATAATGGTTAGTTTAATATATGAATGTGGTATTTAAATGTTGTTCTGGTTTAGAGTGTTAATGGAATATCTATAATTTATGATGATGTCAACATATTATGTGGGATTATTCTAAGTATATCAAATACCCCATGCCAAGTAATGATATATGTGCCTAAGGTGTTAACTTAAGCATAAACCTTTGATCTGAAGCAATCCCCTTGACCCATCAAAGTGTTGAATGACACTAAGCCTAATAAGACAAATATCTATGCACTTGAGACAATAGAACTACCAAATATAATCCTATGCCCCTATGAATAGAATGAGTTCCCCTAATAGGATTTGTGCCTATAGACCATCAACTTAGCTTAGAATCAGTTTGTACCAATGAACCTACCAATGTCATTATTGTAATGACCAAGTCCTATAAAGAATGAGTTTCACCATGGAACAACTAGCCCAATGTGGGCCCTATTTCTTTCTCTACTATGCTTTAGGTGAGTGCATAAGGTTTTCACCTTATATGAATTAATGTCAATGAGTCAAGTGATAAATGTTGAGCACTAAAAGATTAATCTATGTTTGTGCCTAGCTGTAACAAGTCTATAACTTGGATAACCAGATAAGTGCCTAATAAAGTAAATGAACTAAAAACCAAATTTTATATAACATTTTGGTTCTATTTTTGGGACCCATGTTAAATTTTTTTCTAAAATGGTGCAATAAAATAATGCTCTGACTCTCCCTTGAGAACATTGAGTGCTGGATACAATAGGTGGAAGATAGCTTTACATTAAAACATCTATTATATAAAGAATAGAAGTTGAGGAAGTAGGTCTAGAATAACTTTTATGATGCTTTGTATGAGGTTTTATTTTTTGAACTACCTAAGCATGTGTATTGATGGTTGGTTGCTTATGTGACCCATAGAAGATGAAGTTATGGATATCTCCTTGAGTGGATGAAGGATCACTTAGAAAATATTGATAACCTTGATGCCACTTGGACCAAAGCTATAGATAAATGGTGGAAAGGATCACTGAGCATTTACATGTTTGATATTATAGTATCGACATACTCCTACCCTAAAGAAGTAGAGTATCAATTCTTGTGTGAACCCATAAGCATGTTTATGAAATAATTTAGCATAGATAGTAAGAAACTGATGGTGGATTATGGCTTTGAAACCATGATAATGGAAGGATAAACACCTTTCACATATGAGCAGTGCAACAAGGAAGAAGGGGATGTGTAGGTGAATCATAATGTGTGGGGATGAATAGATTAACACCTGAGAGCTTAGGCAATAGACTTATAACAAGAGAAGGTACAGGATGATGGAAGATCTAAAACTTGAAAGTGCTGAGAGAACTTGTAGCGAGTGGGAAGGGCATTGGGATGGATCTATTGAATTGTAGTAGTGAAAGGAGAGGAATAATGAAGCCATAGATCAATCTCAACCATTGATAGGTGAAGAATGCATTGGGTCCCAATAGAACTTGACCATCGAAGATGCACTAGAATCACCTACCCCTTTTGAACCTATGGTGTTAGCTCATGCACTAAAGAATAAAGAAGAGTGATAACTGACCTTATTGTCCACATAAAATTTGATCATTTTATATACTTAGACTATAATTTTATGATTGAAAAAGTTATTCCTTACTAAGAATTAAGTAAGGATACCTCTATGCATTTGAGCACTAGATCAATAACACAAAATGTAAGCATAAGCATTCCAATTCAACCAATGTTAGCTGAGAAAATTTGGAAATAGCCCACAAAAAGTGGCCCAATACCACAAGTTAGTAGTATAACAGCTTCATCATCATCAGTTCCGGTAATAATAATAGGATCAACACCTGACCTAATGGTTGGAGGCATTAAAATACCACCATGTGGACATGTACTAGGGGGTAAGTGCCCTAGACGCTAATGCCCCACCCCCCACAAAAAATTTACTATGAGATGGCCATGCACTTGATAGAGTATCATGATGTAGATAATGTCATAGAGCATGTACTAAAATGTGAACTATAATGACATGTTTAGGGTATAACCCAATCTAAGCATAAGGCAACCCATTTCATGATAATTCTACTTGATCACACCCATACTTGGTATAGAAAATTTGATCCTACCTAGAATATGGTTGATTATGACACTTCAAAGGAATCATACTTGAAATAATTTAATATACCCAAGTTTGAATATCAGAGCATTATCGTACGCAAGGAAATTAACCAAAGACTATCAGAGAGTGTGCATCTATATGATGCCTAATTCAAAACTCTTCTTTCCAATCTTCCATATGATATTCATCCCTCCCAACATGTATAATGGTTTGTTGGGGGATTTCTATTACCATTCAAAATAGAACTTTCAATAAAGACATTCACAGACCCTCACAAAGTGCTTGAAGCTTCACTTAGATTTGAGGCAGTCAAAATCATCAACACTAGAATCAACTATTCATAAAGGCACATATTACATCCATAGCCATCCAACTCTATAAACTTATTTCTAGTTCATCATAAGATTCTCAAATTAGGTTATGGTGCACTAATTATGAAATAGAAGGCCATAAAAAAACAACTATCCTCGAAGGAATGTGTGCACATTATTTTAAAGTTGTGAGGTTTATCACAAGGTGCATGATTTTTAAAACTTCCCTTTGTTGTAATGCATTAGTCAAGTTAACACAACCACTTATTTTTAGTTTTGTAATGCTTACACTCATACCATAGTTGAGTACTGAATGATTGATGAGATGCATGAGAAGATAGAAAGAGGCACATGATAGGCCACTATAGTAATGGGGGTAAGCTAATCAAGGCAATGAAGGCTATGGATAGTAAAATGTAGGTTATGGAATGCAAAGAGGTGCCAGAGGGTGAGGTGGAGGATGAGATTTAGGAATATTCCCACTATGATCATGTTAAAAGTGTGATTTGACCAAGCATTATCAACATGACTAACCTACACATCTAATGTGTCCATATTGTTAAGGAACACATAAGGTCAAGTAATGCCTTGACTTGTGTAGACACCTAAATCTAGCCAATGATAACCTCCAACTAGGCTTTTGACCAATTTTCACTGAAGTGCACAATTTGGCCTAAAAACACTAAATCACATTAAAAGCTTTCAACTTGACATATTCAATTTCTGATTTTGTCTATAGTATCATTAAATGGGGAAATGCATTTTATGGGCCAACTAACTTTGATTATATCATTCTAAGTCAAAATGCCAATTTTGCACCTAGGTGCTCTGGATTGCTCTTTCCTATAAAATCTCTTGTACAATACATGTGCCTTTGTTATTTTTTGTTGGTAACATCCTAAATGGTATAACATATCCAATGCATTTGACATTGACTTATAATTCCAATCTAGTTAAGTTTTGGACCAATAACAAGGCATTTTGATCAATTTGAGTAATTTGTGCATAAAGTACTTAATCATACTTAAGAGCTAATTAAAGAAAATTAGAGCCTAATTAATAATTCCATGGAAACTTGTTGAATACTTATTTTTGGAAATGATTATTAAATATTTTCATCATCAAGTGACCTCATTTCTTGGGAAGACATCCCTAGGCCATAAATGCCATAAATGCCATAAATATCAGGATCTATGCCTCCCATGCCTTATCAATTCCCTCCATGCCTCTTAATTGCTCCTTTATCCCAAATATTGATGAGCCTATTTATGGATTTTAATTACATAATTAGATTAATCATTAGCCACACATCTCAATCTTGAGATGGATGGTTTAGGTTGATTCTGAGCAATCTCAAAAATCTATAAATAGGAGGCCTTGCCTATTGAATTTTAAAAGCTATTTTGATGCAAAGTTATTATGCTAAAATATCTTCAAGAAGCCATTACAATTAGTGCTACCATGACAAATTGATTCCAATCCAAGCCAAAGCCAAAGGTACCAAGGAAAGGAGGAGATAGCCAAGCCTCCTTTGATGAAGACTTCATGATCACAAGCTGAGCAAGCCACTATTACAAAAGCATTTGGAGCATCCAAGGAAGGTGAAGGATTCTTGTTTTTCATTAATTTTTAGTTATGTTTATCTTTTTTTTTTAATTAATCTCACCCTAGTAACTAGGCATGAAGGTTTTAGTTTAGTGTGTTGTTTGTCAATTTGCTTTGCTCATTTTATCACTAACACAATACTAATTTCCTTTTCTTAGTCAAATTCATAGTTCACTACTTGTACAAGAAAATGACCCAAGGTAATCCTAGCAAAGACAAGGGTACAATAATTATTAGTCACTAACCTAAATTAGAGAAGTGAACTCTAAAGGCACAACCAACCTACATGAATCCAATCAAAGTAAAGGAAACTACTCGTAGTGGGTTCACCACTCAACCACCAATTATGATAGTACCAGAGTTGCACCTAAAATATGGAGAACCAAGCCATACTTAGTGCATAGCATGTTCTAAATCTAATTATTTCCTTAACTAAACCCTACATGATAAAAATATGTATTGTAGTAGGCTATGAGTGTAATTAAAAACCTATAAAGAGAGTTCCAACTAGTGCGAGACCTAGAGGCACAAACTACCACCTCTCACAAGAAGCAATATGGTCAAGAGGCTAAGGTATAAGAAATAATAGAGATATTGTGCCTCCTAAAAATAGAATGGATGCTTCCCCTATTTAATAACTTGATTTTAGAGCATGTAAGGTAAAAACCAGTTGAAGTTATTGTGTCATGCATGGAAAGGGAGCAAGAAGTTAGGCATACCTAGAATGTAGAGTATGATCAAGAAGTCTTAATGAATGTCACCATTGATGGATGATTTGTGTGTGAGGTCCTTGTTGACATAATAACTAAGGTCAATATCTTGACAAAGAATACATGGGAGAATATGGGTAGGCCAACCTTGAGGACTTCCCCTCACATACTTTTTATGGCTAAAAAATTGAGGATGCAACCAATTAGGATTCTAAAAAATACCATTCTATATATCATGGGTGTTAAGTTCCATGCTAACTTTGAGTTAATTGAGTTATTATAATAAGATAATTATCTATCACTCCTAGGAAGGCCATGGTGCTACATGAATAATGTTGTTATTCACTTTAAGAAGCACTATTTGACCTTTAAAAATGGTAAACAGGGTAGTGATCCCCCTTTTAAGTGACCAAGGACCCCCTATGTAGAAAGTGTTGATATGGAGGATCAGATCAACCATATCTACAACATCATGGTGTAAGGCATCAAGAGTCTCAACCCAAATGACCAAGGAGTACTTTCTTGGGAGGATGGATAATCAGTATCAAACACCATTGATGTTGTTTGAGATTGATGGGTCAAAGAATTTTATGAGATAACTGGTCAGAGGTGTCACTTAGTGATAACAAAGGAACCAAAACATATGAGGACTGGATGGGTCAAGATTGATTATACTACAAAGAGATGGGTATTTTTTAATATAAATAATGGAAACAGAGAATTTTGATTGAGCAAAAGTAAACTTTTTGCACTCTAAAGATATGAAAGAAGAAATCCTATGGAAGAATACATCTATGACCTCAATTCATGTGTCCCAAAGGAGATAGATAGAATGGGTGCATTGGTGTATACTTTGAGAAGTACTTATCCTCATTAATGGGTAGTGTAGAGGCCCAACTTTCTAGTTTGGTAAGATGTAAAAGTAGCCATATGCACTAGATTTTGAAAAAGAAATGAGGACCTAGACATTTCTCCATACTCTGGTGACTCATACCCAATAGTGCACATACACTTGTGTGAAGAAACATGGAATGATTGTGGTGCAAATACCCCAAAGAACTTGTGGGTACATGCCTTCTATAGAACCTTGAAGATGTGGACATGAGATTGGTATGTGGTCAACAAAATGTGGCAAGAGATAACCAATTGGGATTTCCTAAAGGAGGAGTATATGCACACCTTCTCCTTTTCCTCATAAAACTTAGAATTAATCGAGACACTACAAGTAATTCAAAGGGTAATGTTTGAGGACACTAGAATCTTAGAGGAGTGCCTATAAGATATGTTTAGGGAGAAAGTATTTGAATTCTTAACTTTGTTTGAAGAACAAAAACTCAATAGTGACTCAAGTGATGAAGATACAAATATCTAGAAAGCACATAATTAGATGTCCTTGGGAGGAAAGAGGAAGCTCATGATCCAAGTGGATGATAGTGCCCATAATGAGGAAATCCCTACTCATCTCCACATCAAAATAATTGAAGGGAGTAGGTAGGTCAATAACACACATTAGAAGATAAATGAGCCTTATCATGTCCCACTCAAAACCACCCAAGTAGACATTAGCTCAGAGGGAGAACCAAAGGTGACCACTCTAGGTGCATACTGGTCTGATGTAGAGCTGACACAAATTATGGATCTCCTAAAGGAGTTTCAATATTTTTTCCTCCATAATTATTGAGACATCAAGGGCACTAACCCATCCCTTGGAAAAATGAGCATAAATCTAGTGGATGGTGTGTGACATGTCAAGAAGCACCCCTATAGAATGAAACCTAATATTCACATCAAGTTTAAAATGGAGATTGATAGTATGCTAGCACAAGAGTGATCTACCTAGTGAAAGAGTCAGAATGGGTGAGCCCCATGGTTATTATAATTAATAAGGATGTGCACATCCACATTTGCATTGATTACCAGTTATTAAATGTTTCTTACATCACTAACCCCTTCATGACTCCATTCATTGATGAATTCTTAGATGGCATCATAGGTTTCAAAATATATACTTTCACTGATGGTTTCTCTGGATACCATCAAGTACAAATTGAAGAGGAAGATAGGCCTGAAATAACCTTTGTGATAGAATGGGGTTGTTTTACTTATAACATGATGCCCTTTGGGCTTAAGAATGCACCAGCCATATTATTTAGAGTGGTTGTCACTGCATTTAATGATTTTATTCATAAATTCATTCAAGTGTACCTTGATGATTGGACTGTGTATGGGCTCATGAGAGACCATTATGACAACTTGTGCCTCATGTTTGAGAAGTATCAATAGTTATAGATATCTTTAAACTTGAAGAAGTATGTTTTCATGACACCTTTTGGTACCTTGCTTAGGCACATCATCTACAAATATTATCTACTCATCAATCTTGTGAAGATTGTCATTATTCTACAATTCTAAACCCCTTCCATGTAGAAATATGTTTACAACTTTCTTGGCCATTGTAGTTATTATATAAAGTTTATAATGAATTATTCAAGGATTATTACAATACTAGAGGATATTTTACTCAAGGATGGCCCATTATATTGGGGTGTAATGCAATAAGATGCCTCTAGAACTTTGAATCTCAAGTTTGCTAGTGCACCTATTTTATAATTTCCCAACTGGATGAATCTATTCCACATCCATGTCAATATATCTAGCTCTACAATCTGCAACATTCTAGTGTAACCTAGTGAAGGTAAGATGGATCATCATATCTCCTTCACAAGTTGAAAATTGACCCAGGTAGAGAAAAATTACATAATTACCAAGCACGAGGTATTGACTATGCGCTACACCCTCCAAAAATTTAGGCAATACTTGTTTGTGACCTCATTCATCTTTTTCACTAATCATAAAGTGCTTAAGTACCTCATGAATAATCCCATTCTCCACTGGCACATTTGTAGATAGATAGTTATGTTTCAATAATTCTAGTTCTCAATTTCCATTAAGCCTAGAAAATAGAACTCAAGCCCAGACCATTTATCCCACATCAACTCCAGTGATGTAGTATTGCCTATTGAAGATGACATGATAGATGCATAACTCTAAAAAGTCTAGTGTGCCCCTGAGGACTTGGTGGAGATATCCACTTTCCTAACATCTGGGTTTGCACCCTAGACAATGGTAATAAAAGAAAAGAAATATCTTGCAATTGGTGCCATGCCTTTTTAGCTCATTAATAGGGAATAGCATAAACTAGGCCAAGATGAAGTCCCACATCGATGTGTCTTATAACATGAAAGGGACTCCATTTTACATGAGGTGCATGAGGGAATAGTATGAGGTCATTATGTTATAGATATAATGGCACACAAGGTATTGTAAACAGGCCTATGGTGGCCAATTTTATTCTAAGATGCAAAGGATTATGATAAGGCATGTGACATATACTAGCACATAGGGAAACCCAACCATTAGGATGAGATTCCCCTCATCCCCATTATTTCCTAGGTTCCATTCAAAAAATGGGCCATTGAATTCATTGGGCCAATCACTCCCATAGTAAGGAGTATAGGCATAAGGTATTTTCTAGTGGCCATCAACTATTTCACCAAGCGGGCCAAGGTAGCACCAACCAAAAATTGCACAGCCACCATAACCACAAGGTTCATATGAGAGAACATCATAAGTTTCTATGGGTGACCACTTAGTTTGATTAGCAACAGAGACACACACTTCATTAATAAAACTATGTAGATCTTACTGACCCAATACATGGTGTCATGCCATAAGACATTAACTTATCATCCATAAGTGACTGGCATAGCTAAGGCATTAAACAAGATCCTAGGGATGTGCTTCATGAAGATATGTGACATTAGTCACAAAGTTTAGAATGATTGAGTGTCAATAGTATTATGGGCATATCACACAACTTACAAGCACCTAAACAAGGCTACACTATTTTAATGGGTGTTTGACATTAAGGTGTTATATCAATGGAGTTCTTGGTACCATCTTTATGTATTACTTGAATTGATAATTTGGATGACCAAGAATCATTAAGTGTAAGTCTAGAATACTTGGAGCACTTGGATGAGGTGTGTGCCCAAGTAAGATGGAGCCAGTAGATCGAGAAGGCATACCAAAATTTGTGGCATGTTAAGAATATTAAGTACAAGGTACTAACTAAATGAGTATTGTTATTTCTTTATGAATCTAAGTACCTCAAACATCTAGGAAACCTAAAAATTAGGTGGATGGGTCCATATGTCATCCACAACATATTAGAAACTAGCGCATGCAAATTATAAATGTTATCAAGTGAAATGCTCCTTGGGCATTTCAATGGTAACCAGTTGAAATTATATAGGAAATAGGATGGCTCTTGTACCATAAGACACCAACTTCCTAATCATAAGTTGTTTGTGTTGTGCTAATTTGAATAATGTTTAGCACAAGCCAAACATTTTTAATTTGTGTTGTGTTCTCTATGAGTGAATAAGAATATGTTTGAGGTCCATCAATTAAATCTTTTAGTGCTTCCATGTATAAATATTATGAGGTGAGTCAAGCACATATGCTTTCCCAAGCACAGATGCTTTCCAAATCACCTGAGGCTAGACATATAAGTTATGGTCATGTAAAGCTTACCAAAATTTGAAAATAGGAGCATAAGATACTAATATGCAAGATTTGAGAAGCAAGGCATTTTTAGGCCTTAAAAAGAGCTACTCTGGCACTTTCATGTATAATATTAGTCAGGTGAGTTGAGTGAGGTTTCTTTATAATCACCTAAGGCTAGACACCTAAGTTTTTGGGCATATATAACTTACTATAATTTGAAAATATGAGTACTAATTGACAAAAAGAGGTACACATGATGTAAATGTTTAAGAGATCAAAATCAGAGAGTAAAGTGTTGGAGGGCCAACACAAGGGATTTGTATGGGGTAGGATAGGCCAAGGAAAAGAGATGAAAGCACATATAAATTGGCCAAGATAAGAAATCACACTTGAAATGAAAGTGCAACAAAAAATAATATGGAACCATGGATATTGAATCATGTGCATGTGAGGTGCTACACCAAGGTTACATAAGTTAGGTGAAGGTCATGCCAAGTGAATAAAGTTTAAGAGAAATATCATCAAGACAAGATGGCATCCACCCAAATTGAGGTAGAAAGTTACCATTTGAACTACACATCACTTTCCCAAAAATATCATTAGGAGAATTTATTAAGGTGACGGTGAAGGCACAAATATCTGTATTGAATGTGTACGTGGCAGTGGATTTTTATGGATTTTTCAAGTTTTAGCAAATTTTAAGAAATATAGGCACTACCATGCCATTATTCACCTATAATTTTATAAGGTAGTTGAATCAGGGGTATAAATAAATGAAGAGGTGACTGGTTTAGGTTATAAACCTCAAGATAATTTGAACTAAAAATGTAGAGCAGCGAACCAGAGCTGAACTAGTAAACTAGAGCCAAAGCAAATAAATAGTATTAGAGTGAAATCTTAATCACCAATAGATGCTAAAAGTGAATGATTAAATAGAGAAAGGAATTTAATTCCCTTTGAGATTAGCATAGAGAAGTGTGGGGCACAAATTGTGTGAGAACTAGGCAATAAAAAAGTTGAGTGACACCAAGGCCACCATTAATGGCAAGAGAAGCTCAAGATCCAAATTCATAGTCATAGATTTCATGACTTTAAGGAGAGACAATAATAATTATAGGCTTTAAAAAATTAAATAGACCATGCTTCAACACTAGCCAATTTAGAATGGGGAATAAATGCATGAGTTCTAGCCCGTTGTATGTGTAGAAGGACACCAAGAGGGCACAGATAGTGGAAGAGATGACCACTACAAAGAATAAAGTGTAAAAATTAGAAGGAGTTAGCATCACTTAGGTTAATTTTAAGGTGCTTAAAAAGATGTCATATTATGAAATGTAGTTTCCCATGGAGGTTTTGGTAGGAGAAAATTAGGCATCTTTTACGCACACCTACTAACTAAAGGAGTAAAACCACCACACTGCAAGAAATGTGAAAGATCTAGTGCAATACTGGTGGTTGATACAAGACCCAAGACTAAAGAAATCATAGTATTATTTGATGTTTCTATTCAAGACAAACTTGCAACCACTGGTGTAACTCAACTCTATGAGTTGCCATGTTTCAAGAAGCTAGATAAACTTATGCATTTCTTCCTCTTGCACATATATAAGGACCATTTTTACTTTGTGGGGAGGTGCATATAATTGTTATCAAGATTTATTTTCTAAATCACTAAGATCTTAGACTTTGATGCAAACATCCACTAGATGATGGTAGATGATGTTGAATTTAAAAGGGTCATGAAGTTCCTTGGGTACTACAAGAGAGGGTTCACATTTCCAATCAAAGACATCAAGGACCCCAGAATGAGGGTTGTTGTGCACCTCATGAGTTTAAAACTTTGCCTCAATGGTTAGTAGATAGACATCACCAAGACCTACCTTTGCATCACCTACCACATGGCATAGGGGGTTAAGTTTAACACTGTAAAGTTCATTGTAGAATAAATGGTGAAGAATGCACTTTAATGTCACATAGTGTGTGAGACCTTCTAGTGGGGGTCAATGTTGATTTTAATAGTGATGGAGGAGATTGGCATGCCTGATGGTGATGAGGACAACTTTTAGGTCTTCCCAAAGCATAAGGACTCCCCAGCATTGATGTACCAAAACTTCACCTACCCCCCACCCTTCATATTCTCCTAGAAGTACAAGACCCAAGTGATGGGATGGTGTTCCTAGTATATCAAAGCATTTGGGGAGGAATGGTGAATCCTCAAGGAGCTCCCTCAGAATATGTTTGGAATGGAAACCTTTATCATAATGAAACACTTTTATGTAGTATGCTTGCCCCTCACAGATGACAACAAGTCAGGTTAACTAAAACTCCATTACACATTTTCAGCCAAATACTTCAAGGATGCACTAAGAATAATTCTTAATGAACATAGTTGGAAATCCTAGTGAAAACCATGTATTTGGAAAGAAGAAAGTTACAGTACCAATATATACACCCAAGATAGAAAAATACCAAAGATGAGGAGGATGACTTAGATCACACTGACATCCATCCCCTCCAAAAAGAAATTATTCTTATGTATATCCACATGCTAGATTATGAAATAAAGCTATGAAATAAGGGTATGCACCTTAAGAAGTATGATGACATCCCCCTATAGATTATTGAATAAGGAAAACTAGCACCATTAGCATAGATTAAATCTCCCCAAAAAAGTGGGGAGACACACTGGAGGAAATTCAAGAGTGCCTCAGGTTGAAGATCACCTCTAGTAATGAATCAATTTCCTTTGCACCAAAGAAGAAGCACATGACCTTCACGGTAGGGATTGATTCACCTTAAAAAAGGAAGAATAAAAATAAGTCCACAAGGCCAATTGTAATGCCCATAATTACCTTGGTGAAGATGGAGGTGCAAGAGGAGTGTGAGGAAATGGAATCATAGTAGTGCATAATGAGATGGAGGAAGAGGAATAAGAATTAGGGATGAAATTTTACATCATCTAGGAAGAAGTAGTAAAATAATAGCCCAATGCTAAAGAAGTCTAGGAGGCCCTCCAAGGTAGCACTACCACCATGCTTAGAAAATTTAAAAAGCTAGCAAGCACCTCAACAAAAAAACCTACCACAAAACCTCCATAGACTGAGGAGGAAAAGAGAGAAGCATAGAGGAAATTGAGGATAAGCAAGGTAAAGATCCTAAAGTCACTAGCACTATAGGAGAAAATGGATGCCATGAGGAAGAAAGGCATGACCTAGGAAGATATTGAGAAGAATGAGGACAAAGAAATAAAGGTCATAGAAAAAAAGGCCTTAGCGCTAGCAAAGAAGAGGAAGGTCAAGAGAAATAAGAAGGCCCAAGAACAAAAGGCCAAGAATGAGAATGAAAATAAAGAGGTTTCCACAAGTGTGGAGCCAATAAAGGAATTAACAAAAAAGGTGCCTAACACCCCCACCAGCATAGTAGAAGAAGTTGCACCATATACATGCCCAGGTAGTGAAGGGGTGCCTAAAGATAAGGAAGATGATGTTGATGCCTTGAAAGAACAAATGGATATTTTCCAAAAAACCCATTATAAATAAGATGGTGAATATAGCACCAAGGAAGAAGAAGAAGAAGTAGACAAAGGGGGTTAGTTTAATATATGAAAGTGGTTTTTAAATGAAGTTCTAGTTCAAAGTGTTAATAGCATCTATGTAATTTATTATGACATCAGCATATTACATGAGAATACTCTAAGCATAGGAAAAACCCCACACCAAGCAATGATATATATGCCTAAGGCACTAAATTAAGCATAAAACTTTGATCTAAAGTAATCCCCTTGACCCATCAAAGTATCAAATGGTGCTAATCCCAGTAAGATAAAGATTTATGCCCTTGAGACAATAAAACCACCAAATATAAATATGCACCCCTATGACTAAAATGATCTCCCCTAATAGGCTTTGTGCCTATAGACCATCAACCTAGCCCAAAAATAGTTTACACCAATAAACCTACCAATATCATTATTGTAATGACCAAGTCCTATGAAGAATGAGTTACACCATGGCATAACTAACCCAATGCAAGCCATGGTTCTTTCTCTATTGCACTTCAAGTGAGAACATAAGGCTTACAACTTATGTTAATTGATTTTGGTGTAGTTGGGTGACAAATATTGAGTGTTACAGGGTTAGTCTATGTTTGCACCTAGTTGTAACAAGTTTAGAATTGACTTGGACAACCAGATAAACACCTGATAAATTAAATGAACTAGACACTGACTTTTGTACAACATAATTTAAGATAAATATGGTATGTAATAGTATTAGAGGATTATATTCAATTTAATATGGATATAATAGAGAGTGGGAAGTTGATGGTCTAAGAACCTCATCAAGAGAATATGTAAGTGGAAATTCATTTGCATCAATTACATGTGAGAGATAATACTCTCACAAGAGAGATTGGAAGATATTAGAAAGATAAATAAGACCTTATCAATAGTAAATTAGTGGATAGATAACGGTATTCATTAAATATTCATATTAAGATATGAATAAAGAGTGAAAAGTTTAAAATTTATTGATAGAGGTTGATCCAAAGAGCATTTGGATAAGGCAAGATGAATAGTGTCACTCATGTGACATAGAGTAAAATAAGGACATATAGACTGTGGATATATTTCTACCAAGTGAAATGATTAATAAAAATGGTCTTACATATATGGGATAAGCCCACATAAATTTTGGAGAAGAGATTCTTATGAGTAAAGTTATGATTTTTTTCATATGGACAATGTGAGTGCAATTTTATTTTCACATGGCATGGATGTGATATCAAAAGAGATAAAAGAAGGAGATTTTAATCAGCCTAGAGTTGAAATAAATATAATGGAAATGGAAAAGGCTAAATATGAGGTGGAAAATTTGATATTTTTATCAGTTGAATCATGTGTATAGTAGTATGAAGTTTCAGCAAAGATATAATTAGAAGATGATGGGATTGAGGAGATGTTTATATGAGCATTAAAATAACATGGTAAATAATTTGAGGATGATGATGATGATGATGATGATGATGATGATGATGATGATGATGATGATGATGATGATGAGAGGCTAGTTGGGATAACATTCAAAAAAGGTATGGATGTTATTTTTGAATACATATTGAAGACTAAAATTGGTGAAGAGGGTAGTTTTATATCAGAGGTAATATATTTGTTTGACATAGAGAGGATGATAACAAGAGAAGAGGATATAAGAACTATCTGAGAGATTGTAATGAAGAATATAGGTGATCATTTGAATTCCCAAAGGTATGTTAAGCTCTTTTACCAAAAAATATAGGAATGAATAATTGAAGTATGAGTCACATTTTTATATAGATATAAAAATAAATATGAGAGAGGATTTGAGATTAGATGTTTGTGGTTTTTTCAAATCTAATGAAGGATGGGTAAATGGTGGTGGTGAGGAAATTGGTAGTGCTGAACGGATAGATATGGGAAAAATCCTACAAGAGAGTGTATAAATATAAAAATATATAAGTGGATGTGGTTGGATAGTAGTGGGTAAAAGCTCACAAGAGAAATTAAGATGAAATAAGGATACTCTTGGTGTAGATGGTCAAATGAATGTGGGTTTCAACCCAAAATAAGATGGAAAAGGAAGTGGATAACCATTGGGTGGAGTTGGATAAATGATGCCAAAATAGTGCATAAAAAGAAGATAATCCTTTGGTAGATATGGAAGGGATATGGTATGTTTTATCCTAAAAAGAGGAAATAAATAATAGTGATGAGTAAAAGAGGTAGGATTTGAAGACAGAAAGAAGATGGAAATGGAATTAAAAAAAGTGATAATCAAATGAAGTACCTAGTGTGTTAGAAGGGAATGTCTTAAATATAAATATTATTATTCAAAAGAGTGGTTTTTCAAATTATTCCATACATTTGAATAGTATCTCATATTTTAGTTACCTTAGGTTTTTTATGCAGGATCATCCAAGGCATACATGCAAACTCACATCAATCAAACATATAATTTGTGTGTTCATGTTGTCTTGTTGATTTTATTATTGTTATATCATGGTGAATTTTATTCAAGGGAAGCATCTATACTCAAAAACTTCAATGGAATCATGTACATTAGATAAGGATCAATTTTAGGAAGCTATATGGTTCCAAGAAAGTTTATTGATTTTATCAACCATTGATCAATTTGGGAAGTGGTTGTGTGCATTGAAGGAATAAAATGGATAGGTGTAGGGAAGATGGGAAAATAGCACCAATAAAATACATGAACCTAAATGTGATTATATATTTCTATTCTCCTCAAAAAATTATGCACTTTCAAAAAAATGACATCTCATTTAGAGTCCATATACAAAAATTATGGATTTCATAAGTTAGAATACTTTACACCATGATGAAACTACCAGTCTACACTAAGTGTTGATTTCACAAGTGTTATTGGTGGTTACCAAACCACCACTAATTTTTTTTAATTACAGACATCAAAATAGTTTTAAAACTACCAGATTTTATAAAGTAATAAGTTCACTTTTTTTCAATGCAAAAATAAAGTAACGACCTAAAATGAAGAAACATCAAATATTGTGAATTTATAAGAGGATAAGGTAGGTTAAGATACACTCCAAGAGATAAGGTAATTTAGATAAATATTAAAAATGGGCAAATGATTAATCTTAAAAGACACAATAGAGTGATACTTAGCTCCAAGTTAGCTCAAAGAGAGTTTTGAAAGATTTTTTTTACAAAAACATAATATACAGGATGTTCTCAAGTTCAAGAAGGACTGTGAGAGAGATTAAAATCATATTCATGTATTTTAATAAGTCTATAGAAGGAAGTTTGAGTATGAGTGTGAAATGTGCAAGCTTTTAATACTTTCAAATGAATGAAAAGTGTGTTTTTGTTTAAAGTATAAGTATGGTGCTTAAAAATGTGTCTATATGTGAGTGTTAATCCAAGAATCATGGTATGAAAGTTTTTCTATCATTATATCCCCTTATCATGACCACACCAAGATGTTAAACGTCTTAATAAATTAAAAAGATTATATTATTTTAATGCTTTGCCTCTTAAGTACATAATGGCATTAAAAGATAAAGACATATCTAAATATAATTCTACCATTAATTTATATATTTAATATGATGGTTAAAGAATAATAATGTGTCCCATGTTTTGTTAAAAAGGGGACATTAAAAACTAAATGTGCATATTGTCAATTTACATAGGAAATAGTGATTAAACCATACAAAATGTGAAAATTGTGTAAACTAATGAAATGTTGCATTTTAATTGTACATTATATTTATTTTAATAAAAAATTAAAAATGTAATTTTGAATTCCTAAATACACATTGTGCATGTTTCATGTATATAAATTTTTATTGAGTGGTCGATCACCCCTCCTAATAAAATATTAAAAACATGATATCTTTTCAAAAATTCTTGGAGATATATCTTAGAGACATGGACATAGTGTAAAACTATTTATTTTAATTTTTTGATAAATATTTATTTTTTAATGATTAGATAAAATAATATCAACACTTACTATCAAAATAGGTCACACTTTAGGATTGATATCTAGATAGGGTCGAATGCATGAAGGTGAAATTATATGGAGTAGTGAAATCATGAATACATGAGAGGAAGAACCTTCAAAATGTGAAAAATCATGCAATGTAATAACATTCCAAGTTAATTATCTAAATAGATTTAATAAAGGTACATATATAGGTGGAAGATAAACATGATCATACATCCTCATGAATGTGGGATTATCTTCCCCAATGACCTAATTAACACCTAAGAAAACTAACTATACTATGTCGGTAAAACTACTAAATGGGATAAAAACCTAAACTAACACCACCACCACCCCCCCTTAACTATATCTTATGTGGGTAGAATAATTAGGTCCCACAACATGGACTAATAAGGTACCCAAGTACAAATAAACTCTCATAAAGTCAAGAAAGGGAGAAAACCCATAGGAAAAAATTTCCCCCCACATAAAAAAATAAAGAGAGAGAGAGAGAGAGAAAATAATAAGAGAGGGATAAAAAACCCCATTAGAAGTTACAACTACCTGTAGCCACTCTATATCCTAAAAAAGTGGATGTGTGCCTCCACAAAGAATGAAGAGAAGGTAAGTGCATAATGTCACATTGGGAATGTTGTAGTAGGTCCCTCTATAGAAAATTATGTCTCTTACTTTAAAAAATAAGAAACCTTGAGTAATCAAACTATTTATATCCAACTAAAGTGGAATGTCAAAAGGAATCAGGATGTTAATTTATGGAAAATGCTCAAATGTCTCCCATCTCATGTTCAAATGTGTCAAACTCTAATCAGGAATCCCAAGCCTAACTATAAAAGATGTAATTAATGAAGCATAAAATGAAGGAGATAATAGGAGGGTTTATAAGTAACCTTACATCTAGAGAAGAAGATGCAACTCCAACAGAGTTGTCATCAAAGAGAAGACAAATGTCCTCAATGGTGTCATCTAGATCCAAAATGTGAGACTCCACAAATAAAGAAGTGTTTGGTAGAAAATTATTTGAACAAGGTGAATATAAAAGACATTTATAATCCTAATAAAAATAATCACTAAAATATATTTAAGTATTACCTCTAAAATCTATACTAGTAATAGGGGAAGGTGGAATCTTAATGCATGTCATGTGACTACATTGCATATCCCATAAAATGTTTTATTGTGAAGAATCACTAGAATCTATCAATGAAATGACATTGAACTCTAAATTATAAATAGGTATAGGTGTGTCCATAGTATCAACACAAATGGTTGAAGATACCAATGTTGGAATGTAAGATTCCATGACCATAGATAGGGTATTTGAAGGAGAAGGATCAGTATCATCCACATGTGAATTGTCCTCTAAAGAAGAATCACTCTCAAATGAAGAATCAACATCTCCATATATCTCTAGATGAAAGTCCAAGTAGTAAAAGGGCACTCAGTGTACTAATTATGATGCAAAATATTGTCATTAATAGTGAGATGTATTAGTTTGGATATCATACATGTTTATGTTCATCATTTTTGGCTCAAGAACAATTCCAAGGAGATAGGGTAGTATATCATGCTTCGAGAAATGATTCATTATCTTATTTTTATAGAAAAAAATAGTTATATAAATTTATCCACATAACATTAAATGGAATCAAAAACCCAAAACCCATGATGATACCCCCACATAACTATTAGTGGTTAACCCTCCCAATATTGTAAATATAATGCATGCTCAAAAAGTTATCGGTCATAGTCAAGAATGCATTGTGAGAAATCAACACACAAGTAACACAATCCAAAAAAGAGTGTGTTAATAGAAATTACACAATATAATAATCCCCTTGAAACTACAAAGTATCAATTTTAAAATACATTAGAATATCACAAATTCATATAGCTCAAAAAACTTGCATTTTCAAAAAAAATGGCACCTAAAGAAGAGTTGTCAATTGAAAGTTATAGAAGTTTTATTATCTTTATCATAAAATAATTATCCTCTTTTCATAAATTTTGGGTGTTCATAAAATTGGTTCAACCTTTTGATAAAAGGTTGATCCCCCTTGGGTTGGTTGTAACTAAGGGCTAAACTCCCATATGATTAGGGGGCTAAGGTAGATGAGAAATAGTTTGAGAACCAAGTGTATTTCATCATGTATAGAAGAACCAAAATGTCTGTAGACATCTAATTTTTCACCACCAAATTTTCAACTATATATAAATGTCCACCCAAGTTTCAAAACCTACCAAAATGGTAAACTTATACACAAAAATTCTAAATCTACAAAATCTATATGTCTTCTTATAAAATAAATAAATATTTGCTTGGTATTTTTGAAAACCCAAAGAGCACTAGATGGTATGAATTTGCATAAAATCCACAATTTGCCTCCAAACCCTCTAAAATGGTAAAAAACTAGACTATCAAAAAACTAAGTCATGTTTATAGCTATTTTTAGAGTTTTGACATCTTTTGAATCTAATGGCATTGTCTATTTTTTATTTGGAGACTTTAGCAGTTCATTTTCCAAATATCTTCATGAAACCCAAATATTTGAAAGTAATTGAGATCATGAAGAACACCAAGAAGGAGCTATAATGCTAACAAGATCATAATATAATCAATTCCATTGATCTACCAACACCACTTTGATACCATGTTAGAATGGGCCACACTTCAGAATTGATAGCTAGATAGGATCAAATACATGAAAGTGAAATTATATGGAGTATTGAAATCTTGAATACATGAGAAGAAGAAACTTCACAATGTGTAAAAGCATTCAATGGAATAGCATTCTAGGTTAATTAAACAAATAACTTTAGGAAAAATACATATATAGGTGTAAGATAAATATGATCACACATCCTCGTTAATGTGTGATTATCTTCCATAATGACCTAATTAACACCTAATTGACACCTAAACAAGCTAACTAAACTATGTAGGTAATCCCACTATATAAAATAAAAACCTACACTAAAACTTATGATCTCCCCTTATAATATTTTTTATATATGTTTCATAATGGATCGATTTTTTCACAATTGTAATAAGGACATTAAAATAAAATGTTGTGATTTTTTTAAAAAATTTCAAATATGTTCTTACATGTTTTTATAGTTCCCCAAAAAGATGGGACTTTATTTTATAAATATCTATATGTGATTAAATAAATCAAAATTAATATTAAAATCTATTTAATTTTAAAAAAATACATTATTAGAAAGCTCATAAATATATTTATTTACATGTAGAGCCATGTATTTTTATTTTATTTGTTCACCCTAAATTGTGTCATCTAAAGTGGTATTTTAAATCAATAGGATCATTCCACTTGGATGGTTTAGAATTTAGTGCCACATGGGGTTAGAATGAAGTGGGTTAAAATGAGTCCCTTCTTTCTAACCACATTTAAAATCCACCCACCACCACTTTACATGTTAACTATTTAAATGATATCATCATCATCATCATCATCATCATCACCATCATCATCCATCAATACATGATTTATAAAATGCATATTTTATAAATATACATGTTTTTTATTTAAAATATATATTTTATTATAAACCAATTTGCATGTTAACTATTTAAAAGTTTTTTATATGCATTTTTTTATAACCTCTTTTTTTTGTTTTACATGCATACATAATTTATAAATTCATATTTTAAAAATATACATGTTTTTATTTTTAAAAAATATAAATTTTATTATAAACCACTTTACATGTTAACTACATAAATATGTTTTTATATTTTTTTGTTGTTTGCAAGCATATATGATATATAAAATGCATATTTTATAAATATACATAGTTTTTTATTAAAAAAATATAAATTTTATGATGTATGTATGTATGTAATCTAAATATAGCATATAAATTAACTTATAAGTAAAGTTATTATCCAAGTTACTCAAATTGAAGATGAGTTTGTTTGAAAATAATGTTAATAAAAAAGGAATGAATGGTATAAATTAAACCCACACATTTGATGGATTTAAAAAAATCAAATGCTTATGTTTTCAATTCACACTCATTTATTATTTAATTAGTAATGACATACAAAGTAAATACAATAATGGCATACATAATAATTTCATGTATTACAAACATTGTTTATATCTGAATTGTATATAAATTAAATTACTAACCTTATCATGAATGTAATTTACATACATAGTGGGATAATAAAATGCTCGTTGGGTATGGAAATCCCTATTTTTGGGTACATGGTGGTGTCATAAAGTAGGATTTACTAGGTAAATTTAATATTAGTGATAGTGGTTGATATCATTATTGTATTAGTGAAATCCCCAATTTACATAGTACCTTCAATTCAAACAACAATAAGTCATGGTGTTCTATTAGCATACCTATAAAAGTAGATAATATGGATGGGATATTTTCTCCATAGTGCATTATCATTTAAGTCTAATAAAATAGGATTGATAAAGGTTTTCCCTAGGGGAATAATTATGTTTGTGCATCCCTACCTGGGGGATTCAAGATGTTATCAACGTTCTCTCCCATTTCTTCCCAATAGATGTTTTAAATGGTTTTATTAAGTATAGACTCATATAAAGAGGTTTGTGAGGCTGCTTGATTATAATTCAAAACTTTGGTTTACAATGTCTTTTAGCCTAGATTGATTTCATTGAAAATATGCACCTACTTATACAAAATAATCCCAAAGTTCAAATGATGATAATTGTGATTCTTCTTCAATAGTTTGTGCTTCATCCTCAATGGTTGTAATTCCTTCCCTAAGTCTTATTTTTCCCATATTCATCTTGTAATTTAGTGTTGCTTATGCATTTTTTTATTTTTCTTCTTTTTTGGGGGGGGCGGAGTGGGGTGGTGGGGGTCGGGGAAGATTTAGGAATGAGTATTTCTTTTGAATCTCTATGTCTTTTCATACATCTAAATTCTTATGTTTCCTTAAAGGTTAACTATAAAGTATCAACTTTGGCTAGTTTAAAACCTAATGACACTTATAAAATTTCCCTAGAAATAGTTTCAAAAATGATGAGGGTAATTGTATCCTCTTCATTTAATAAACTAAGTTTATCTGATGTTATATTAATCTAGACAGTGTCTAAAGGTTGTATATAATAGGGTATGAAAAGGTTTAGCTAATAGTCTTTTATTATGTAAATAAATTGTTTAAATCAACTAACTTAAAATCTTGGAATTAAACTTTTTATATCAATTCACACCGCAATTTAATTTTATTGAAATTGAATCACACTTTGCAGAATTAGAAATTGCTTGGAATTAAAATCACACTTTTTAATCTAAGTACTTGAAATGAAATCACTCTTTCTTTGAATGTAAATTTTTGGAATTGAAATTTAAACTAAATCAAACCAAATACTAAAATAAAAATGTGGAAAATCATAGTGAAATCTAAATGAAAGTTTTGAAAATAATGATGATTGAAAATACACACTCCTAAAAATTAACATAAATAATATTTTGAATAATATTTTCAACATATAAAACTGGACACATAGTTTCAAAATATAATTAATCTATAAATATTAATTTAATCCTTATTCCTTGGAATTAGTGGGCCCTTGATCCTCCTTGGAATTGGGATGTAAATAATTATGAAAGTCTCAAAATGATCAACTTTAAATTTTCATTAATGTCAAATCAAGTTACATAAATCTGAAATATTTATCCAAATCCCTTACTTCTAAAAAAAAATGTTTTAATTTTACTACAATTTATAAATCATGACTTAATAATCTATCAACTTTAACCAAAATCTTTTTATTATAAATTGACATCCTTTTCACTTTTCTAGGAGAAAAAGGTGGAAAGTGTTAGATATTAGATCTTATAGAATATTCTATTTTGACTCTATGAGTTATGTACATCATGTTGATATTTTTAACCCCTTATCTATATTTTTATAAAAAAGGTGATAGAATTGTCCAAGATCCAATTGATAGAATCGAACACATGAACTACAAATACAAAGCAAATAGAAGCAGAACTTTGTTCTTGAGATTGAAATCAAAATAGAGTAAAATTATAATAATATTGCATTCATAACTCATTAAAAAATATCTTAGATGAGAGGTGTATTTATAGGTACAATGGAGGCATAGAGCCAAGACATTTGGCAATGTGAACACAAGACTTTTTCCGAATGGTTTGTGTGCTCCATATGTCAATATTGGTGGGTAAAGGTATTTGTACCCACCAATTTGACTACAATTTTCTCATGTGCATGTGTACCTTAATTACCTCATTTATGACACCTAAGTGACCTCAAAATAACACCTAATCAATCTAAATATAAGTGTAGGAATAATCCATAATAATAAATATAAGGAAAATAATATCCTACACTAACACCCCCCCCCTTAAGCATATCTTAGGTGGGAAAAAAATTGGGTCCTAGAAACATGGCCTAATGAGGTACCCAAGTACAATGAATCTCTCACAAATTGGAGGAAAAGGAGAAAACCCATAGGAAAAAAACTCCCCCCCAAAAAAAGAAAGAAAAGAAGACGAGGACTAGAAGGCCCCCCTTGAAGATGATGTTGATGCAGCCTATACCCCAAGAAGAGCATGCAAGTGAATATAATTACTCTTAGTGAAGGTTTTGGTGAAGATATCATCTATCTGCTTTGTAGTCTAGAAAAATTTGAGATCAATGACTTGACCATGAATGAGCTCCTGAATGAAGTGCATATGAATCTTGATGTGTTTGGTCCGTTGATGTTAGACTAGATTTTTGTAGATATAAATGGTGCTTTAATTATCACAAAAGATTATTGTGGGTCACTTGAATGTATACCAAACTCACTAAGAATCCCCTAAAGCCAAATAGCTTCAGTAGTAGCATTGATAGTCCTTGTATATTCAACCTCAGTAGATGATAAAGTAATAGCATTTTGATTCTTTTTAGACCAACTAATTGGTCCTAAACCAAGTGAGAAACTATATCCTAAAGTGGACTTGCAATGTTGAATATTACCAGCCCAGTCTGAATCTATTAATCTAATCAAGTCAATATCAATGCATACTCCATAATGAATCCTAAAACTATGAGTACCTTGCATGTAGTAGAGAAACTACTTGGATTCTTTCTAATAAAATTCATGTGGTGTCTACATAAACCTAGATACCATGCCTATGGCATATGAAATATCAAGTCTAGTGTGAGTCAGATAGATGAGGCTACCAACTAGTTATCAATACAAGGTAGCATCAACCAATGGGGAAGAACACTCAGCCTCAAGTTTGACTCCAGAAAGAAAGGGAGTCAGAGCTAACTTACAACCATCCATGTGAAATCATGCAAGCAAATCAAGAGCATACTTAGATTATGTAATGGAAATCCCTGAGTCAAACTATGAAATCTCAATACCAATGAAATAATGTAACAAACCAAAGTCATTCATAGAGAATCTATCATGTAGAGTAGTTTTCACTATTGCAATAGAGGATGACTAACTCCCTATTATCAATAGGTCATCCACATATAGAACCATAATCAAGAGTGAATTATCTTGCTACAAGATATAGACATTTAGATTATAATTATATCTAGTGAACCCAACTATGAGAATAAATGAATCCATCTTGACATACCAAGCCTGAGGGGCCTGTTTAAGGCCATAAATAGATTTCTAAAGTTTACACATTGAGGAAAAATCTTCCAAAAAACCTTGTGGTTGTTCTATATATATATATATAGATATATATATATATATATATATCCTCCTCAAGGTCACCATGAAGAAAGTCACTCTTCACATCTATTTGATGAACATCCCAATGATAAGTTATGGCAATGGAAAGAGTGATTCGAATAGAGTTCATTTTAGTGACTGGAGTAAATGTTTTAGTATAGTCTATGCCAGGAACTTATGAAAATCATTTTGCTACCAATCATGATTTGAACTTATCCACTGACCCATCTACTACAATTTTTTTTTGATAGATCCACCTACATCTAACAAGTTTCCTTCCCTTATGAAGTGGTACTAGATCCCAAGTGTGGTTCCTAATTAAGGAACTATACTCTTCATGCATAATTGTATCCCACTCAGGAATGCCAGATGCCTCATGAAATGGTTGTGGATCAGAAGCACAAGCAACAAAAACATGTGTAACATCCTAAAATTGTGAATGAGTCCATTTGTCACCTGATGGATTCCTAGACCAATCACTTGCCCTCTATAGAGTCTATCAAGCCCAAAGAAGACCTAAAATCAGAGAATCAAGGGGAGATTCTTCAACTTCAAAAATGAAACTATGAATGGAATGAGGTGAATCTCTATCACTATCCTCATCGTCTGAACTAGAAGAAGAATCTTTATCAACAAGTATCTGATCTAGATGATTTGAATCATTTGAACTATCATCATATCCCAGATAGTCCAAAGAGGAGGGAGAAGTGTTATGTGTGGATTCTGATAGACCCTCTTGAAATTGTAAATTCCTCTCAATGAACAAATCATGTGTGGTAGGATGAAGAAGCTTATATCCCTTAACACCTTTTGCATACCCAACAAATATGCAAGTTCTACTCTGACATTCCATGGCCTTACATTTCTTCTTAGGAATGCAGGCCATAGCTGGAGATCCAAATACTCTAAAGTGATTAACTTTAAGTTTTTAATTTCTCCAAGCTTAAAAAGGAGTGATCCCTTTCAATGCTTTATAAGGAACATGATTTTGGATATATCAAGCATAATTAATGGCTTTGGCCCAATATTGTGGTGTAAGTGATTTGGAGTGTATCATATAGTTTGTCATTTATTTCAAAGATCTACTCTTAAATTCTATAACACCATTCTATTAAGGATTATATGGAATTTTTCATTGTATATCAATCCCTTTTAAAGTATGAAACTGTTCAAAGTGATGATTAACATACTCACCACCATTATCAGTGCACAAAATTCTAATGGTTTTCCCTGATTATTTCTCAACAAGAGCCTTTAAATCCTTAAAATGGTCAAAGACCTTAGACTTTTATTGAATAAAACACACCCAAGTATACCTAGAGAAGTAATCTATGAAGTTAAGCATGTACCTAGCCTTATTTAATGAAGGCTTTGGAAATGGTCTAGAAACATCATTATAAATTAGCTCCAAGATTTCAGTAGCTCTCCATGATTTTCCTTTGTCATATTTCTCTTTGAGATGTTTACCAAGCATGAAAACTTCATAAACACCATCAAAAAAAATGAACACAAGGCAACCCCATTACCATATTTTTTTGACTGAGTTGTTCCAAGTAGTGATAGTTTAGATGGCCAAATCACTCATGCCATAGTTTTCTCACTCCATTAGAATGAGTGAGTAATGCAGTAGAAGGGTAATCAAGAGAAAAATTTGAGAAGGTATACAGCCTTGATTGGTTATTTGATTTCCCAATAGCCACTATATTATTACTATGTATCTCCTTAATGACAATAGAATTTGGAGTAAACTCAACTTTCTTACCTAATCTAATATGGGTTATTTGATAAATAGATACGAGATTAGTTGATAGTGATGAAACACATAAGACATTTTCAAATGTTCCATCATTAACTTCAATAGATCCTCTCCCAAAAACTTTAATAGAAGTATCATCACCTATTAGAATAGATGGCATAGAGCATAACTCTAAAGATGAGAATAAGTCTCATGAAGAAGCCATGTGATGTGAGGCACTAGAATCAATCACCCATGTGGATGGCTGAGATGATACTATAACAAGGGTCTTGCCCCTACTTTTCCCCTTACTAATTTATTTTGCCTTAGAAGACTCCTATGCTAATGAGTTTGATTTGACTGTATCAGGTACATTGATGTTGTTTTTCTCAAGCATCTTTATTAAATGATCAATCTATTTTTTCATACATTTTGTTTCATCATGCCTAGTTCTCTTACAATAGACACATGTGATCCTCTCTTTCTTATATTTCCCACCTAAAGAGGAGGACTCATATGATAATTTTGGCTTAGTATCTAATTTTTGACCCTTTCATTGCTCTTGGTCCTTTTTTTTTTGTTTTTTCTCCTTATTTATTAGTCTTCATTTTGTCATGACTCAACAAAGCATGTGATTTGGAGGAATTCAATGTACCCATTTGGATGAGTTTATCTTTCTCCCTAGTTAATTCTTTGGCAAAATCATCTAAGGATGGCATACTCCATGTAGGTCCCAGGGCACATTTCAAAGCATGAAAGGTAGAGATAAAAACTGAGTAGTCAAGACCTAACTTGGAAAGAATAGAGAGGATCAATTGTTCATTCTTTTTCTCTATACCACACAATTTTAATTACAACCTAATTGATTTAAGTTTGGTGAAAAAGTATTCTATAGTGTCAAAATTCCTTGGACTCAAACTAATGAGCTCATTCTCTAGCTCATGACCCCTCATTACATCTTGCTTCCCAAAGAGTTGTTCTAAAGTGTTCCAAATCTCATGTGGTGATTTAGAAGATTCAATGTGAAAGAGTCAGTCAAGAGAAACAAATAAACATAAAAGACCATATGCTTCATCACACCTATTATAACTCTTAATTATATTTACACCAAGTTATGATTCAGTTTCCATATTCATGGTTATCCTGTGTAAACCTCTGCTTCTTAGAAAAATTTGCACTTTAGATTTCTAGTCATGATAATTGAATAGAGTGAGAAGTGGAACCAAATTATGATCCATGATGTAGTGCAAGTAGAAACTAAATGAGAAATAGAGAAGGCAAGGCACTCAATAACCTCCTTGAAACTATTAGAAATTACCCCCCCCTAATTACAAAAGTTTGGCACTTTATGCTTTAATGTGTATACAATAAACACTTTAGTGTACATACAATTGGTACTTTATGTCTTAATGTGTATACAATCAGCACTTTAGTGCATATACAATGGGCACCAATTTTTTTTGCATAATAAAGCCCATCAAATCTTAACATATCATGAAAGGCCAAAGACAGTCATAAACATGAGTATAGAATTGATTCTTGAGGCTTAAACTCATGTACCAAGGATAGATGATGCATACGCTACAAATAAGTAGTACATAGTAGATCTGCACTCAAATACAATGAATTGTAAGTGCAAATCCACACAATAAACCACAAAGATATAATTGATATTGTCAAATTACATGATTTGGTGTAGTATTCACCATCACTAATACACAACAACAAGGTGACTATTCAAGGTTGTTAAATGTGCAGTACAGTGTATTATTTACTATCATGTAATAAACATAGAAACAAAGTGGTTTGTGTAAAAATGAGTGAAATCTTTGCATTAAAGGCACAAACAACAATGCATGCTCATAAAAAATAAAATTTGAACTCAAACGAGAATGCATCCACAAATGAGAAATCTATGCAATGATTATATAAGTGACAGTGAAATATCACAAAAAATAGACATCGGGCTCAACCAAAAAAATATTAATGAGGAGAACAAGAGTGTTAAATTGTGAGTTAAGCAGAGGAGAATAAATTTTATTTTTCTTGTGAGGGGGTTTGACCACCTGCCAAAACTAAACCTCACCCTTCATCTTCATGAAATAAAGTGTTGAAAAACAATGATAAATAACTTATTAATATGATTTCTCACAACAATATTGTTTTTATAAAAAAACAATTTAAAAAAACTCCTTAAATATTCTCCATCATCAAAATATAATTTTTTTTAATTATATCATAGTCAGTAAAATTGTGATAACTTTCATAATTCTTAATTAAATTATGAATTTCAAAATGATCTGGAAAGAGGAAACCAAGGCACACAAAACCTAGAAAATTTTCTAAGTGATTATCTACCTTTTTTTGTAGTTGGAAAAATAACAATCATTTTTAATAAAAAAATGGATTTGCAAAAATATAACTTGTAAATCTTGCCTCATAAAAAATGATTTAGTCTTTTGTCTAACCAGCTTGAATCCTCCTTTCAAATCTAAAAAAAGTTACTTATATATATATAATAAAATTTAAATAATTATAAATACTGATGAAGTTCACCAATTAGAGAAGAAAGGACTATAGATGATACACAGATCTATAGGTTTCTTCTTTACAATCTTAGTTAGAATACAAACTCAAAAAACTACTCAAGATTTCAATAAATTAACAAAAAATGATGTTCATTATTAGAAAAGAGCTCTGATACCATGATAGAATTGTTTAATATCCAACTAATAGAATCGAACATATGAACTGCAAATATAAATCAAATAGAAGTAAAACTCTGTTGTTGAGATTGAAATCAAAATAGAGCAGAATTATAATAATATTTCATTCATAACTCATTAAAAAATAGCTTATATGAGAGGTGTATTTATAGGTACAATGGAGGCATAGATCTAAGACATTTGGCAATGTGAACACAAGACTTTTGCCAAATGGTTTGTGTTCTCCATATGTCAATATTAGTGGATAAGGGTATTTTTACCCACCAATTTGACTATAATTTTCTCATGTGCATGTTCACCTTAATTACCTAATTTATGACACCTAAGTGACTTCAAAATAACACCTAAGCAAGCTAAATACAAGTGTAATAATAATCCATAATAATAAATACAAGGAAAATAATATCCTACACTAACAAAAGGCTCAAAGTATTCAAAACCATTTTTTAGAGGGACTATGAATACCTTGACCATAAATGGAAACATTTATTTCTAGAAATATCTCTTTTTAGCATAAAATAATTTTTTATAAAAATATCATAGGACATTTTAGAATTGGTATTCATATATTCACATCAAGTGTATAGGCCTTTTATCAACCTTTTGATCTAAGTTGGCAACTTTTAGAGTCAGATTGATGACCTCTAGAGCCAAACTACTAACCTTCAAAGTTGAGCCAAAAATCTAAGGAAAACTATGATGTGGTATTTTGGAGCTATAAAGTTTTCAAAATTGATCCTCAATAAGTAAATTAGATGTTAAAAACATATCTATTAGGTTTTAGTACCTCATCTTGACCTATATATGCCAAAATGACATATTTTTCCATATATATGTTAGAACTTAGTTGAAAAAATGAGTAGCAATGACTTCCAAAGGATAACTAAGATAAATATCCCATATTATAATTTAAATAAACTATGAGTCCTAAAATCGACATTTAAATGCACTTTATGGAAGGTTAAATGATAAAAAAAGTTATTACTTGGATATGATGAGTCATGTAATGGACTCATCATGCTTCTGGTCTTGGTGGCAAATTTTCTTTTCTTCAATTCATAAAATAAAGATAAATAAGCACTATTTTTATGAATATAAAATTTTTTTAGTGTTACTAAGAATGAGAATGTAAAAAACTTGAAAATATCTATATCCATATCTATTTTCATATGGCACCCTACATCAGTCAATTAGATTATTTAAGAGGGGTATTTTATTGAAGACGTATTTTCTATTTTCTGTCTAATTATATTTAGAGTCATTTTATTAGGTTTTATATAGTTAACATAGTTATAATTCTTGTCTATTTAGTTTTTTATTTATATAAATTGACACGGTCCATTCTCTGTGTTTATTAAGGAGTTGTAAGATATTTGACCCCTATTTTCATTGAGATGACACATTTTTCAATCATATATTAGGTAATTGAAATATTTCAATGCAAGATATATATTTCATTGAAAGATGTGACATTTCATTGAGCTTTATACATGTATTTTCACAAACTTATTTAAATCCATCATTTTAATACCCTTTTTTTTCCCTTCATCATCACCACCCAACTCACCTTGAAATATTTCACCTCTTGTTTGTTTTGTATGTCCTTTCCCTTCCCCACCACTTCACCATTGCTCAATTTCACTGTAAAATAGAACATCTCCTCCACACACATCACATTTACACAATGTATGATGAAACTTATAATGTCATTTTCCATCATCACCTCCACAAAAAATATCAATTTGTTTTTTTATTAATCCTTTATGAATAAAATATGAGATATAGTCAACAATCATGGGTTTCGAATATGATACGACTATTGATTTACACTCTTTGGATTTACAACTCCCCACTTTACCAAAACATAAACTTACATCCTTTCTAGCATAAATTTCACCTTTGTGGTAATTGTGAGTATATTTATTGACCATAGATATATATTCAACCAAATGATAAAATACACTCATCAAAGTAAATTATGGCCCATGATATCTAGGAATCATGAGCTTGGATTTCCTCTATAATTTCATCTTTTTAAGTTTCCACCAAGAATATTTAATTATTAATGGTATGGCCATACTTTGTTTAATTACAAGGGAAATAATTTCATTTTTTATTGCTTTACCTTTAAATTTTGTGTCATGCATTGAATCTAACTAATATGTCACAAGGTCCAAAATTTCCATGGCCTCAAGGAGTGAAAGTTGATTTTAGAAGAGTATGAAGCTAGGAGATGGATTTTATAAGGTTTTTAAAGGGCGTATGAAACAATAAACCTTTGCATATTGTTATTAAAATTTCAAATGTCATTATTTTCATCATATTAAAAACATAATTACAGAGCTACCATTAACACTTCATATGAAAAATGGAAAGGATATCATAGGCTATATAATGAATTTAAAACGTGTAGAAGTAACGATAGGTTTAGTATAAGAGGTGATGATACTAGATAAAATGGTTGACTTTTGATTCCTAAAAATCAATTTATTTTAGGATATTGTTATCCCATGACTAATAATAATAGATACATTTCAATTTTTAGGCTTGAATATTTTCCTTAAACTAGGTTAATCAATGGCTACATGGAAGAATTTTGATACATCAAGGGAGCCCATTTCTCAATTCATTCTCTTTATCTAACAAATTTTATATATTTTTCAGATTATTCATTAGCCACCATTTCTATTGAAAAACATGTTAAATACCTTTCTTCATCCCAAGTGAAAAAAAATCATTGGATTATGTTTAATGGTAGGTTAGTAGAAAATTTTAGGGGCTTCATTCATTTTTAAGTGCTTCAAATGAATCAATTTTGTTCAAATCTCCACATGTGGGATTCAAACTAAGCTAATGCATTCAAAGCACCCTCAAACTAAAGGGCTTCATTTAAAACCCATTTTCTATTTTACATTGTGCCTCGAGCTGACCACCATGTTGGACTAAGTTATATGTGTTAACCCATGAAATTAAGCTAAAAATATTGTATTTAAAGATATATATTCTATTATATTAACTTTTAATAATGCAAAAAAATTGAAATATAATCATAACTAAGGAAATAGGTAGGTCATCATTAAATTTTAGTTGATTGATCATCCTTCCACATCAGGTCAAATAATTAATGTATAAAAAGGTAAAATTGTATAAAAAATCAATATTACAATATTTTTGAATTGGACCATAACATTGACAATTGTATTGTTGCATGAAAAATTATAATATTTCTTAAAGGTAAGGATAATATTTGTTCCAATTTAGCTAACAACATAAACATGTGCATTTTTGAAGAAAATTTGGGTGAAACCAAAAGTATTGATGCTTATGAAATTCAAACTAGAAATAAATATTACAAATATTCTCCTAAGGATAATTCTAATGCATCAAAACCTGCTAAAAATCATCCTTCTTCCTCTAAACCATCAATTTAAAACAAATTTAAATATATAGGTCAAGGTAATATTGTTACAAAAAATCTAACTTAAAGTTCACAAGCAAGAGATCCTTTGCCTATCGGACATAACAATGCATTGTATTAGCTAGCCTATAGGCCAAGAAATTATTCGCAAATAAACACAAATGTTGGAACTTATAATACACCAAATAATTTTATAAAATACAAATGCCAACTATTCTTTACTTCAATTATCTTAATTACCTGGTCAACTAGAAAACATTAACACACTCATAAATAATGATGATCCTAGGAGTATTGTGGGTTTATGTATATACTAAAATCTGATTTATGTAGTGCCTCAGTCATATATATACTAAAATCTAATTTATGTAGTACCTTAGTCATGTATACTTGGAAAATACCTATCATAAGGACTATTTATTAGCATGTGATAGTGGTCCTAGAGGAGGTTTAGAGACCTAGTGTTCCTTTTCAATTCTCCTAGAATCTTCTTTATTGGTCTCTAGGTTATATTGTCTATCCTGACTACCAATAGAGACATATTATCTTTGTTTATCCTCTTATGAACCTTCATGTCATTCAAAGCATCCACAAATACTATGTCATGTGGATATGAAACATGGTCATAATCAATATTCACTCTAGTTTTAACTCTATCTAGGTTGTTCTTTACCCTTTAAATTTGATCCCATGGTTTTTAGGGTGCCCATTTGAAGTCGTGGGAACTTATGATTCTGCCCACTGGTTTAAAATTTTCCCATCTAGAGTATTGGATTCGATCAATGCTAAGGGGAGTTGGGTAGACATCCATAAAATCAGCCAATTGAGTTGAAATCTCTTGCTCTGAAATATTGTATGGAACCAATCAAGGTAGATACATGGAAAGGTCTCTAGTTCCTTTTATCCTTATGATTATGCAATCTAGGTAAATCTAGATGTTACAAATATTATCAATAGTTCTTATAATATGATCAAAGACTCTAAGATTATCCTTGCCATAAATGTCTTGGTACATTATAAGGTAGAAATTCTATGTCAGCCTGATCATGTTTTTACTGAACCTATGGATGTGAAGAATGTTGAATTCATCACAAAATCTATTGTTTGAATACTCATAAGATGGTTCATAGGGTTCTTCAAAGGATGAGTGGACCATCCTATTTATTATGTCCACCAAATAAGGTATCATATAAAAGTTACCATCAAGCCTTTTGTTTGAGCTACTAATTTAGTGAATCAAGTTATCACTAATGATTTCCCCTATGGCAACAATCTTGGTGGAGGTGAGGATGGTGTTTAGTAGGGGAATCCAAACCTCATTAGCATGGGTTATGCTTGGGAATCCATAAATTCTGTTCAACAAGGCCATGGAAATCCTAATTCATGGTTTGAAAGTGGAAATTAGGATAGCATAGATGGATCCCCTAGCTATAAATGTGATTGGGTTGCTTGCCCACTCTTGTAACTTATTAGCTACATTGTTTGAATACATCCATTGATTCACTAGGTCTTGATTGTAACATATTTCATGGGGAGGGAGTCTATAATACTTCTCTAAAGCTTGTACACTAACATAGGCTATCGGTGCATTATGTTAGAAGTGTATAAGTTTGCCAAAAAATCAGACATTTACAAATTAATAAATAAGTCAATGCAGGGCATTACCTCAGGTTTTGTCTTTGAATCATGTAGGCCCATGGTCTTGATTACCACCAAGTACTATCTATATTATTGCACGAAGGTAGAAATTTTCTCTATAGAACCACATGGTTCTACTACTTTGAATTGTTCCAATATACCATAATAGTTCTTGAATTCATTATTGAGGGAAACCTCATCAAACCTTGTATTAGTGTATATCCCTACCATGTAATGGAGAACGCAGAGGGGGGAGGTGGAATATGTGAGATAGAGGCCACTATTTTTTTACTCAATTTTTGGTTCTTTAAAATTATAAAAAAAATAGCTTGGTCATGATAGAGCTCAAATTTTATGGGCAATAGATAAATCAATGATATTTTAATTGTAATTGACTTGGAATATTGCCTATATGACCTTTAGGATTTGTAAACCCTATTGAGTTGATTGCATTTACTTGGCCAATTATTACATATTAATTACTATAATGGCCCTTTGATTTTTTGATCTTAATTCATATTTTGAATCTAGCCAATGAAATACTACCTTTTGTGAGCCCCACTGCCATGTAGCTTCTCCTCCCTCTACCTCTAGGTGTTTTATCATCATTACTAGACATTTGTCACATGGTCAACACCTTTCAAGATTTTCATACTAGTATTACTTGATTAATTTATTATTTCAAAGGCATATGGTGAAATTTTACCATTCCACTTTTTCTAGGACCTTTTATTTTTTATCCTTCACTTTATTGCCTTGGGCTAGAGAGATCATCATACATGGCATAATCCAGGGGATCTGTTCAACTGGGAGCATCATACACCTTTATACATTGGAGGATTTGAATACTTATCATAATGCACTAACAATAGTGGGCTAGTGGAATCATGACAATGGATGGTCTTCACTTCTCTTTTACCCCAGAACTTTCATACAATTTAACTTTAACATTGTCAATCATCGAGGAAATGGGATCTGAACACGTCACCAAATCTTGATGATCCACTCATCAAGGATTATTTTAAGATTTTATAAGTGTTTAAATTCCCATGGGAAAGAGAGTAGACATAAAATGGTAGAGTGAGATGACCTGGCAATTCTCTAGGCAAAAAGGAGAAAAAATCTAAGTAAATATCAACCTGCATGAGGCAATAAAAAAACTTTAGAAAACTAGTTAACTGGTTAGCTTGAAAGAAATAAATTATAGAAGTAGTAAGTTGCCTATAAATTAAAAAAAATCAAAATGTTGAAGACTAATTGAGGAATTCTATCCCATGCAACTTCAAAAACTTGTGTACATAAGAGTGTTTTGACAACCATTAATAGGTTAGCTCAAAAAGCAAAGTATTGAATAATGAGATAATTAAGAAAATGTTAATTCCAATAAAGCTTGGAGAAGTGCATATTAATAAGATATTATTACTCAATAAATGATAAATTTGGAGACCTTATATTCTTAATCATGCATTCAAATGTCAATAACAACTCTCACATCAAAACTACTTTCTCTTCAGGGTACGCTGTGTCCCTATTCAAAATAAATTTGAGAGTGGGGGTGTTGGGTACAATTGTACCTTAAAGGTATCTCTTAAGATATACCATTTAAACATGTAACCTATTTTATGTTCTTGATACAAATAGGTATCACCCAATAGTGTCTTTAAAGAGATGGTCTTGAAAGGGGTGTGTGGAAGTCTAACAGGGATCTCCTAAGAGATACCTTGAAGGTACCCTCAAAGGTATTATGAAGCCATTTAAGGTATCACCCAGTAGTGTCATCAAGGAGATAATTTTAATGGAATTATAGTACATTCAAGGGTATCTTCAAGAAGTCTTCTACAAGATACCTTTCATACATGCATAAGGGTACATTTGAAGGTATTACAAATCCCTTCAAGGTATCACCCATTACTACCTTCAAACATACCTTGAAGGGCCTTGTGATACCTTTAAGGTTACCCTTATACATGTTTAAAATGTATCTCCTAGGAGATACCTTCAAATTATTGGGTTTACCACAGAGGTTCAAATCACATACAAGATCCCAAAATATAAGTAACTAATCATTTGACATGATTTTGGTCAAAATCTATTTCTCAATATCAGTTTGTATACTATTAAAAAACATGGTTGAATTTTTATTTAATCAAATATTTTTATCTACTATGTTATTCCACTCTTATTCATGTTTAAAAATTATCTCCTAGGAGATACCTTGCAATTAAGATGAGACAAGGATTGAAGTATGCAGTGCATGATATTAAAATCTATTATTTATTGGGATTGACATAAATAGTGTCATTAAAAAATGTGTTATATATTAAATTTTTTTTAAAAATTAGGTTTTAACATATCTCTATGCTTGTGTCATGGAATAAATAAAGGTTTATCTCCTACATATAGGTATAAATTAGATTGATTTTATAAATACCCTAATTAACAGATCTTCTCATGTCTTTTGCAAATGTCCAGGCTAAAAAATCATACATAAATGGATTTTCGATGTGGAGAGTATATTTCTTTCATAAATAATGGCAAGGTCATTGGTGAAGGAATAATACACAAAGTTCTAGGTCCAAATGTTGATCCTTGGAATCCATAAATCTCACTTCCACATGCCACAATGAGAAAATACCTATTGATGTGTAAGTGTTAATGTACAAAAGCTTTTGATCCAACTCTACCACTTCCATTTCCAAGAAATGTTTTGGATAATTTGGGGGATTCAGTAGATAGTTTTATTATATGGAGCATAATAATGACTCAAGATGTCACATACAATTTTTCTATAGAGGATGACATGGAAGAAAGACACAATAATTTTAGTTTAGTTTTGCATATGCAACTATTGCAATAATAAAATCCTTGCTTAGATTCATTGGTTTAATATATAGATGATCTTACCATATTTCATAACCTGATAAATAAGTTTATTGGGGAAAGGGTACATTGTGTTGCACAAATGTACAACTCTTGCAAATGATGAAAAATTATTTTTCGATATGTTGAATTTGTACAACTAGGGGAGATTTTTTATTGCAATCCCATCCTAATGATGGAAAATGAATTGGGAATTTAAATAAGGTACATTCTATAAAATTATGAGACTTGCATTATAGAGGTAATTAAAACATCTATCGTTATATGGCCTTACAACAAGATAATGGACCTTGAATGTAGAGTAATAAATTTAACTACATGACACCAAAGGAGAAATAAATTTGAAATGTTTGAGAAGTAGTGGATATTGAAATAATTCCTTGCATGACATTCTTAGAGAAAGGGCATCCAAAAAAACTAACTCATGCCTAAAACTACTTAGGTAAAAAAAGAATATATCCAAACACTTCACTCGGCCAAGTGGAGTTTGATGCAAGCATAGATAGTGAGATTACAAAAGTGTATGCAAAGAAATGTTATACCAAAAAAATGTTTTCAATCAATATTGTCATTTGAGATATTAAAATCCACAAGGATAAAGTTGTTTGATTCCACTACAATAGATAGGAGGCAACATTTCTTGGATGCCCTTTCTCCTAGTTTGTTTAAGAAAAATAAAAACAAAAATACCATTGATTTTTAGGGTATTAAGATCTATTTGGAATCTTGGCTTAAAATATATGGATTGAATATAAGTATTTTTTTTAAATTAAAATTTTCAAAAAAATGAGGCAATGAAATTCATTCATGCAAGGAGATTTTGACAAAAACCACAAAAAAGGATAATGATAGTGACAGACTTGTTGGACCAGTTGTTGGATGACTTTGTAGATGTTTCTCTAAGAATTACATGTCATGTAGTTATAGATGGCACATGAGATAATGTTTGACATCTTCCAACATATTTCACTCGAAATTTTATGAGGTGCCACATCAATGTGAAACTAGCAGATATGGAATATGAGCCAATATCCCAGCCAAAATTCAATAACATGTGGAAAAATAATTTTCATGATGTGACCATTGCCAATTTTGATGAATTCTCTAGGTGTAAAGCATGTGTCTTATTGACTCAACAAAAAATATTTGGGTACCTATCTATAGACCAGGAAGATTATATCGATTAATAATTCATGATGTACTCAAATTAGATGCTTTCTTTAAGATAAATGTATTACATAAATAAATAAATGTCAGAACAATACCTTGAATAATGCCTCAAAGTTATTCATGATAAGGTGTAACATCAAAAAATATTTGTGCCAAGGACTTTGACAAAAATCAAAGCAGTTATTGATAGAATAGTAGATTTGTCACTGGCATGGATTATCACACAATGTCATGGTGCAGGTGGATATGGACATTTTTTTTACCATATGTTCTTAGAGGGCTTGAATTTACTTTCACCTCAATTAACAAGTGTTTGAAGGATATGTAAATGATAATACCAGATACTTATGGATCTTTACTATATAAACCTGGATATTCAAAATATCCATTGTATGTTGAACTTTTGTCTAATAACTACTACCTTAAATGTAAAAAATGCATAGAAGATTCACAACTAATTGGTGCCTTCAATAAACTTCCTTTCAAGATATACCTTCAACTAGACAATTATTATAGGGAAAATAAGAATAGGTAGTTCCTTTTAACCATTATTATATTAAAAATAATTAACCTTATATGGAACTAAATGTAATTCTATTACATTTACAAATTCACAAAATCAATTTTTTGTGTAGGTTTATGTTAAAATATTTATCTCTCCTTGTCTACAAAGGTATTTTCCTCAATGTCAAGGTTAGATTTTTCCTTGTAGGGCATACCCATAAGGATATCAATAACACATTTAGAAACTTGTCTAAATATATAAAGAGGAAACATGTATGGAGTGTGGAAAAGATGATGGACAGTTAAAGGACATGTGAAAATACAAAAAAACTTCATGTCATATTTTATTAAATAAGTAGTATATTTAAAATACTATGTTAATAGTTACTAGCTAAAGGGATGAGATGAGATAGTAGGCTTAACAAAAAGCCAATATTTTATTCTATGCATAGAGCAAGGTTAGCCCATTATGTGTTACAAAAACTCTATAAGAGATAGAAATTAGTCTCCCCCCTTATTAAATTATGGGGAACAAAAGAAAATGGTGAGCCAAATGTTATAGAAGGTAATCCAATGAATTTTTTTTCAAAGACTTGAAAAATAGAGAAAAATTGCAAGATTCCATTATTGCAAAAGTATTAAATAAAAGTAGAAAAAAGAGTGAAAAAGAAATTAAAGATAACTTGATTGATTATGTAAAGTAATTAAATGATTTTGGTTTTACCAAAAATAGTAAGTGGAAGGCTTTAGTGTATTACTTACAAAATATCCATGCCATAATGAAAGAAGATATGTCCCCTTATCAAGTTGAATATACAAGAGATTTTTGCCCTAGAACCCACCATGGCATACCCCTACATAGATATCTTCACAAAATGGTTCATGACAATGCCCTTGAGTTTGGAGTGGCATATACAGATACATATGTTGGTCCAAGAAGCAAAAAAACAAAAATTTCATTTGATCTAGCTCAAGATATGAAAAAAGGAGATATGTTATTTTTTAGACCTAACAATTCTACAGGAGTGAACTACACAATAATGAGATACTACAAATAGATGGAGATATATAACAAAGTGTCAAAATAACTTGGTTCATCACAATTCATACAGGTAAAAAATATGCAAAAGAAGCCAAAATTTATTCAGTTTGCTTGGATAATAAATTGAATCCAAACCCAACTGACACCTCTTTACCATCTATTCTTATAGATAGTATCATCTACGCTTGGAAACCAAATAAAATTTGGAAAGGTCATACACTTATTCTCATTGAATTTTTTTAAGGCATTGTAACAAACTATTTGAATGCATTGTCACATTAGGCACTTCAAAAATAGTGATAAAGGATTGGGAGCTATTGATTTATTTCATGACATTGGCAATTTGAAATGGTGTTTCCTTAATTTTGGAATGAGAAGTATGGATTATATTTTTCAAAATCTATTTCATATTTTTGGCATGTAAAATGTTTTATTTTTGGCATGTAAATAGTGATAAATGATTGGGAGTTATTGATTTACTTCTTGACATTGGAAATTTCAAATGGTGTTTAATTAATTTTGGAATGAGAAGTACAAATTATTTTTTTCAAAAGTTATTGCATATTTTTGGCATGTAAAATGTTTAATTGGACATGTAAAATGTTTTATTGGATATTCCTTATTGTTTTATTATTATATTTATTTTTTGAGAGTTTATCAAGTGTAAATTCACATTTTATGTATTCCAAATTAGGTATTCACATTTTGGCTCTTAAAAGAAACACTACGGCATTTACATTTTATATTTTCTACTATGATAATTCAATATTCATCAACTATGTATCAACAAAAGATCTTTGGCATTTATGAATTAGAAAATGCACTTTACATTTTGAGAATTTCAAAATTATATTTAGATTTTGTGTATTCAATAGTAGGTTTGAATTTCATGAACCATAAAAGGGTCTTCAAGAAATGTTCTTCATAGTTTGAACATATGGACTTACTCATCAACTTTTGTGCATTACAAAATATACTTCGGTATTCTCATATTTATAAAATGGTCTTTAGGGTTTTTTATTTGAATTTCCCACTTAAAATTTTAAATTTTGTGAATTACACTTTGGCATTTGTGTTTCATGTTTTTCCACTTCGCAGTTAAACTTTTACAAAAAAGTCTTCATCTTTTTTGCATTTGTGTTCTATGCTTTGGAAATCATTGGGAATTTTCCATTTATACATCAATAAATTTTAGCCTTTGGAATTTGTGTATCAATAAATGGTCCTCATATTTCAAGTTTTCAAATTACACTTGATTTAAGTCTCTCAAAATGGTCTTCTGCAACTTGGCACTCATAAATCCTATCTACCACAAATTCAAATTGCAAAATCCCAAGCACTTGATATTGTGCCATATGGAACAATCTTAGTGAATAATTTATACAGAAGGATGAAAATTCAAAACAAAATTATTGAGTACCGTGAGCACCCAAGATCATGCTGCATGGCATAATCTTAATAACTTGGTTTTATAAAAGGATGAATAGTCAAAACAAAAGTCTCGAGCATCGTGAGCAACCAAGATTGTGACACGTATCACAATTTTAGTAAATTGGCTATGTAGGAGACTATATAAACATTTATGACATATCAAATGACCTAAGAAACCATGATCATGCCACTTAGTATAATCTCAAGGACTCTCTCATAAAACCAAAGTCAACATCAGTGAACTACTAAGTTTTTGAGTGATCGACATGTGGCTTGTACAAACTAAAGTTTGATGGTCATAAGGACATCACCTAAAGATTAAAAAAATATTTCATGATTCAATTAAATACTGACATGTGGCATCCCAATCATCCTATATGTTATAATCACATATCCACACATGGCATTAGGATTATGTAGATGATGTAATCAAACTAGTTAATCAAAACTCAATATCAAAACTTGACTGTGTTAATGGATATTTTCACTATTATTAGCATGATTTGTGTATGAATTATCTTTCCTAATGAAATAAACCTTATAGGCTTATTATCTATAAATACATGGTCTGTGAACCAATTTGAACAACTGTATAAATTTGATTAAAGATAGAAAGACCATGAGCCTTCTAATGGTGTGATGTGACTATTTTACACACTTAGATAAATGTGATTTATTTTTAATAAATCCAACTAATTCTTGATAATTCTAATTAATTATTGATAAAGCTCAATTTATTTTTGATAGTTTTCAAAAATTGGACTACAAATTATTTTTGATCATTTTAAAAAATTTAAACTTATTACAAATACATTAGATAGATGTGATTTATTTGTAATAAGTCCAACTAATTCTTGATAAAGTCCAATTTATTTTTGATATTTTTCAAAAATTAGACTACTAATTATTTATGATCATTGTAAATAATTTATACTTGTTAAAAATTCATTAGATAGATGTGATTTATTCATAATAATTCCAACTAAATCTTGATAAAGTCCAATTTATTTATGATAGTTTTCAAAAAAATGACTACTAATTGGCTCTAATTATTTTAAATAATTTGGACTTATTAAAAATACATTAGATAGATGTGATTTATTTGTAATAAGTTTAACTAGTTCTTAAAAAGTCCAATTAATTATTGATAAACCCCGATTTATTTTTGATGGTTTTCAAAAACTGGACTACTAATTATTTTTGACCATTTTAAATAATTTGGACTTATTAAAAATACATTAGATATATGTGAATTATTTATAATAAATACAACTAAATCTTGATATAGTCTAATTTATCTCTAATAGTTTTCAAATTTTGGATTGTTGATAAGTCCATATTATCTAAAATAGTCCTTTCATGGTTATACCTTGCAGTTTTAGACCCTTTTGATGTTGAAAGGCTCATGTTCATTATCTATGTATGCCTAATCTATTATCTCTTAATACAACCATTATTATTATGATGTCTAGGCCTTCTATACTATGAAAAAAAATTAAACCTAATTATTATCCTTCAATACCAATTCTAGAACTGTACCTATTTATTAGCTGTTTGTACATTTGTATCCCAGAAAGACACCTACGTCGATACAAGTGTCCACTTTTCCTACAAAGTGTCCAATATCCAAAATTCATCTAAATTTGTAAAATAAACATATCCTAAATGTCATATTAAGTGATTCAGTGTGATATATTTCTAAAATATATTTGTATATACATAATATTAACCCTCATTCATTTCTCAGTTGGAAATCACCTAGAAATCAATACAACTCACAAGGCCATATACCAAGATATACTCAATTAAAAATTCAAGTGAGAAAACCTACCATATATGTCCCTATTTATATACTAATTATAGGATAAGTATTTACATAGGTCTAAAGTATTCAAATAGTAGTTCATGATCCATATTTTCTAAGTTACAAGATAGGTTATTACATGTCTTTAGTTATCACACATTGCATCCTTATGCACACACAAGCCAACATGTAGGTTTGAAATACATAATTTTGAGGCCATATTCATAGTATTATATATGTTGGTAGGCCCATTGATATATCATTCATTGGATAAGCTTGACACCATGAGCCCACTAACCCATTTATCCCGTAGTCACTTGAAGGGGTAAAGATATAGGGTTTGATCATTTGACAAAGAGTGACAACTTATGCACATAATCTAAAGACATCATAAGAAAGGTGATATAAAACTATAAAGTACCTAGTTGGTTGATTCTATATCCAATTAGTATTTCATACAGGCCACCTAAGTCAAATTAAGACACCTATGTTGATGTAAATGTCTAGATCTAATGCAAGCATCTAAGGCCATAAAAATAATATTTTAAGAATCTAATGATTTTTCTAAGATAATATTTCAAAACATTATAAGTTATACCTAAATTCATAAAATAATCTAGCTAAGTATCATTTGTTTCTAATTTATTTCAATATCTATCAAAATCTGTATGTTACTATTTTTAGTAATCTTAGTTGTATAATTTCAAACTACTAATTATCTAAACTTTTCTATTAATTGTTATGCTCATCATATTAGTTCACATCCTTGTGTAAAATATAATATAATACCCATAAATCATAGATAACCTAACACCATATAAATTTTAGGGTTAAACATTTGGTGAACCTAACTTTTGGTCTCAAAACCCTAGATTAACCTAGGGTTTCCTATTTTTATCTAATTTTTTATTTTTATACTGTAAATATTTTAAAATAAAATTTATAATTACTTACAAGGAATTAATTATGGATGAATATATCATTTATTTTATTTTACAAAATATCATAATGAATTTTATTTATTATGTTACATTCATGGATAACTCATTTATAGTTTTAAATAAAAGGGGTCAAAAACATAACAAAAACAAAGTAAATGTATTATTTCATAATTATCATTATTATAGTTTTTATAATGATTTTATACATGTTAATACTAAGTGTTATATATAATGCATGATAAACCCCTCTTCGCTTTCCAATGTCACAAATTCCTCCTAAGGTGTCACTTTTTTAATTTTAAAATCGATTATTAATATATACATCAAAGATCGCAAAACATTTACAAAGTTCCCAAAAAACAAATATCATACTATGGGTCATCCCCTATCAACAAGAATAGTACCCAATTATACAATATAAAAATGGCCCCTTACAAGCAACCCAGCAAAAAATAATAGTAGCAATAGTATCACAAAAAGCAATAGTAGTATCAACAAAAAAGTAAAATATCAAAGTGTAATGACCCCAAAGGTGGTAGAATCAATCATACGAGTCCTGAACCCTACTACTATTAGTTATTTCCACTTCACATCTATCTATAGAGTCCATAGAATCAGGTCCTTTAGAAGAATTTTTACCATCACTAGGTCCCAGCCATATCTACCCAGTAGCCATCTGAGAAGGGCAACGATCAAATTTTTCTAGAAATCCTTTCATGTCACTCTTCTTAACATAATATATGACATCCTCAACATCTACCAATCCACCTCATTCGATAATTTTTTCCAAGTTACCAAAGAATATATTGATATTTTCATCAATCTTCTTCCAAACTTTCTCTTGTGCACCCTACTTCTATGAATCTAAAACCAATATTTGAGGGGAAGGTAATGTCTCTACATTCTCATGAACCAATTTAGGGAATAGGTTCAAATTAAATAGTGCAAATGTCTCCTTGGCTTCTTTGATAATGCAACTACCCATCTCATCATTGTGCTCATCCCTTAGCATATTTTCAATCATAGCCTACCAACAATCATTTCCATTCTGATCAGAGTCATACAGATTGATCCATGCCTATATATGGTGGTCATCCTAGTTAAATTATGCATATTTTATGTAGTCTCACTCATATTCTAAAATTTTTAATTTAGTTTTCATCTGATGACTCATAACCTAAGCTAGATGGTGGCTCAATTTGGGGTATCCTCTAGAATATAACAGGGAGTTAGAGGTGACTTTGAGGAGTCCTATCATAATAAATTTCTCTAGCTGGTCTTGAGGTACTTTTAGATGTAGGAAAATATGCACATACACAATGTAGATAATGACTTATACTAAGAAGTCAGAAAGTAGCCTAGCCTTCTGTTGGAAAACCTCAAGGTTCCTTTGCTTCCATAAAAACCATAAAATTTTAGTAGAAAATACAAGCCAAAATTTATGAAAGAAAGGGTGTACTTTAACATTAGGATATGCATAAAAAAATTTCAATATTAATCCAACCAATTTCACACTCGAAAACCACATTCCAACATTTAAGACAATAATTCCACATCTTAGCCATATATGGGCAAGAGAAAAATAAATGCTCAACCATTTCAATTTCACTACAAAAAAAATAGAAAGGTTTAGTAAGACCACAATTACTCAATACAGATCTAACAAATAGTTTCTTATACAATAATAACTAATCAAAGTAGAATTTCTTGGGTTCAAGACAAGAGGCCCAAATCACATCAAAACTAAATGACCAAGAAGATAGAGGATCAACCATAGACCAAATATAATTAAGGATGAGGTAGGAGACATTAGAGAAGGAGATATTCTTGTAAATCATTTAGGAGGTAAACTCAAATAGAGGGGAACCATTATTCCACTTCATATTATCCTAGAACTCACCATATTCTTCCTTGAAAACCATGTTATTATTTCCCTTCAAAGTTGTTTAGAGCAAGGTGAATGTTCTATGCTGAGAATCAGGAAACTAAAATCTATCTTTTAACTCTAACCGAGAAGCCCATCCCACATGAGAGTAGAGATCCTTAAAATATCTCAATCCTTTAGAGTACCAATCAAAGGTAGAGTAGCCCCTAGTGATCGAAATCAACCTCCTATTGACAGCCAAATTCCACCATAATGATCTATACCTTTGACAAGTAGTCCCAAACCAATTGAAGGTGTGTTTAGCAATGATGAAGGGCTTAACAACATCCCAAGCTGACTAAATAGAAGCAAAATTAGGAGATCTTTCCACTTTAACATTGAAGTTTCCAATGAGAATATCATATATATTCAACCCTTTCCACCCTAATTTTACTTTAGGAAAGCCTCTCAAAATATTATTCCTAATTAGAACTTTTTAGGGCTCATTTCCTTTGCATGTTCTAATTATCCACTTAACCACCAATGTTATACCTTATAGTTGAAGGTCCTTAAGCCCTAGGCCTCCAATATTTTTAGGCTTTAAGAAAAATTTCCATGAAACCACATGACTTTTCTTACCCCCTTTCCTATCAGACCAAATTAAGTCTCTATGGTTCTGTGGAGCATGTTGTTCTAAGATTTGTCAAATAGCTAGCAAGAGGAATAATAGATATTTTATGATGAGAAGACCTTCTGACAGACTTGAAACCATCTTGGTAAGGATAGTAAATGTCCCTACCATTTTACAATATTCTTATTTATTTTATCAAAGATCCATTCCCACATACTTTTAAAGGATGGTGTAAGGGCAAATGGAATACCTAAGTACCTAACCATATCATCTATCCCTTTATAAGACCAACCATAGTTTGATAAATAGTTAGGAGGTTGTTCCTGCCACCCTAGCATGTGTGATTTATGCATAGCCACTTTAGAGCTAGAAAAAGAGTAGTAAATATCCATTTTAACCTCTACATGTGCTAGGTTGCTTTGTTCTAAGGTGATAAAGATTATTGTGTCATCAACAAAAAGTACATCAATGAGAACATCATTATTAAGTAGTGAGACACCTTTGACTAGAGGCCCTATTTCAGAGAATCTAAGGAGATAATGTAGTGCTTCAGTCATTAGAACAAAGAGCAAATAAGTTAGAGGGAACCCTTATCTAATGGAGAGTTGAAGCTCAAGGTATTATATCAAATCCCCATTGACTTCAATGATAGCTAAAACATCCATGAAGATAATATTTACCATTCTAAAAAAATTATCTTGGGTTCTAAAGGCTCACAACATTTTCTCATTGAATGGCCACTCAATTCTATCATAGGCTTTTCCAAAGTCAAGCAAGATCATTCCAGAAACCTAATTTGAGTCTCTAGCCTAATACATACCTTCCTAGATGGTAATTAAGTTATCTATGATGTATCTCCCTTCAACAAATCCAATTTGAGTTTTTGAGATAATAGAGGGTAGAAGTGAAGATAGCCCCAAACAAGGATTTTTGCCAAGATCTTATAAGAGACATTGAGGAGAGTAATTTATCTCCAATTTTTGACTGAAGGCAAATTAGCATCCTTAATAATAAGATTAATTACCCCTCTATTGATGTTCGATCCAAGTGTGCCTACATCAATGGCCTCCTTAAAGACCTCTAAACAATATTTAACAAGCCACTCCTTATTTACTTTATAGAATTATGTAGGGAATCCATCTACCCTAGGTGCTTTATCATCTTTGAGTGAATTAATGGTGATTTTGATTTCATCAAGAAAGATATAGGCATCAAGGAAATAATCCTAAGTCTATGACACCTTTTTAGGAATACAAGGATCACATAGACCCCTGTTATGTTTAATATTGTCATAGGAGCCATTAGATAGGAAAAGATTAGAATAGAACTCAAAAAAGGCTTCTTTTATGATGGTTGTATCCTGCATAAACTACCCATTGACTTCAATTCCATTAATCTTGATTCTTATGTTTGGCTTTCAAGAATATAAATAAGAATTTAAAGCCTCTATCTTCAAGCTTCAGCTAGGTTAATCTAGATTGGATCTGTGCCCCCCTATCAATATAATTCTATGACTATCTAACCTGATGCTTCAAGAGATTAAGTTCTTCAACAAGTTTTCCATTAGCAAGGTCAAGCTGTAATGAGATTTTAGCATGAATAAGTTTCTCTTGAGTGTCTTTTGTAAGTTTTTTATGCCTTTTGTTTTGATTTGCTTATAGGTCCTTGCAAAGTTTTTTAGGCTTCCATACTAGAGTTATATTGGTCAATTTTGGAATGGGAGTTACATTTAAATTTACCAATGTTCCAAGAAGACTTGAAACCCTCCAAACACATTCTATTAGCCAAATAGGACACATTGAATTTATATAACCCTTTGAAGGACTGGGCATCTTTATTCTCCTCACTAATCAATTTAAAATCCATTTCAATAGGGTGGTGGTCAGACATAGAAAAGGGCAACACTGTCACCATATTAACATCCTTGTTAGGGATCATAGTGAATGCCTCCTTATTTAAGTAATATTTATCAAGTCTAAAATATTGTATTATATTTCTCCTCTAATTATTACACTAGGTGTACCAAATTCCTCTACTTGTGCTTTTACCATTCTAGAGAGGGTCTCAAACTCTATGCATTCTTTTGAATTTGGGCCAAAAAAATAGCTCATTGCCCTTCCAGGCCTGGTGGTCACCCCTAATTTTATCCTATTTTTCTTTCACCATATTGAAGTCTCCTGCAAATACCCAAGTAACATTCTTTAGATTTATTACCAACCAATTCCACATATATGACCTTTCCCTATAGTCATTAATTGCATATATATTACATAGGTCAAAAGTCTAATTTTGACATTCTAGTAAAACCCAAAGAGCTCTATTACAAGGAGAGACACCATGATCAACAATGCAGTCTTTCAATCTAGGGTTGGCCAAAATAGAGGCCTTGCCTTTCCCTCTTTTATGATTAGTGGATAATTGTTGAGCATTAGGACAGATAAAGTTTAAGACTAAGGATAACTTGGGTGTAATAGCCTTAACTTCTTGCAAACAGAAAAAATTCAAGTTATCTCTTGAATGTCTAAACTATCTTACAATTGGTTTCTTATTAAGGGATTCTAGCCCTCTCACATTCTAGCTTACAATCTACATCCACAACCTAGGGGGTAGACAGAGGTCAATTAGATTGACCATAGGGCTTACCCCCACTTTTGTAAAATATAGTGAAGTAGTCTAGGACTTTATTTTCCTTACCCTTTTTTTTAGGGAATGGTCTTGATTACTATGAGGGGACTCTTTTACCACCTTTTTTTTCTCCTTAGGTACTACATGCTCTATCAGTGAAGATCCCAAATCTATTTTAAGTCTTTTACCTCTTCATTTAGACATCTAATTTTTATCACCTATATAATCCTTAGGTGTCAAGGGATCACCATCTGATATATCCATCTCAAAGTTAGGTATGTTAGATTTTTCTTTATCTAGGGAGAAAGCCATAGGAAAAACTTCACTAGTAAGATTACTAGGTTTACCCAGGGGTGAACTATTGGAAGAAGCAGTGTGATGAATTTGGGCATCAATAAAGATAACCACATATTCCTTAGAGGGTGGATCCATTAAAAAAAATTGTTCAAAAAATACATCATCCAGGCTATCAGGAAAGTAATTTATCTTGTATGGGAAGGGATTCAAGCTATCAATAGAAGGCTATGGGGGGCATACACCTAAAAATTTAAGGAAGAGTTATCTAGCCCTTGTTCTTTATTATTCTTAGGACCATCTTTTTTAGAATCCTTAATAGAGGGATATATCATTCAAAGGTACACTATTAAATAGATGATTTTCAAAAACCTATAAATTATTCAATGTAGTCTCATCTTTTAGGTCTTCCTACTTGTTGGCTAGATATTTTATAGGTTGTCAAAAGTACCTAGGTAGCCATGGGATTAAATCCCCTTGATTTAATGGTAAATCTCTCATATGCTTATGTTTATTTGCTTCAAATTATTCACAGCTCTTAGTTATTGATAGATTATATAGATTATGTGCAATTTATTTTATATTTGGGTATTACTTTAATCATAGAGTTCATGAACCATAACTAAGTGATTTTGCAACAAGTAAATAGCTATTTTATAGAATGTGTAAAGAAGTTTTGGAAAATTAAGAATGAAAGACTATAACATGTGAGAAAGGAGAAGTTGTACTTCATAATAAGTAGTTCTATATATCTTATTAAATTTGTACAAGTAAATAAACATTCAAAAGATGATAATATTTTCAGCAAATGACTAAGAAAGATTAGAATTCATATTTAGATTTAAAGATAACACAAATCTTGCCATTTTAATCTTTATAAATCCACCAAATATCTCCTAAGATTCAAAGCTCCATAGAAAACAAATTCTTTCTCATTCACTTTGAACCAATTTCATACAAGGAAAAACTCAAAAATCTAAACACAGTTTTAGATTGCTTAAGTTATCTTGTTTCAATTACAATTTATATGCAAAAATTACCATCCTCAGGCATGTAGGCCTACATTTATATTTATACAATTATATAAGACAAAGATGAATAGGATACAAATCCTTCAAAACCCATGTGTTGTGCTAAAACCCAAGAATCATTGAGAGGCATCTTCCTCAAATTTCTCCTATATGGCATGCAATAACTAGTGACATATAACACTTCTTGGTCTCACTATTTAGATTGAACACAACTAATTTGCATGATTGGTAGTGTTCACTTAATTAATTTTCTCTTTAAAAATGACTTCAATTAATGGTGTTTAGCCAAGCTACTTGAGTCTTACAATTTTTTAACAACTTACTTTTACAATTAATTGCTTAGATCAAAATTATTACAAGTTACAAGAAGAGAATAGAAGAAGAAGTAGAAGAAACATTAAAATCATTATAGTTCATTAACTTCACCTCTACACTTATATCTATATTTGATGTGTTGAGACATCATAAATTGTATTACTGCATCATCTAGTTTGGTAAGTGATTGCCTTTCAGTCTCAAATATTAGCATTTCTCTTTCTAGTCTCCTACTATGAGCTTTCATCTTTTTAATCCTTAGTTCAAGTATTTTTATTTCATGTTGGCATTTGATTAACTCCTTTATGGATTTAGTTTTGAAATAAATTGTGGCCTTTTCCATTAATTTATTGAACTACTAATATAATTGCTTAGATGTCCTTAGAATGTTATCAGACCAAATGTTAGTAAGACCATAGAGATAATATTCTAGATTAGCCTTTTCATTTTGAGCTTCTTCTTCTAAAGCCTTCATTTATTCACACATTAATTCAATAATATGCATATAAAAAGACAAGATATATTACTATTGTTTTATCTTCTTTATTGCTCCTTCAGGAACAATCCTCTCTTCAATCAAAACTTTTTCACTCAAACTACTTATTCCTTGCAAACTCTCTTGCTACATCTCAAAAATGCCATTCTCATTCTCTATTTCCTTCATTACTACTTTTATCTCTACCAATTTGTTCACAACATCAGCATGAATACTTGGAATTTCAAGAAAGAGATTCTGGGTAGTTTGATGCATCTTCTCCATCCATTAATCAATGGCCTTAGCTTTATCTCCAATTTCTTCCACCTTAGTTATTACTTGCTAGCCAATTGAATCTCTTGAAAGAATTGATTTCTTTGGAATTTACCTGACAACTTTGGCTACTATTTTAGATAATTGAGCATTTTGTTCCTTCAACTTGGCCTTAGCAGCCTTCTCCTCATTGATCTTCTTAAAGAGACATTAAATCAAGGTTTGGGTATCTTACTTCAAGACTGTTGTGGTAACTTATCCAAAGGATATCTTTGAAATTTTTAAGTCACCTTAAGTGAATTTTCCTTTACTCATGCCTTGTGGTGGAACTAATAGCTCTATAAACTTCTATCTTGTAGACTCAATTATCAATTTTGAAGTTACCTTAGTAGACTTAGGCTTCTTTCCTTTCCTATCAAGACTTTTCAACAATTGTAAGTCTATCTCCTCAAGATTTATTACTTCTTTAGATTCTAGAGTTATTTGCATTGCTAAAAAAGATGAGAAATATGTACTAGTGGAGGTGTCTGAATGAGTTATGATTGTTTTTTATTATATCTCACCACTAGCTCTTGAGAAGGAACTTTTTGTGTCTCTAGATTAGCTTGAGTAATAGTGGAAGTAATGTGTTCATCTTTTCCCTTCTCTACTTCCTTCTTTTTCTCACCTTCATTCTCTTATGTTTTCTCAGTCACTTTCTCTACCACTTTTTCTTTCTCATATTCTGTCTCTTTTACTACCTCTGCTACCTCCTTCTCAGGTTTAACTTCTTTCATTATCTCAACTTCCCTTTACCATTTCAGCCATTACCCCTTTTGTGGCTTCCTTATCAGATTTAACTACTTTTTTATTTTCCTATAGTGCCTCCTGAGATGGGGTTACCTCTGTAGTAGTTACTTTTTTTGGCTCATTTTCAATGATGGTTTGATCTTCTGAAGAATGTGGAGCTAGAGAAGTAGATGGATAAGATGGAGGAGGAGGGGGAGGAGGAAAATCATTTTCTTTTTTAATGGATTTCTTGGAAGGCTTGATGACATGAGATTTTGGAGGTGTCATAAGTATTGATGGATCTGTGATAGGTGTAGTATAAGTGGGAATAGAAGTAGTAGTGGTGTTAATAGAAGAGACCAAAGGGGGTGTGGTGATATTTGGTTGAATAGGTTCCTTATCCTTTGCCATAAAATATGTGTCATCAATATTTTTCTTCAACGTTAACTTTTTTATGGGTACTTGGTTACTTTCTCCTTGTGTTATTTCTTTCCTCTTTTGACTTACGTGAGTAGTTTATTTCATCAACTCCTTCATATATTAACCTTTTTTGAGAATCCATATGGAAGTCATGGATAAAACATTTGAATTTCTATATGTAATAGTCTTAACTAGGTTTTTACAAAAAATAATTTCTAGAATTGGGGCATTGTCTCCCCCTATTGCATGGTAGGCATCACTAGTTACAATTCCATCATCCTCCATGTCCTCAATAAATATGGGTAGATCAAATGTATGAATTTATTTAATAGTTAACCTATTATTGTCCCTTCTTCTCACATCAAATTCATCCCTGCAATCAATCCAATAGTCCTCAAGTGCAGAAATATGCATGTACACTAGAAAAATTGTATTCTAAGCTATGCCTCTACAATCAAAACGATCTCTAGCTTCATAATGTGTATAATTTTAATAATGATACATTTATTTTTTTACATTATTGGCCTTGTAAATACTAGGATAGTTTTAATGACTAATAACAATGGGAAAATTAATAATAGGGTGGTGAGCCTTTGACTGTAAGTCATGTAACTAAAAAAATTGCCTACATAACTCCATAAGAATCCACCTATCACTGGAGTATCTAGGTAATTTTATTGGTGTTCCTAAGAAACCCCTAACTTTTATATATGTAAAATTGAGGAACTAAATGAAAATTCACCCAAACTAAGAAACTGCATCCCATGCTACATCAGATACTCTCTTGTGCTTTAGAGCTACATTCAACTTATAAATGATCTCGTAGAAGAATCCATCATTTACTATCTTCTAATGTTTTTAGTACTTAGAAAGAACAAATTGAGGATAATATTCATATATTGGATTATTTGCTAGCATCCTTTTTGCATTTAGCCTATAAAAGGCTCCATTTGATGTTACAGCATATACAAGGTATGAGGTCATCTTAAAGTCAAAAGTATGTAACACATTGCTTAACTATTGGTCCATGTTATCACTTATCATCCTGGACCACTCAATCATTGAGGAAATCCTATTGATATCAATGGCTCTAATGTACACATACATCCAAGTTGAAAAACACTTTGCATTCTTTTCTCCATTGATCCTACATAGCAATTGATTAATGTCATCTACTTTCTAAACCAGGTTTGATCTTATATCTGCTTTGGAAATCTTGAAGCTTATTTGACTTTCTTCAAGTAGTTTGTGTTCATTATTTTAATGCACTGTATTGTATTATTCTCCCATTGTCTCTTATCTTTTTCCATTATTATATCTAGGATTTTAGATGTTGCTGAGATCTTCAAATAATAGTTAAGATATTGAACATCCAATCTTATCACTACATTACCAACAACATCTCTCATAGTCCTAGTAAGGGAATCATAATACTTGGCACATGATAGGATAAACTTAAAGAGTTGAGTTGATCTTAGGAAAGCTAAAGCTTGCATAATCCCACTATTAGTCATCACTTGCATGAGTGGAGTTTTGGCTATGGCTTTAGATCTTTCTCCCAAATCGGTCACATATACATGCCCCATATTTGTATCACTTATTTCAGCCAACTTAGAAGTGATGCATGATACAATAGGATACCCTTTATACTCATACTTGATCTTTGTCTCTTGATATTTAGCTCTCTTATCTTTTTTTTTACCCATCCTACTTTGCTCTAGGATTTCCTCAAGTGCTAATTCAGGGACTTCTTCAATATGAGTTGTTTGTACTTCCACTCCAATTATTTCTTTCTTTTATCTTGACATTGGTTCTAACTAAATTTGGATGAACTTGATAAGTACTTTTCAACACTTGGTAGCTACTCCAACTAGTTTATAAAGGTTAAAGAAAAGATTCAATTTGATGTTTCAAATAGTACCTCTAAGCATGCTTTAGGTTTTAAGTAGTAAAAATTCTTGAAAAAAGCCAAGTAACTCATAATAAGCAATAGGGTATCACAACCCTGGGTTAGTCTAGATGATCTTTAATTCTTAAGTATTTAAGAATCAAGGTAAGTAATAATTAATAATCATGGACAACTTCAAGTTTATCTTAGCTTGTGACTTCAGGTTTATCCTGACTAGTTACTTGAGTTTGGGACTCTAAGTAAGTAGTGAGTCATGAGGAATCTAGGTCTCTTGAAGGCATCTGCTTCAAGTTTGTTTAATCAAGTAACTTAGTTTTGGAAACCCAAAGTATCAGTAATAAGTAATTACAATTCTATATTCCACTTGGGTAGTCCTATGGGTTTCTCAAGGTTCTAGACTTTGGATTTACTAATGCAAGCAACTTGGGTTAAAAAACCCATAGAAGTAGAAGTAATGAATAGTCATGAGTCTAGGCTAGCTATAAGTTAAGAAAAAATCAGGGTTGTAAGGCACTTTAAGAGTCTTAGGTTTCTTGAGGTGAGTAACTTGTGCTTAGGAACCCAAGAAAGTAAGTAGTAATGGGGAACCCAAGTTTTTTGTCTAGTTTCAACAGTTAGTCTTTCAATCTAGGACTCGATCTTTATAGATTTTGAGGATTTTTTTTACATACTTAGTGTTTTAGGAATTATTATAGGGTTTTTATAACACTACTTAAGAATTTAAAAACAATAAATAGATGCAATCCAAACAATCATAGATAATAGAACCTTTATGATGGTGAATGAAAAATTAGTAAATAAAAATGAGAAGAAAAGGATCAAGAAGGAGGCATAAAAACAAAGGAATAAGATTTAAGTGCCTTGAACACAAATGGGTCATGAAGGGTTGGATCAAAAATCACTCCAAAATATTGAATAGTGTAGCTCGAGGTTCACAGGTATGATGGCTTGGTCAAACAACTCCAATGCTAGGTGGGAAATGAGGTTGAATTCCTTGATTTTTTTATTTTGCAATGCATTAATCACATGTAGTAGACATGTGTGATGGATCCACATAAGCCCTTGTATTTTTATCAAGATTCTCATACTACTTTACTTAATTTACTTTTGGAATTTAAGCATCTTCGCAATCCTGAGTTGGTCTCGACTAGTGAGTACTTTAGGTTCGTAAACCTCCATTACTATTACTTATAGATTTGGGTAATTAAAGTTACTTCAAAAACTTGGTTTGCTTTGAATAGTGTTTGGTAGGTTTTTGGGACTAATTTACTTAACTTTTGATGTGAAGTAAAGTTATTTGGTAATTTCGGTTTGAACTAGACTATGTAACTCAAACTTATGAGACTACTCTACTTCTTGTTGAATAAGTTAAGTAGCTTAGAAAACCCAAGTTGTATTGGAAATGAGTCTAAACACTTAGTTTTTTTGATATTTTAGGAAATATGAGTAAATGGTTTTTTACTGATGGCCTTAAGTAGATATTTCCAACCTTATGGAGCAATTTTCAAGTAATTAGGGAAAAGAAAGCAATCAAAACAAAAACTACTAAAGACTAAGACTTTATTCAGGAGACTAGTTTAATAAAGACAATTGACTTACATAAGATAAAATGCAAAATTTTAAATAGGGGTAACCCAAAATTTATAAATGTGAAATTTTGGGGACACCAGCTTGCTTCAATTAGGGACATCTTTGTTTCTATCAAGAAGAAAGAAACAAGGATAAGATCCTAGTATATCTGGTTTTGAGTCTTGTCTATTGGGTATAGAGTCTTTGCAAAAACTTAATCACAAAAACTATAAAACAAACAAACAAATATAAAATTAAAAATAACAAAAGAAAATAAATATTGAAAACTTTATTTATATACATACAAGTGTTACCTTGTTTCACAATTCTTGTAGATCTTCAAGTGCTGCCCATTAAATGGTAGTGATAGTTCAATTCCATACTGATAAGCTAAGATGAAGTAATCCCTTCCAGCAATCTTATTTATATTAAATGGCCCTTTTCATAGGGATTCAAACTTACCATGCTTCCCTTTTTGTTCATTATATTTATCCCACAGGAGGACCAAGTCACCAACTTAAAACTATCTATCTTAAGCCTTCTTATCAAATATCTTCACTTTTATTTGGTGGTTAGTTAGCTGGTCAACAACTTGAATACAAATCTCTTGTAGCTTAGTAAGGAACATGATCTTCTTATCAAGTGAATCTTGATAAGTTACATCTTTAATCGCTTTAGATAATTACAAAATAAGCAACTCTATGGTGATTGGTATCTCAGTATTTGTTCCATATAACAACTGAAAAGGTGACATACCAATAGATTTCTTTGGAGTGATCATGTCAACCCATAGTGCATCAAATAACTTCTTATACCAGGTTCATTGATTATTATCCACCAACTTGTAGATGATGGTCATCAAGTTTTTGCTAATTGATTCAGCTTGACCAATCCCTTGAGGGTAGTGATTTGAAGCATGAACCAAGTCTATTCCATATGAGTAATAGAAATTAGTTAGTTCTACAGAAGAAAAGTTGGTTGCATTGTCTGTTACTATCTTGTGTCAGACACCAAACCTTACTACAATGTTTTATTTGATGAAATCACATATAAATTTATAAGTGGCATGCTTGACTAGAATGGCTTCTACCCACTTTCTAAAATAATCAATTATAATTAAAACATAATAATGTCTGGCACTCAAATAAGGATTTAACATGCTAATAAAATCTATGCCCTACTACTGGAATGGTTCACTGATTATAACTAGTTTTAATGGCAATGCTATCAAATTTACACATCCTATAAAGTGATGACATGCTTGACAGTTAACAACCCAATCAAAAGTATCTTGGAAAAGAGTAGGCCAAAAATACCTTGCCCATAAGATTTTGTGGGTTTTGAATCTTGCTAAAAAGTGACCACCACATGATTTATCATGATACTACTCAAGTAGTCTCATTTTTTGCTCTTTTTCCACATAATGAAGGAAGACACATCAATTCATCTTTTATACAAACCATTGTCCCAAAGGACATAATCCTTTGACTTCAACTTGATGGTACACTTTTCTTTATGTGTTAGATCAGCTGAACATTCTCCATAAGTCAATAAGTAAGTAATATTGCTATACCATTCATTAATAATATCAACAAAAAACACCATAGGTAAATCTCCATCTGATTTATCTTAGAGTGAAGATGTTGTTGTATCTATGTCATTGGGTCTTCTCTCTATCATCAATTATCATAAGCCTCACCCTCTCTCTAGCTTCATCAATTTGATATCAAGACCAAACTCTTACACCTTAGCTACCTAGGTGTCTCTCAGTAATCCAAGCTCCTACTATGTTATAATTGATTTTACTATAGTGTTAGGTACATAGACTTTAGTATGTGAAGATAAAATGTAATACCTAAAAACTTTGCATGCTTTGACTATACCAAAGGCATGTTTCTCCATCTATGAATACTTTAGTTTAGATATTTTCAATGGTTGACTCGTGAAATCTATAGGGTATTCAATTCCTTCATCATTTTTCTATAGAAGTATAGTTGACATGGTATGTTCAGAGAAGTAACAGTAAAGAATGAATTCTTTATTGAAATCAGAGGAAACCAACACTAGAGTTTCAGCTATAGCTACCTTAATTCCTTCAAATGCCAACTTACCTTTAACATTCCCTTTTAAGTCTTACTTATTTTCCATCTTATTATAAATATGCCTAGTCATTTCAATAAATTAAGAATGAACCTTCTAATAAAATTGACCTTATCAAAGAATGAATGCACTCCTTTTTTAGACGTAGGCATAGGTAACTCTGAATAACTTTGACTCATTCTAGATCAATATTTATCCCCTCCTTTGAGACTATGTGACCAAGGATTTTTCCTTCAGTCACAACAAATATTTATTTCTTAGGATTCAAATAAATCCTATGTCTACTACACAAGATGAGTAGTTCTTCTAGATCAGCCAAGTGATTACCTCTCTTTTTGGATAAGACTATCAAGTTATCAAGGTATACCACAATACTTTTTTTCTTCATATGATCGAATGCCAAATCTATTGCTCATTAAAAAGATTCTCTAACATTGACAATCCTAAAAGGTATCTTCTAATGGGCAAACATTCCCCATGGTATTGTAAAAGCTATTTTGTATTGATCTTCTTCAGCCATTTTTATCTAATTGTAATCTAAAAATCTATCCAACATGGATAACATCTCTGAACCAGTAACTACTTACAAGGTGTGATCCATAATAGGCAATGGGAAGTTATCTTTTAGATAATCTTGATTTAGATTATGAAAATTAACACATAAACATATTTCTCCATTTTTATTTCTTATTGGGATAATGTTAGCTAACCATGTTGAGTGATGAATTGGATAGATGATTTCAGCATCAAGAATATTTTATATTTCAACATAGATAGTACCTAAGATAGTTAAGTTATAGTGACATATCTTTTGCTTGAAAGGATTCACTTCTGGTTGAAGTGGAATATAGTGTTGTACCTCATTTGGATAGAAAGTCTTTATAGGACCAAGTAAACACATCAATGTATTTTGTAAGAATCTCAATGAATGTTCATTTTTCTTCTTGAGAACAACACTTACCAATGTTGACCATCCTAGGCTCTTCCTCACTGCCTAGATTAATTTTTTGTACTTTTGAAGAAGAAATATCTCCATATTCTTTCTTTTTCTTTAGGAACTAATCATGCTTATCAAATATTTATTCTAGATAAACTAACCATTTAGGGATATTATTCCCCTTTAATTGAATTATATCTTAACTATCAGTAATATTAAGGTTCAATGATACATGTTGTCATTTTGCATAGAAATTAATTACTTCCTTCAAAGTATAGCTCCTCAAATTTATCTTACTACCCAAATAATGCAACTATTTACTTGTCATCATTGAAAACTTACCACTGGTCGACATTGTTTTAGGACCTTTGGATCATAGACCATCTCTACTTTATAGTTACCTTATTAAAAAAGTGTTGGTTACTGATCTGGCCTAAGTAAAGATGCATTAACTACAAGAAAATCAGCTCTAGCATTATGATCTCAAGGAAATAAGTTTATTAAGAAGGATGAAAAGTTAAGTGTTGTACTCAGAACTTGATCACGATAGTGTCACAACTTGTCTTTTTTCATCTAGTACTATCCTCAAATTTTTCTCACTATCAACTTAGCATCACCTTGTACTTTTAGGAGTCTTATTCCTTTTTCCTTTACTTGTTCAATTCTTAACATCAATGCCTCATATTCTACTATGTTATTAGTTTTTTCAAACATGAGTTTGTAAGAGTAGGGGAATACTTTACCATTAGGTGATACCAATACTACCCCTACACTTAAACCAAGAAAACTATAGTTTCCATCAAATTCTAAAGTCCATATCTTATCTTATTCTTCTTCTTTTACTTCCTCTATTCCTTGTTTCTCTTTGCCCAATTCAAGGTAGTAAACTCTATGGTCTAATTCTTCAAAAATAATTTGTGACCTTGGATAATCAAACTTTGAAATCGTATACTTGGACTTCTTTTCAGGCTTGAGTTTTTTATTTACTCCTTTGATTATAATGTGAGCACATGACCAATCCATCTTGAATTCTCCTCCTAAATCCTTTTATAAGTTTTTACTTAGCAACATTCTTTAAGAGACAAGAATATATGCTACGAAAATTGTCATTTTGAGTCTCTTATCTGGGAAAGCTTCTAGGACATCTTGGGCATCTTTGATCGTTCTAATCAAGGGAACTTGTCTCTATATTGAGTAACATATATCTATTATCTTAGTCAAAGTGAGGCCAAGAGCATCAGCTACTTTAGCTAGCATAATATTATCTAAGGCTCTAGAATCCAAGATACAGTTGCTTAACTTGAACCCATTAATTAAAAGAGACACTTAGAATGGCTCTATCCTTTCAGATGTGGAAGTAGGTGTGGGAGAAGTAGTTATAGCATTGTTCTGAGAAGAAAACTATTTGGGAGTAGGAAAGATACCCTTAGAGGAATTGGTTGAATTTTTTGACCCTTTACTTTGAACATACTTGACTAGTCTATTCAGTTGATCTAGATAAGACCTTAAGTACTCATCTTCTAACATTTGAATTTTGGTTTTATTTATGTGATCAATTATGTCAAAAGAAGAGATAGATGTAGAGAGAGAAGGATTAGCTTCATTAGTATGAGTTACTGGCTTATGAGTTTGAGAAGAAGAAGCTACATACTTATCTTTTGGAGCTAAAGAAGAAGGTAGAGGATTACCTCTTTTAAGAATGCTTACATATGATCTAGAGTCTACTTTCTCTTTCTCTTACTCTTTGGAAAGTTTTTCACCATCTTGTTGATTATATGACCTTTTAAAAATTTCAAAAGAGTTACTATGATCTTATTCAAATGCTTCTTCATAGTCACTTTCTAATTGATATTCAATATATCCTATCTTGGAGTCACTTTCAAGATCTATGAAGTCATCTTCGTCAACAAGAATTTGATGAGTATCATCAGTCATCTAATTTTATTCATCCATCTCAAGGTGATTTTTAAGATCATCTACAATTACCAATCTTTGTGTCAGACCAGCAATATAGTTCAAGTTCTCATTATTAAAATTTCATGAAAATGCATTCCTATTAGGAAGAACATGGTTACCTTGAGTAATTTATCTTTTGACTTGCATTAAGTCATTAGCCAAATTCTATAATAGGGGATCAATAGTTTGTGATGTGCTTAAAGTAGAAGAATCACCCTTAGAAGTTGTTTTCTTGGTCTTTCCAACCATTATCAAGTCATCTTCAACTTCTATAGCAAGATTTTGGGTTGTTGCTAAATCAATCGAATGTGCTATATGTAGTTGATAGCTAACCTCTAGTAACTAGGAATTAATGAAGAAGCATTTTTTATTATCTCTAGTACATAGGGTAGTGTGAGGAAGTTTATAGAGTAATATAGTAAACTTGGAAATGAAATATCACATGTGCTCATGTGGTTCCTTATTAAACTAAGTTAATTGTGTAAGTAATATATGTGAATCTTTTATAGCTTTGAATCTCTTTTCAAACTACTCATACATGGTAACCCAATTAACTGTAGTGTGAGGAGCTAGATGATAAAACCATTCTACAACTTAGTCATGCAAGGTCTCAATCAAAATTTTGACTGAGACATCTTCATATTCAATGTCAATTATTCCACAAGCTATAAAGAAAGTAACCAAGTGCTCATCTAGATTTTTTTTCCATCACCTATGAACTTTGGAAAATTCTTTCTTAATCTCTTTGACAAGTCATAGAGAGGAGGACTCAAATTTAGAGGACCAATTGTTAACCCCCAAGGGATGAGAAGTGGCAGTACCATTTCTTTGGAAATAAGAAACTATGGATTAGTAGCTTGAATTATTCCTAAAGAGTTGTGTTGAATCTTATTCATAAGGGTCTATGCTCATTTGATAGGTGAGATATTGGCTTTTTTAATTCTGACTTAGATGAGAAAGATGAAATTGAACTACTCTTATAATTCAAAGAAATCATATATTTGGCCTTGGGCTCTCCTTGCTCTGTTAAAACATTGATTAGCCAGTTTGAAGTGCATTTTTTTTTTTTGAGGATTACTCAAGCAATTTGGTTTTGTAAGTAAATACTTGGGTAGTGGTTAATGTACATGCAGTGAGTTCAAGATAAACAAGGTGTTAAATAAAACATATTTTGTAGACATGTAGTAGTTAAATAAAAAGTGATGCATATATTCAAATAAAGTAGAGTTAACTTTATCAAGGTCATGCTTTACTCAAAGGTGTGTAACTTACTTTACATTTAATGCTTAGGATGAATGGTTTTAAATTCATGCTAATTTTAGAAAACTAAACATTAACTGTGCCTATCTTGACTTGGAGAAGTAATCTATTTTTGAATTTTGGGAGTTTAGTTCTTTGTTCCCTAGTAGAGTCACAAAAAAATGTTGACTAGATATTTTTTAGGTTGTCAAAAGACCTAGGTAGTCATAGGATTAAATATCCTTAATTTAATGGTGAAGCTCTCATATGCTTATGTCTATTTACTTCAAATTATTCATATCTCTCAGTTATTAACAAATTATACAGATTATGTGCAAGTTGTTTTATTTTGGGTTATTACTTTAATCACAGAGTTCATGAACCATAACTAAGTGATTTTGTAGCAAGTAAACAACTGTTTCATAGAATGTGTAAATAATTTTTAAGAAATTAAGAATGAAATACTATAACATGTAAGAATAGAGAATTTGTACTTCACAATAAACAATGTTATATATCTTATTGAATCCATACAAGTAAATAAACATTTAAAATATGATAATATTTTTAGAAAATGACTAAGAAAGATTGGAATTCACATTTTGATTTAAATATAACACAAATTTTAGCATTTTAATCTTCACAAATATATCAATTATCTCTTGAGATGCAAATATCCACAGAAAATAACTTCTTTCTCATTCACTTTGAACCAATTTCATAGAAGGAAAAACTCAAAAATCTAAAAACAAAGTTTTAGATAACTTAAATTATCTTGCTTCAGTTACAATTTCTATGCAAAAATTACCATCTTTAGGCATGTAGGCTTGCACTTATATTTATAAAATTTTAGAAGACAAAGATGAGTAGAAGACAACTCCTTTAAAACCCATGTGCTGCGCTAAAAACTAGTAACCATTGAGAGGTGTCTTCCTCAAATTTCTCTTGTATGGAATGCAATAATTAGTGACATGTAACACTTCTTGGTCTCACTATTTGGATTTAATACAACTACTTTTCATGCCTGGTAGTGTTCACTTAATTAATTTCCTCTTATAAAATAACTTCAAGTAATGGCATTTATCCAAGTTACTTGAGTCTTATAATTTTTCAACAACTTAATTTTACAAGTAATTACTTAGATCAAAATTATTACAAGTTGAAAGAAGATAATAGAAGAAATAAAAGAAACACTAAAATCATTCCAATTCATTAACTTTATCTCTCCACTTCTCTTTGTATTTGATGTGTTGAGACATTATGAACTATATTGCTACATCATCTGGTTTGGCAAGTGATTGCCTTTCAGTCTCAAATCTTAGAATTTATCTTTCCAGCCTCCTACTATGATCTTTCATCTTTTCAATCCTTGGTTCAAGTCTTTTTATTTCATGTTGGCATTTGATTGACTCCTTTATGGATTTAGTTGTGAAAGGAGTTGTGGCTTTTTCCATTAACTGCTTGAACTTTTGACATAATTTATCAAATGTCCTTGGAATGTTATTAGACCAAATGTTAGTAAGATTATAGAGATAATATTCTAGATTAGCCTTTTCAGTATGAGCTTCTTCTTAAAAATTCTTCATTTCTTTACACATTGCTTCAAGAAGATGCATGCAAAAAGACAAGAGATATTCGTCTAGTTTTATCTTTTTTATTTCTCCTTCAAGAACAATTTTCTCTTCAATCAAAAAAATTTCACTCAAAGTACATATTCCTTATAGACTCTCTTGCTACAACTCAAAAATGCCCTTCTCATTCTCTATTTCCTTCATTACTACTTTTATCTCTACCAATTTGTTCACAACATCAACATGAATACCTAGAACTTTAGGAAAGAGCTTCTGGGTAGTTTGATGCATCTTATCCATCCATTCATCAATGTCCCTAGCTTTATCTCTAGTTTCTTCCACCTTGGTTATTACTTATTGGCTAATTGAATGCCCTAAAATAATTGATTATTGTGGAACTGACCTAAAAATTTTGGCTATTATTTCACATAACTAGGCATTTTTTTCCTTTAACTTGGCCTTAACAGCCTTATCCTCATCAAGCTTCTTAAAGAGAGTGTCAATCAAGTTCTGGGTATCCTACTCCAAGCCTTCCATGGTAACTTCTCCAAGGGATATCTTTTAGATTGTTAAGTCACCTTTAGTGACTTTTCCTTACTCATGCTCTGTGGTGGAACTGATACCTCTGTAAGCTTCTATCTTGTAGGCTCAATTATCAATTTTGAAATTTTATTAACATACTTAGGCTTCTTTTCTTTCCTATTAAGACTTTCCAAAAATTTCAAGTCTATCTCCTAAAGATTTATTACTTCTTTGGATTTTGGAGTTGTCTGCATTGCCAACCAAGATGAGAAATCTGTACTAGTGGAGTTATCTAAATGAGTTAACATTTGTTGTTGATTATTCCTCACCACTATTTCTTGAAAAGGAACCTTTTATGTGTCTAGAGTAGCCTAAGTAATATTGGAAGTAATTTTTTCATCTTTTACCTTCTCTACTACCTTCTCTTTCTCAGCTTCCTTCTCCTTTATTTTCTTAGTCACTTTCTCTGCCACTTTTTCTTTCTCAGATTATTTTTATTTTTTTGCCTCTATTGCCTCCTTCTTCAGTTCAACTTCTTTCATTGTCTTAACTTCCTTCACCTTTTTATCCATAACCCCTTCTATGGCTTCCTTCTTAGGTTTAACTACTTTTTTATTTTCCTATAGTGCCTCCTAAGAAGGGGTTATCTCTATAGTAGTTACTTTTTATAGCTCATTTTTAGTGATGGGTTGATCTTCTAAAGGAGGTGGAGGTGGAGAAGTAGGTGGAGAAGATGGAGGAGGAGGGGGAGGAGGAAAATCAATTTCCTTCTAAATGGATTTCTTGAAAGGCTTGATTCCATGATATTTTGGAGGTGGTATAAGTATTGATGGGTCCATGATAGGTGTAGTGGAAGTGGGAATAGAAGTAGTAGTGGTGTCAATAGAAGAGACCAAATGGGGTGTGGTAATAGGTGGTTGAATAGGTTCCTTATCCTTGACCATATAATATGGGTCATCAACATTTCTCTTCAACTTCAACTTCTTTGTGGGTACTTGGCTACTTTCTCCTTGTACCATTTATTTCCTCTTTTGACTTACATGAGTAGTTTTTTTCATCAACTCCTTCATATAATAGCCTTTGTTGAGAATCCATGTGGATTTCATGGCTAGAAAATTTGAAGTTATGTATGTAATAGTCTTAACTTGTTTTTTTCCAAAAATAATTTTTTGAATTGGGATATTGTCTCCTCTTGTTACATGGTAGCTATCAATAGTTAAAATTCCATCATCCTCCATGTCCTCAGGAATTTTGGCTAGATCAAATGTATAAATTTATTAAATATTTAACCTATTATTATCCCTTCTTTTCACATCAAACACATCCCTACAATCAATCCAATAGTTCTCAAGTGCAGGAATATGCATGTACCATAGAGAAACTATATTATGAGCTATGCCTCTATAATCAAAATTGGCTCTAGATTCATAGAGTTAGATTTTAATTGTGATACATTTATTTTTGTACATTATTGGCCTTGTAAATACTTGGATAGTGGTAATGACCAATAATAATGGAAAAATTAATAGCAAGGCGGTGAGCCTTTGACTATAAGTCATGTATCTTAACAAGTTGCCTACATAACTCCATAAGAATCCACATATCACTAGGGTATCTAGGTAATTTTATTAGTGTGTGTGGGAAACCCCCAACTCTAATATATTTAAAATTGAGGAAATAAATGAAAATGCACCCAAATTGATAAACTGCATCTCATGTTGCATCGAATACTCTCTTATACTTCAGAGCTACATTTAACTTACAAACGATCTCATAGAAGAATCCATCATTTACTATCGTGTAATGTTTGTAGTACTCAAAAAGAACCAATTGAGGATAATATTCATATATTGGCTTAGTTGCTAGCATCCCTTTTGTATTTATCCTAGAAAAGGCTCCATTTGATGCTAGAGCATATACAAGGCATGAGGTCATCCTAAATTTAGAAGTCTGTAACACATTACTCAACTGTTGGTCCATATTATCACTTATCAGTCTGGCCCACTCAATCATTATAGAACTCCTATTGACATCAATGGATCTAATGTACACATACATCCAATTTGAAACACACTTGGTATTCTTTTCTCCATTGATTCTACATAGCAATTGAGTAATATCATCTATTTCCTAAACCAGTTCTCATCTTATTATCTACTTTGGAAATCTTGAAGCTTGTTTGAATTTCTTTAGGTAGTTTCCATTAATTATTTTAATGCACTCTATTGTCTTATTCTCCCATTATCTCTTAGTTTCTTCCATTGTTACATCTAGGATTTTAGATGTTGCTAGGATATTCAAACAATAGTTAAGATATTGAACATCCAATCTTATCACTACATTACCAACAACATCTCTCGTAGTCCTAGTAAGGGAATCATAATACTTGGCACATGATAGGACAAATTTAGGGAGTTGAGCTAAGCTTAGAAAAGATGCATCTTATAGAATCCCACTATTAGTCATCACCTGCATGAGTGGAATCTTAGATATGGCTTTGGATCTTTATAACAACTCAGTCATAAATACATGCCCCATATCTATATCACTTATTTTAGTCAACTTAGAAGTGATAAATGATTCAATAAGATACCTCTTATACTCATAATTCATCTTTGGCTCTTGATATTTTGCTATCTTAGCTTTTATTTTACCCTTCCCACTTTGCTCTAGGATTTCATCAAGTGATAATTTAGGGACTTCTTCAATCTGAGTTGATTGCACTTCTACTCTAGTTATTTCTTCTTTTGATCCTTCTGATCTTGACATTGGTTTTGATTAACTTTTGAAGAACTTGATATGTTATTTTTAACACTTTGTAACTACTCTAACTGGTTTAGAAAGGTTGAAGAAAAGAGTCAACTTGATGTTTCAAACAGTACATCTAACCATGATTTAGGTTTCAAATAGTAGAAATTCTTTAAAAAACACAAGTAACTCATAGTAATAAATAGGGTATCACAACCTTGGGTTGGTCTAGATGATCTTCAAGTCTTGAGCATTTAATAATCTCGGTAAGTAATAAGCATGGATAACTTTGGTTTTCATTTAGCTTGTGACTTTGGGTTTATCCTGACTAGTTACTTAAATTTGGGACTCCAAGTAAGTAGTGAGTCATGAGGAATCTAGGTATATTGAGGGTAGATACTTCAGGTTGATTTAAGAAAATAACTTGGGTTGGAAAACCCAAAGTAGTAGTATTAAGTAATTGTGATTATGGGTTCCACTTGGTTAGTTCTACAGTGTTTTCAAGGTTCCAGACTTTAAATTCACTAATGCAAGTAACTTGGGTTAAAAATCCACAAAAGTAAAAGTAATTAATAGTTGTGAGTTCGAGTCAGCAATAGGTTAAGGAAAACCCAGGTTGGTAAGGCACTTTGAGAGCCTCAAGTTTATTGAGGTGAGTAACTTATGCTCAAGAACCTGAGAAAGTAAGCAGTAATGGGGAACCTGGGTTTCTTATCTAGTTTCAATAGCTAGGTTTTCAGTCTAGGACTCAATATTTGTAGAATTTTGAGGAGTTTTTTTACATACTTAGTGTTTTAAGAATTATTACAAGGTTTTTACAATAGCACTCAAGCATGTAAAAATAAAAAATAGATCCAAAAATAGTAGAACCTTCATGGTGGTGAATGAAAAATTATTAAAGAAAAATGAGAATAAAATGATTAGGAAGGAGGCATAAAAACAAAGGAATAAGATCTAAGTACCTTGAATTCAAATGGGTCATGAAGAGTTGGATCAAAAAAACATTCTAGAAGATCAAATAGCACAGTTCAGGGTTCGTAGGTGTGATGGCTTGATCAAACAAATTGAATGGCAAGTAGGTAATGAGGTGAAATTCCTTGATATTTATATTTTCCAACACATTAATGACATGTATTGGACACATGTTAGGGAGCCACGTAAGCCTTTTGCTTTTTATCAGGCTTCTCAGACTGCTTTACTTAATTTTGCTTTTGGAAATTAAGCATCTTTGCAATCCCAAGTCAGTCTCGACTAGTGAGTACTTCGAGTTCATAAACCTCCATTAATTTTACTTGTAGATTTAGGTAAGTAAATTCACTTCAAAAACCTAATTTGTTTTGTGTAGTGTTTGATGGGTTTTCAGGACTACTTTACTTATCTTTTGATGTGAAGTAAAGTTGTTTGGTAATTTTGGTTTGAACTAAACAGTGCAACTTGGACTTGCGAGACTACTCTACTTCTTGTTAAATAAGTTAAGTAGCTTGGAAAACCCAAGTTGTATTGGAAATGAGTCCAAACACTTAGCTTTTTTGATCTTTTGGGAAAGATGAGTAAATGGTTTTTTCAGTGATGGCCTTAGGCAGACATTTCCCACCTTCTGAAGCAATTTTGAAGTAATGAGAGAAAAGAAAGCAATCAAAATAAAAACTACTAAAGACTAAGACTTTATTCAAGGGAATGGTTTAAGAAAGATAACTACCTCACATAAGACAAAATTTTAAATTTTAAATAGGGGTAACCCAAAAATCTTAAGTGTGAAATTTTGGGGACACCACTGCTCTTTTTGTCTGTTAGGTATATTACCCATATTAACCAACATAGGATATTTCTTCCTAATATGGCCATCTTTTTTACAAAAAAAATAGGCATTCAGTATACCCAATCCTCTTAGAGAGCAAGTATGGGATTTTTCCTTCATTTTAAAATTGAGGGAATTCAGAAAAAATTCCAAGGGCTCTAAAGAAATTAAAACCTTAGCATTCATGTGAGCAAGAGACCTCCTAGTATCCTCTATTATCAATACTTCTCTAAGTGGTTTTAATGAATTTAGAATAAAATTCCATATTTGAATCATCACACCTTCAATGTCAACCCATCTAGGAGTAGATTTGAAAATGAGGTCATTATAGTCCATTTTTAGGCTCCATAGGATAGCTTTAAAAATTGACTGGCCAACATTCCATAAGGGTTTACTAATATCCCTATGTTGCATATTATATTTTTTAAATAAAATCTTGAAAACCTCTTTCTGAATCATTTGATAAAAACTTAAAATATAGGCCCAGGCATTTTCCCCAAATAAAATTTAGCCAATTAAAAAAAAGGTTCCTAGAGAGGAGCGAGTTCTTGTTTAAATAAACAAAGAAAATTCATACATTTTTAATCCTAATTTCCTCTTACTGCAGGTCAGATTCCATAGAGACATTCAAAATAATTGTCAAGGTCTTTGGAGGGATAGAAATATTACCAATTTGGTCTTCACTTTGTTTTTTTTCACTACATTCTTATCTACATGCCATAAACTTAGCTCCTTCTGAGTGTTTTGATGCTTCTTCTTGCAGGAGAATTTCACTGAACAACCTTTTTGGCACTCTAGATGCTTCAACTTCCACCTAAGATAGGTTAGGGAAAATGCTCTTATTATTGAAAATATTATCATTCTATGTATAATCACATAATTTATTAAAATCAACATGTTTCCTCTTCTTCACACATTAAAACCCATCAAATCCAAGGGTTTCCATAAACTTATCAAATTAATGCATGCCCCTTTGAAATTGCCAAAGGCAGTAGAAAGGGTGGTCAGGAAAGAAAGTACATGTGGAAATGGAGAGTTATCAATGATATAATAATGATGTCATAAAGCTCTTCTAGTGAGTGGATGAAGTTCTTTGATAGCCTAAGTAACAATGACAAAGTGTGCAATTTGCTTGTCAAAGTGTGCTTGAAGTTGGCTTTGTTGATCTTTAGTTTTGGCATGGTTTGAGATGATTAGGGATGACTTTGGAGTATTGAACATGTGTAAGCAGTCCTATCAATGGTGAAGTATTATTGAAGAACTTGTGTGAATGAGTGGAATTCATTTGGTTCATCATTGTTCTCATCTAGATATTTTGGGTCTAATGACATAAAATCTGAGTAGGTAGTTTGATGATGTCATAATTTCCATGTGTGGATGAGTCAAGGGGAGTTATTCATATGGTTATGATCACATTAGTCCCTAGTTGTTAAGTGTTAAGTATCAGGTCATACACCTAAGCACAATTAAAGATATGTGGGTGAAAATATGGGCTCTCAAGTATTTTGACAGTGTTTTTAATTATCAAATAGAGTCGAGTAAGCATGTTGATGATGTCAGTATTTGTACACATGAAGGTCTCAAGAGGAAATGGTCAAATAGGTTTATTCAGTATTTTTCCTAGTCCTTATGTGTTAAATATTAGATCATGCACCTAAATGAGACAAAATATATGCAAGTGCAAAAGTGGGCTCCCAGGGAGTTTGACATTGTTTTCCCATACTTAGCCAAATTAGTATGAGACAAGAAAGAGCCAAGTAAGTAGTTTGGTGATTTTATATCTTGCACATGTGTATGTTTCAGAATGAGATGGTCATATGGGTTTGTTTAGTTTTGAACCTAGTTTATTTTTGCTATCATGCACCAAAGCACGTCAAAAGATATGCATGTACAAAGTTGGTCTTCTAGTCAATTTTTGACATTGTTGGCTCTGTGGTAGAAAAATTTGAGTGAGCATATAAAGGGTGTTATATTCACACATGTGAAGGATGTAGGAGTAGATTGACACATGGTTGGATTCTCCTATGTGAGGAGATCATATGTTCTAAATTTGAGAATAAATGAGTGATCGAGGTATAATTTATTAAGGTTCAAATTTGGCTTCTTAGATAGATTGTAATGGTTCCCATACTCAATTTTTCACAAGGTAAAGTTTGAACATAATCAATGGAGCACATTGCTCCAAGATGTTAGGAAGCATTAAGATGGTGTCAAGTGTTCAATGTTTAACATTGTATAGACACCTAAAAACTACACACAATAGTTTTTTATGTCATATTACCTTTAGACCTTCCACTGGACCCATTTGTAGCTTGACCTTGTCAAACCCCCACCTAATGCATAATTTAATTCACCTTTTTTACCAAATTTCTTTGCCCCATCAATAGCCGATGGTTAGGGTAACCATTAATTGTTGGCCTAACCATTGATGGTTGGGTCCTCACCCTTGCTTTAAATTTTAAATCATTTCCAACTCTTTGTATGAGATTAGCAACTACCAAAAATGGAAACTTGTCTTTAAAACAAGATTTTAAAGCTATGAAAACAAGCAGCTTTATCCTCTATAAAATTTGTAACTTTATTTATTTCATTCAATAACTTTTATCTATAAAAGGAGCTGAGGAGGAAGAAATAAGGGAGAGAAATCAATGATAAAGCATTCAAGCTTTCTTGCAGATATCTAGCATTCATACTAGAAAGTAAGCATTACCACTAGAGATCTGAAAATATATTGAAATCACTCCAAAAGGCTTGAAGTATCTTTACTCTAACCATGTCACTCCAGGATTCCTCCATTTAGTTACAGGGATTCTATGCTTGTGTTCTTTGGTTTATTTGGTTTATAAACCCTTTACCTTATCATATCCACCAATTCCCCATTTTATGCTTCCCAACCCCCTATCTAACCTCTGTTTGACCAAAGTCCCATTCTTTACTCCCTGAGTTATTCACCCCAAATTAGCATAGGAAACTGTTGATGGTTACCTAACCACTGATAGTCATATGCAACCATTAATGGTTGACCAACCACCAATGGTTTACCTTAACCAATGACGGTTCTCTATGGCATCATTTCTTAGCAAGCTTTTTTCACCCATTTATCTCAAATCAAGCTCTACTTTTTGTGTTTCCTCTAACCATAGTACCCTTTTTGATTTTCTCAGCCTGACCCCGACCACATTGGCATCAAAATTTTATCAATTTATTTAATAAGCAAGTTATCTTTAACTTTCTAGCATGCCTTTACTTTCTTATCATTGCATGAAAATATCTTCTTTTATTATTTTAGACTTGATTGTCATAAAAGTTGATTGACAGCCTCACAGCAAGCATTGTGATTTTTATATCTAGCTCACTCTAGGCAATCCACTCAACCAACCATCTAACAACCCCCTTTCAAGTGTATATGTTATTTGTAGGTTATTCCTTCCTAGCCAAAGAGGAGTTCCCAATTTCATTTGGATTCATGCGTGCATTTCACCAAGTATTCTTCTACACACCCTATTACTATATTTATTTTATTTACTTTCAAAATTAAGAAATGAGGAAAATAAACTAAAACATTTTTGCATGCTCGGTGGGACCTAGTTCCCTTTTCTTCCTTTATTGTTTACTCATTGAATGAAATCTAAAAGTTTTCTTTTGGGCATAAAATAAACCTTTTGCATTCATTGATTACTTGTTAATCTTAGTTCATCAAGTAACTTAGGAGGCAAAGTAATTTATCATAGCTTTCACATTTGTTACCACACACTAAACCAAACCAAAAAATAATTAACACATCAAAACATACTTGAGATAAGGCCTAACTAGTATTTCATCACCTAGCGGTAACCTTACCCATTCCTGGCTATCATACTTAGATTTCACCACCAAGGAAAAAACCAATTCAGCTCTCTGGTTGAGTATAAACTCTGAACGCAATATATTTTGTCTAAGCACCCAACACTCTTATCACTAGAGTACCATGAAGTGAGGGTGTAAGCCCTAATATCAAGCCACGTACCAAAGTTTAACATATATTTTCTCTCTTTTTAGTGCCTAAACAACCTAAAACTAGCCATATATTGCCACTTTAGTACCCAATTTACAAGCCAAACTCCCTCTTCACACTCCGTAAGGCATAAGCCAAAAGAGATTTAAAATCAATCCTAGGATAAATGCACTTTTAGTGTATGCATTGATTACTTTGAATTCTTTTTGGTTTCTCTATGTTTGAGGTGAAAGTTTCATCATAATATTTCCCCATTTCTCATATGGTCTTTACTAGACATCAACTAAGAAATCAAACCAACCAACCATGGAATACACTTCAAATGTTGAAGGTTCTCCTCATTTTTCTCCCTCTCCTTATAGAATCCATGTTGTATCTGAAGGGGATGTAGACTTTATTGCCTTCTTTGACAACAATCAGGTAGTTATTCAACACTACCTTAACACCATGCCCCATCGTACCTCCTTTGCTTTGGTTCCTCCTATGGATCCTTCTTATGGAATTCCATCCCATCTTATGGTGGGTACTACCTCAATCCAACCTTCCAACATCCCATCCACCAACACTACCCAACCATAATCCAATGTTCCAACCTCTAGCCAAACACCTCCTATTATACCCCATATAGGTTCTACTTTACCTTTGGTCACCTATACTCCACCCACCCTAGGAATATCTTCTACCCCTGCCTCTTCCCTTCCCTTTGTCCCAACCAATACCTCCACCACTACCCCATTTTAGAATCTAGTGCTTTTTATACCTCAAACACTTCCACCTATCATCACTAAAGTCACCACACAACCTCAACCTACCCAACCTCCACCTGCCACCTCAACCTTACCTTTTATCCAACCTACATCCATTCCCAAACAAGTACCTATGACAACCTATCAATATGGGTACATACCACCATCCACCCAACTATTTATGCTAATCAATTTTTATGTAGCACCATCTCAACCACTTACCAATATGTGGCCTCTTTCATGCCTTTTACCACTTATCCTTACGTAGCTACCACTCAACCCTAAAAAAATATACCCCTCAATTATACATCTTCCCAACCTCAGTCTAATTTGATCAAAATCTTAATGGAGAAGATGACTAATTTAGAATCATCTATTTTCAGATCTCATAAAATTTTATCCTATGACCAAATTTGAAATGAACCTATCCATCCATCTATCCCCATTCACTCTTATCTTCCTCAATGGGAATTTCCCAAATTCTCCAAATTCTAAGGTAAGGAAGATCCCCAACAACATCTAAGATCATTTTCTCATTCTTGTTACTTAATCACATATGATGATGCTCTCCTCCTTCAAACCTTCCCAATGTCTTTATCAAGACCTACCCTTGATTGGTATAGCTCTCTCCCTACACATTCCATCTTTTCCTTCTCCCAACTAGCCCAAATCTTTTTAGAACATTTCTCAATAAACGTAACTAAAAAGGTTTCCATAATTACCCTCTACTCTATCAAACAATTTGATGATGAGTTAATTGTTGATTTTGTGGCTAGATAGAGAGGCCTCATCAATAAAATCTCTTTCACCTTACTCCAACCTAAATTAATCAAACTTTTCTCTATGGGTTGTGACAAGCATATTTCACCTACTCTTCAAGTTCAAACCTTCTGAACATTTGATGAGGCATTCACCATGGCACAAAAACTAGAAAACTATGCCATTGATGAGGGGAAACTAAAATTATGAAACAAGAATTATAATTTCAAACCCAATGACCCTTCCTATACTAAAACCACCAACCAATCCAATACTATGGCAAAAATATCTACAAATTATATGGTTTTAAAAATTGGCCCACCTCCAACTATTAACCAATCACATCAAAATAATTCTTCTAAACATCTTTATCAATAAAATCAAACCCAAAATTGAGCACCTCTAAGATAATATAATCCCATTTGGGAGTCATATGAATCTATTTTAGATAAATTGATCAAACCCAACCTTATCCAAATTCCACCAATTAAATCACCCCAACAATTTGATTCTTCTCACCCTATACCCAGGTGGTATAATGAAATGATCATTGTGCCTTTCACCGAGCTATTAGACATGACACTTATAGATGTAATACCTTTAAAAGTCTTGTCCAAAATCTAATTGATAATGGTGAGCTTGAATTTGATAACTATAATGCACCCCCTAATCAATCTTTAGACATTTTCCATAAGCCTTTCCCAAATCATGCTCCTTCCACCCAACATCATGACAATAAACCCGAATCTTCTAATTCACATGAGGCACATACTATCAATTTCATCAGTAATGTGCCCATCATTGAAGAGATCACTGCTTCTATTACTCAAATAGAGGGATCCAACCTACCATTTATTCTTTTAGAAACCTAAATGGAGGAATCATTTGTCTCTCCTTTTGCACTTGATGCAACCATGGCTTTATCTACCCCTCCTTTGGTAGAAACACCCAAGAAGGCAACCATTGTTTCAACCACTTCCTCTACCTATCTAACCCAAGAATCACCTACTTATTTGAACATCAAATCTAGACCCATTCCTTCCCTTGAGAGTACCACATTCATCTCTCATATCATAGAACTATCTTTGGAAACCATTCCCCAAAAAGAGGTCACCTCATCTACCTAATTGCTACCTTTGGAACCTTCTACCAAAGATACCAATACTGAAACCACTCCTTTCTCACCTAAGGGCTTAATCTTTGAGACCAATGATTAAGTAACTACCCCCATTTATAATCCCTTATCTAGGTTGGTCCAAAGTTTTGAATTCATATCCCAGTGTAACTTTGATAGAGCCACCTTTTGGCATTGACTTGGCCTTCCTTATCAAAACAAATCTAACTCTTCAACTTCATTTGAGTCCATGCTTAAACCCATTATTACTACCCTACCAAATACCTCCTCTAAATTCATAATTGAACCATCTCAAACACCTCCACATAGAATAACCAAGTTACCTCATGTTTCTTTCACCAAACCAATCAAGAATCTAGGGATCCTTCCCACACCTAGTCACACTCAGCCTCTTTTGAGATTGGACTTAACTCCATCAAACCCACCAAAGCCTAATCCCATTAAGTCCCTTGAGATGGAAGGCATGCCCAAACCTCCCCAACAAAATAGACATATACCACCTCCTTCCAACCTACCTTCCACTTTAGGACCTCATCCTTCTACCATCCCCATTACCCGTTCTTCTTCTTAAAAACCATCTGCTTTTTCTCTACCTATAACCACCAAACCCTCTAGTGCTTCATCATTCCTAGCCAACTTATTCCCATCTACCTTCTTGCCTATAACAAAACCTTCTACATCTAATTATTTAACTATGAAACCCATCATATCTGAGTAAACCTGATCAAAACCCCCAATCAAGATCATTCCCTAGACCATAACTTCCATAAAGAAGCCTGTGCCCAATAAAGTTCTCACCCCTCATATCCATAACCCCTTACCTAAAACACCTTTGTCAAAGTCATACACAACTATTTTATAAAGGTTGTTGCAAACCTCCTCCATTAGATTACCTCCAATTAAACCTTTTGACCGCACCCATCCTAAACCAACCTAGTTCAATGAAAATTTGATTTATCTTTACCATAGGACTCATGAACATGATATAGAGAATTTCAAATCTCTCCAAACACTTGTCCATAATCTATTAGAAGAAGATGATCTATTTGAGGACCCCTTTTTACATACACTACTAATCTTACCATCGACCCAACCTACCCAAACCTATACCCACTATACCACTCCTACATAAGATTAAAAAGAAGGAACTAAAGCAAATATCAAGTCCCCTTATCCACATCATTCATATGGTTACCCATTCTCAAGCCCAATAGAAGGATAAGGTGAAATATAATGTAACCATCCCTTGGACTTACCCTTTAAACTCTCAACTTGCCAACCAAACCCAAGTATATCCATCTCCACCCTCATAAACATCAAAACCAAAAGTTTCCATTTTGGGAGCTCCACCTCTCAACCCCACTCCATTCATCCAATGGCTCATGTTGAAGCAACTTCACCAAACACCAGTGAAAATGAGCCTTTCCAATTTAATCATCACCTCATCTCAATATTTCCAAGCATTAATTGAAGTTTTGCATTCCACAGAGGTTTAACTAGATGATCTACAACCTCTTGCATACTTTGTTGGAGCCCTCTACCAAGCCACCCTTGTCACTTTTTAGGATTCATAAATCCTACCTTTTCATACTGAAGATCCTGATCCTCCCCTCTTCATTATAACATACATCAAACAAACCCATGTCAAATGGGTAATGATTGATGGAAGAGCTATCATCAACATCATCTCCTCCCATGCATATGACCAACTGTAATTGCCCATAAACATCATTTTTGAGAGTATAATGATACTTTACTCTTTTAGTGATGTTATGGCCACTACCTTAGGGATGGTTGTCCTCCACATCTAGTTGGGGACACAAACCATTCTTGAGTTATTTTATGTTATCAAGGGTGAGTTCAAATATAATGTGTTACTTGGATGCCCTTGGATCCATGCAATGGGATGTGTTAAATTTGATGATGAGGGACAAGTTATCACAATCAAAGCTGATCCTAATCCCTTTGCTTCTTGAAATATGACATATCAACCTAATGATGTTATTATTCCTCCTTCATCTACCTCAAAACCTACTTTTGATCAAACCACCGCATTGCACACCATCAGTAACATTTCTCCTCACCATAATGATGAAGCATCCACTACCTCATTTACTCCCTCATCAAAAATTCTAGTAGAAGACCCCCTACAATCAACATTTCAATGAATCTCATTGGGGGAATATTGTCTTATAGCATTAGATACCTTCCTTACTTTGCATGAGTATGGGAATATTCAAAATGATCCTTTATATGACCCTAACATTGGTACCATTTTCCCATTTGGGATCCCCAACAATCAAACAAATTTTGTCTATGGGGAACTTGATTGACCACTTCTTTCTCCCACCACCACTTCATATATCCAACCATTCACCTCTGAATTTTCTTACCTAAGCAACCTAGCCTTTGCCAAAACTTACCTTTACCAATGTGCTTTGAAGGGGTTTGGTCTTGGCCTCTATGAATAAAGACCTCACAAATTTCCCATTATCAAAACCCATAAACCTCATGAGTTCTTTAGACTAGGGTTCGAACCAATAGAATAACCCATGTTAACAAATCCTATCACTACCACTACCGAATAAATTCCATCCTCACCAACCCCATCTTCCCAATCTAAAGAGTCTGACATCATCCCCTTTAACTTTTTTTTTATCAATATTGTTAGCTTGGGCCCCCTAACATGTCAAAAAGATGTCCAAACCATGACCATTCCTCTCATCCACCTAGAAATTATTGAATATGACTCACCCACTATTAACACCATTTGCCATCAAGATGACAATGCCATTCTCACCTATCTCAGTGTAGGAGATTCTTATGTCCATAAATCTCTCCCTCTTGAGAACCAAACCATGCTAAATGAATCAACCATTGATATTAATTTGGGTACTCAATAAGATCCTTGAATCATCAAATAGGCCAATATTTAACCCCTAAATAGTTGAATGACTACCCTTCTTTCCTTCATGACCATAAAATAGTGTTTACTTGGTCCTATCAGGATATGCCTAGAATTGATCCTTCCATTACTCTCCATAACATCATCACTTAGCTTAAAACTAAGCTAGTTTGGCAAAAACTATCATATACATCCCTACATAGATTTTCTCCTCAAAGAAGAACGTCAATGCCCCCTATCTATTAACTTTATCTAGCCCATGCTATCCATAATGGGTTTCTAACATTGTCCCCATTACCAAACCTATAGGGGGCCTTCACCTCTGCATTGAATTTTGTGACCTTAATCTTGCTTTCCCTAAAGATGAATTTCCCCTACCTAACATCAATCAACTATTTAATATCACAATTGGCCATGAAATGCTATCTCTCATGGATGGTTTCTCAGGATATAATCAAATCTTAATTGCCCCTAAATATCAGCATAAAACTTTTTTTATCACCCCATGAGGAACTTTTTTCTATCAGGTTATGCCCTTTGGACTAAAGAATGCAAGGGCAACCTATCAATGGGCCATGACTTATATCTTTCACAACCTCATTCATAAAAATTATTAAGGATTATGTGGATGATCTCTTAGGGAAATCTAAACTCCACAGAGACCACCTAGCTATTCTTTCCATCATATTCAAATAATTAATCCATTATAATGTTTGGCTCAATCCCAAAAAGTGTATCTTTGGAGTCCTATCAGGGAAACTCCTCGGATTTATTATCTCTCTTCATGGAATTGAAATAAAACCCACCAAAGCCAAAGCCATTTTAAAAATGTCACCTCCTACTAACCTCACCCAACTTCGTAGCCTGTAAGGCAAACTTTAATCCATTTGATGCTTTATCTCCTAATTATCTGACAAATTCCAACCCTTCCACCACCTCCTAAAGAAAGATGTCTCCTTCAAATGGACCAATGAATGTCAATAAGCCTTTGATGTAATCAAGGAGTATCTTCTTTCTCCACCTATCCTCATTCTTCCTAAAGAGGACCAAACCTTTTATCTATATATATCTACCAATGATCATTCTTTGGGGGCCATGCTTGCTCATCATGATGAACAGAATAAAGAGTAGGCCATCAACTACATCAGTTGTACCCTAATCAAATATGAAACCTGGTATACACATCCTAAAAAAAAATTCCTTGCCTTAGTTTTTGTATCCTCTAATCTCTATCATTATCTTCTTAATCATAAAACCTATTTCATCACTAATACCGACCCCCTCAAGTATATGCACTCTAAGCCATATCAAAATCAACGTATGGCTAAGTAGTTCATACTCCTAGCTAAGTTTGATCTTGATTTTCTCCCATAAAAATCCATTAAAGGATAGTTCATAGCTAAAGCCCCTATGCTTGATAACTAACCTCTTCCTCTTACCTTTCTAGATGAGTCAATTGCAACCCTTTCTCTAGATAAACCTACATACCAAATGACCATGTTTTTTGATATCTCTAAATGCCAAAATAGTGGGGGTGTTAGAGTAATCCTCATTCCCCTTAATGGATAACATCTTCCCCTTTCCTTTAAACTTGATTTTGAATTCACCAATAACATATCCAAATACAAAGCCTTAGTCATAGGTCTTCAAACTACCTTGGATTTGGGGATCAAAACAATTAGTGTCTTTGGAGACTCCTAACTTGTCATCAACCAAGTCACAAGATCTTATCATGATGTCCTTTTGAAGTACAAACAACTTGTATATGTACTCTTGGCATCATTCAATCATTACCCCATCCAATCAGTTCCTTGATCCATCAACGAATTCATAGACACCATGGTATCTCTCACTTCCTAAATTCCATCCCAACTGGCTCAATCTAAACTATTTGTTACCATTCATCATTTTATCACACCTTCATATATCATTTTATACCTTCCCACCTTTGTAATGTGGAAACATCACCTCCTAACATTTGGTATGATCAAACTTTCAATTATCTTAACCTTGGCATTCTCCCCCCTGATCTTTCAAAAAATGCCTATAGAACCTTTATTCAGGGTACCTATCGTTACACTATTTTAGGAAGGATTTTCTATAAAAAAGGTTTTGATGGCATCCTTATCCATTATCTTTGTCTTCATAAAGCTTCTCATGCTATCAAGGAAGTTCATGACATCATCTTTGGGGGACACTTTAGTGGCCTAGTTGTTTCCAAATGTATCCTTCGCCTAGGCTACTAATGGCCCACACTTAATCAAGATTATTTTCACTATGTCAAGAAATGCATCAAGTGTCAACAGCATTATAATATTCATCATACACCTTCCCATGGTCTTCAAGTATCTTAATATTATTAGCCCTTCTCATAATGGGGTCTTGACCTTATCGGGGAGATCAATCCCCATTCTTCACAATGACATCAATATATCATTACTGCTACATAGTATTTCACAAAATGGGTGGAATTTATCCTATTTATATCCACCAAGGCTGAAAAATCATTGAGTCTATCAAGCATCATATCATCTATTGATTTGAATTTCCTCATAAAATAATCACTGATAATGATAAGTCCTTTAAAAATAAGAAAGTCTAATAACTTTACAACATTTTTGGCACTAATTTAAGCTTCTCCTTGCATTATCATCCATAAGCTAGTGGAAAAGCAAAAGCTTCTAATAAAACCCTCATCAAAATGCTCATAAAGGTGGTCATTGCTTCTATTTGGGATTGGTACTTCCATATCCCCTTTGCTTTATGGGCTTATCGTACTAGTATCTAAATTGCTATAGGTGCAACACCTTTTTCCCTCATCTTTAGAGCTAAGGTAATCTTGCCTCTTGAAGTCCAAAATCTATCACTTTGTATATCCTTACATGAAATCCTCTCTAAAAGTGACTATCATCAAGAATGCCTCACATGCCTAAATCTTCTTGATGAGCATTGCCTTTCCGCACTCAATCATCTTCATGTTTATTAAGAGCGAATCAAGTGTACATATAACAAACATTTGAAAAAGCAAGAATTCAACATTGAAGACCTCATCCTTAAATAAAATAAACATGTAACTAACATGAAGAAGGCTAAGAAGGGCAATTTTGCTTTTAACTAGCTAGTACCTTCATTGTAATCCATAAGTATGGATCTGTTGCTTACCATTTATCTTCTCTTGAAGGCAAACTAGAACCTAAGCCAATCAATGCTTTGCATCTACATCCTTTCTATTGTTAAAAAGGATCAAACTCACTTCTATGTCTAACTTAAGCTCATCCCTTGGTTCATGAAACTTCTACATTCTCCTTTGTCCTTTGTAAATAATTGATTATAACTTGGAACCGTGTGATTCATCCATCATAGATAAAACCTAATCCTAAGTATGGGTACCCCAGCTCTACCCATAGCATGGTTCTCATGGATACTTTTCCTCTTTCTATGTATGTAATCCCATGATCAATTGTTTCTCAACCCATCCCTTTCATTTACCACATAACCTTTTGTGATAAATTCTTGCCTTCATATGAGTGGATCTTATGCCTAAGTGAACTTGTCCATGTCTGAATTCATAATTCAAAATCATAGTGTCATAGACTGCTCCCTTGAAGGATAGTTGCCCCATAATTCAAAATTGTTTAAAAAATATTACTCTCTTGAAGGACAGCTATAAAAGTCAAAATTTTAGACCATTCCCTTGAAGGATGGCTAAGCAAAATCATTTGAATCTTCCCACATCGATCAACTTTAGCAATTTACTCCAATGACAAAAGCAATGAACAAAATTATATCAAAATCAAAAATAATTAAGCTACAATCAGCTCTTAGATATATGATTGGTAGATTCCTTGCATCAATTAGTCTACCTAATATACCATCAAGTCACAATTAGCTCTTATACATGGCACTAGTATACTGCTTGCATTGATTAGTCTATAAATTACAATATGGCATGGACTTGTCTACTATGACCTTTTGGTCACCTATAAAAAGGGGAAATCTAACCCACATTAGGATACCCTTTACCAATCACCTTCCTACCACTCACCCAAATTTCTTTCACTCCTCCCTAAACTCAAGGGACTACGAGCATACTTGATACAAAGTGATTGAGACACCCTTGTTCTCAATAAAATCATGCTCTTATGAAGCACTCAGAGGTCTTGTGTTTACTAAGTCAATCCAACTATGGTTTCTTATTATTAGGTTCTTTCTAATTAGAACAACATGCCTCTTTCCTATCCATTTCTTGGGACATGTGTACCTTTTGACCCAATCAAACATTCTAATGACAAACACAATTTTACACCCTCTCCTACCATAACCTCAAAAAAATGCCAACAATATTATCAAGTGAAACATGCGCTATCACATCTTACCAATAAAATATTTTTATGTCTCAATACATCACCCCAAATATCATCACATCCATTATTTTAAACTAAAATAGTTCCATCACCACATTATCATCATCATGTCTCAACTAGCCAATAAACATAAGCATAATATTAACCAAAAATATTCATGACATCATCATAATTATATATCAACATCCTAACCCACATAATTATAACCATAATGACATCATCATCATTATACCTAAACTAATAGATCATAAACAACAATCATAATTTTAAAATCATCAAAATCAACATCACATCATATTCCTCACAACCATAATCACAAGAATAATAATAAACATCATCATAATTATAACATGAGCAATCATAAATAACTACCAGCATCCTAATCCAAGTGATCAACATGAGCATGAACGTCATCATGAATATAATCATCAGCATCATCATAATACAAAATAATACATATGTGTCTCTCTCATAAACACATCTCACCTCATTGGCACGTATGCCGATATTAAAATATACATATCAAAAATGAGCATCATCAGAATGTCATATATCAAGGACCTACAACACTAGACCTAGAACCACTTATACCTATTCCACCATCTAATGGTGGACCCCCTAATGTACTTGCATGTGTTGTGATTGATGCCCACTGACCTATTATAGCTACTATTGGACCCCTAGCTAGGCTAACCCTATACTCCCCATATATCATCACCTCTAGAAACTAAGCTAACATCATAGCCTCATATTATCATAGCTCTTGAATGATGGCTAGGTATTATGTCCTTAGAATTAATTCAACTTCTTCTCCCCTATCATGGTCAACCCTTTTCTCTATTTTAAGGCATCTCACTCTTGTGTGACCAAATTGAGGCTGGTCCTCACCATACCTCACTCTCATGTTAGAGTGGCTACCTACCCCTATAAAGTGACTATATACACTTGTAATACATCCACCTATCTCTATAACCCTGTCACCTAAGTTTGTGCCACTATAAGGGATACCATTGTCTGACTATCCAGTCCTTCACCCTATACTAGTGCAAGATCGACATCCATAGGTTGCTAGCCTCCATCACCCTAACCAAAATCTATGACCACATACCTATCCTGATACCATCCTATATATCCATCAGTAAGTCTTGCATCATCTATAAGAGTTCTTACTGGAAGTTCCTCATAATCTAGCATAATAGCATCTGGCTATGGCTCTGAAAGTAGGTACTCTACATCCTCCCTCCTATAACACTAAACATTTGGTGGTGAATCTTGTATCAGCCCAAACTACCTCTAGACTTGATCCACTGGGATGCGCTCGACCTCACCATCCATCGGCCATAAACCCACCACCAACTCTATAAAGATAGCATGTGTTACTTGTAACCTATCCATAGGGGTCAACTCAAATACCACCTCTATACAATGTTTGTTACCACCAAGCCCTCCAAGGCATCTTGAAACCAATTTATACCTTTGGCTCCACCCCTCACTCTTATAAGTGCATAATTGTCATGCCACCTCATGAAGCTAACCTTATAATCTATCAGTGCATAATTATCCCAGGGAAGCCTAAAGGGTCTCAACACCTGTATATGCTCATATTCCTAGAAAAAGAGCATAAATCTGATGTTGATCCCATATCATCTCCACACCCTAAAGGCCCAAAGCTCTCTATAAATCTACACCAATAATACTAGGGCCCATCCAAAAACCATACCCCCTAGAAGCATCTTTGTCAGCACTCCTAACATCACACAAAGAAATTGGCCACTACTCAAGTCTAACACTGCAAAACATGATATGCCCGTCATCATCATCATAGTCAGGAAAAAAAATCCTATGGGACCCACTAGTATAATGGCCCATAGAAAAATCCACCGATATGGTATTTAGCCTCTACTCTATCCTTACCATATATCTAGTCCATGTAATGATCTTGCTCATCACTCTCAATGTGGTATATCAACTCCACCCAAATCGATAGTTGAGTGATCCTATAGATGTCCTCCAATAGAATAGACATCTCTTTGATCGATAATAGGAAGGTATTTATGGTAGGGTCCCATCTCTTAATGAATTCCACAATCATCATCATGTCATGTGGAAGGTGCTAGTAGTGTCTCATGGCCCCTAGGCCCACATCCTCCATCTACCTTCACTCAGCATCAGTCATCCCATCGCATACCTATACAAATATCTTAGGGACTTGGTCCCTCATCTGAATCTATTTGCAAGCCTATATGATAACCACCATAATTTTAATATTTCTAATGTTTCCCTCTCCTACTTGATACACACCCTTTACCTTTATTTTTTCCCATCTTTATTAACCTATAATTTCTACCTTAGATCCACTTTTTCATCTCCCAACCCATTTTACACCCTAACGTTGAATCCTCTCTTCATAAACCTCTCATTTAATTTTTTTTAGCACATTGGTTGACCCTTTTTTGGCCAATCATCGATGGTTCATAGAACCATTGATGGTCTTTAGGTGTATTTATACCCCTAGGGTTGATCATCGATGGTTGGGTCCAATCCTCGATGGTCACTATGTGTGACCATAGATGGTGAAACCCTACTGCTTGACCTTGTCCATACAAACCATAAACCAAGATAAACATGCAATAAATACATAGATTACTAACTATTTACTTCCTATTTTCACTTACTCACCCTTCCCCCTCACTTTTCTACCCATTTTGCCCATCTTTCACCTATGACTACACCTAGGGTATCTAGGGCCATGCCTAGTGTTTTCCCCAACCTAATTATTCCTTCCCCCAATCTTCTCTACATTTTTCCTATACCTAAATTATTACCCTTCTATAAATTTTAAAACAAACCCTACCTCATTCCATGATCAGTGGCATGGTCAGATCCCTCTCACCGCTATTTGGCCACATCCTTGTCCTCCCTCCATTACACTTGAATGAACTAACTTCAACAATCTAGAATCTCCACCTTAGTAAACTCCATGCTCTACACACCCATCTTAATCACTTAAAATGCCAAACACTATTTACCATAGTCACAATGTGAAAAATGGCTTTATGGTTTTAATTTTACCATTTGGCTTTTTAGGGTTTCACCCTAATCATCAACGATTAGGGTAACCATGGATGGTTTCCCCTTTGGGCACCCTAACCATCAATGGTTAGGCTCCCCTCACCTTTCTTTGCACTATTCCAACCTAACCTTTCATCATCAACCCATTCCTACCTATAACTACATTTAGCTTGAAGTTCCTCATAGATACTCTATCCAGGGAACAATGTAGATAGTATCCTCTCACCTAGTGTAGATGGGTCAGCTTAGCCACCCTCCAACCTAACCTTGTTGGTCTGACCTCTTCACATGTTTCATGATGACTTTGCATGGAACTTTGATTGTACTAATCCATTTTTCCAATGTTGACCATTTGAACATTTCACCACCTCATGCACAACTCAACCAATTATGTTATTTAGCGGGACCACTTCCTTTCCTAGATACTTACAAATGACATGGACCTTGTTTGGATGGCTTGATGGGAATGACCTAATCATATATTACCAATGTTTTGGATCAGTTACCCTTACTTGTCTTTCTAGAGCCTAACCTTATTTTACAACATTAGTAATTTTAGTTGTGTGATCTTGATTATCACTATTTGTCACTTTTGTGTGTAGGTTTGCATTAAAACTACCTAACCCCTTTCATGTTGCCCACCTTATCTCATCTGTCAAACCTTGACCTAATTTTATCTATGCCTCCATCATCTCCCAATTTGAGGGGGAATACCTCCTCTTCTACAAGGGGCAACTAGACCTAGACCTTGACCTATTTCCTATTTTTATTCTACAGCTTACCTAAAAGCTATACAACAAAAAGGGGGAAAATATAGACACCTAAAAACTACACATAACAATTTTTGATGTTGCATTACCTTTAGACATTCCACTAGACCAATTTTCATCTTGACCTTATCAAACCCTCACCTAATGCATAATTTAATTCACCTTTTTTTACCAAATCTCTTTGCCCCACCAACTACTGATAGTTAGGATAATAATCAATGGTTGGCCTAACCATTGATGATTGGGTCCTCACCCTTGATTTAAACTTTAAATCATTACCAACTCTTTGTGAAAGATTAGAAACTCCTAAAAATGGTAATTTGTCTTTAAAACAAGATTTTAAAGCTACAAATATAGGCAACTTTATCCTCTATCAAATCGGTAACTTCCTTTATTTCATTTAGTAACTTTTGTCTATAAAAGGAGCTGAGGAGGAAGAAACAAGGGAGAGAAATCAATCATAAAGCATTCAAGCTTTATTGTAGATATCTAGCATCTATACCAGTGAGTAAACATTGTCACTAGAGATCCAAAACTCTGTTGAAATCACTCTGAAAGGCTTGAAGCATTGTTACTCTAGCTATATCACTCTAAGATTCCTCCATTCAATTACATGTATTATGTGCTTGTGTTTTTTAGTTTATCTAGTTTCTAAACCCTTTACCTTATCATATCTACCAATTCCCAACCCCATATCTAACCTCTATTTGACCAAAGTCCCATTTTGTACTCCCTAAGTTATTCACCCTAAATTTCCATAGGCAACCACTGACAGTCATTTGCAACCACCGACGATTTACCTTAACCACTGATGGTTCCCCTGACCACTGATGGTTCCCCTAAACACTAATGGTTCTCTATGGTATCATTTTCTAATAAGCCTTTTTCACCCATTTACCTCAAATCAAGCTCTACTTTCTATGTTTCCTCTGACCACAGTACCCTTTTTTATTTTTTTAGCCTGACCCTAACCACCTTGACATCAAAAATATATTAGTTTCTTTAATAATCAAGTTATCTTTTACTTTCTAGCATGCCTTTACTTTCTTATCATTGCATGCAAATATCTTCTTTTATTGTTTTAGACTTGATTGTCATAAAAGTGGATTGACATCCTCCTAGCAAGCATTGTGCTTCTTGCATCTAGCTCACGCTAGGCAATCCACTTAGCCAACCATCTAACAACCCCCTTTCAAGTGTTTATGATATTTGTAAGTTAATCCTTCCTATCCAAAGAGGAGTTCCCACTTTCATATAGATTCATGCACACATTTCACCAGGTATTCTTTTACACACCCTATTACTAGATTTCTTTTATTTACTTTCAAAATTAATAAATGAGGAAAATAAACTGAAACATGTTGTGCAAAGATAAATATTGAGCTTCTTTCAAGGATCAACAATGAGAGGGTGATCACACAGATAGAGATCAATGGTTTAGATTAAATTTAAGAGGTTAAAGTGATAGTTGTCTAACATTGTTAAAGCTAGGATAATCTCAAAGAGATTGACAGAGTGCATGATGTCAAAGTTATCAAATTGCATGAGATGAGGTCAACATGTTCAAGGTTTAACATTTGGCTTTGGTAGACTATGTGTTAAAGTTCAAGCTTCATATAATAAGATCGATGGTGCATGTTTAATTTAAGCATTGAGGACTCAAGATGATTGCATGGTGTTCAAGGTTTAATTATGATTGTTTGGACTTGAATATTTGAATTTACAAAGGACATACCAGTGTCTAGTTTTTGGGCCATATCTTTCGATATAGATAGAATTTTCTCATGATGTAAAAATCAAATTATAAAAGACTCTTAGGTACATCTGGAAATATAAATTTAAAGATCTGAAAGTGTTTATAGTCAAATATATTGAGGTTCAAAGTTGACTATGTGTTTGTGCATGTTCTATAAGTAACCCAAGAAGGGTATTTGAGTTGTGTTTGTTGGTATCTTGATGTTTAAAGGTGAATTAGCTACTATATTATGGTTTATAATCCATGAGGACCATCTATGTGCATTATGAAGGTTTGACCAATCATATGCAATATGAACAAAGGGTTAAAAGTCGATTGTGTTTTCATTCATAATGACTATGTGTATAAAGAGATGTTTGAGCTAATTAAGGGTTAGTATAAGAGTGTTATGATAGATGTTAGCACTTAAAGAGGACCTATAGATTTTTGGCATGGGTTCATGAGTTGGAAAGTGTTTTTATGTTCTTAGTTTATTCAATGAAGTGCTAAATGGGTGAATAGGTCTCTATGAGACCTATAAGGGATACAAGGGCCTAATTGAAAGGTGTAGTTGCTTAAGGGTGACTCATATATGGTATGAACAACCTATGAATATCGTATTGATCCATATATTGATGTGAGAGAATCCTTAAGGGTTAAGGTAAGTCTAATGGCCAACCAAAAAGCTATTTATCGTGAAGGCTCTATATATAGTGAAATCAAGAAGATGTGTTATAGGCTTGTGTGAGAGTAGTGAGCATTGAAGTAAAGAAGAGAAGAGAGATAATGTGAGTAGTGGATGGGTTGATGAGTAGATTAAATTGAGTACTATGTGTATGATTTGTAGGTCATATTTATGATGTCATAATAGTGATCTTATAGATTGAGGATGAATGAAGAGGTATAGGTTGATCCAAAAGGATATTTTGGATGCTTTGTGGATGAGCAAAGTATTGATGATTTTTGTGTGAGCTTGGTTGTTAATCTGAGAGGTAGATCAAAGTGTGGTCTATGTGGATGACCCCATGGTAATTTTTATATAGTTTTGATAGAGTTGTTACATGTTTGGTGGTTATATATGAGCTAAGGAGTGGAATGATCCAAAAGGTGATTTTAGATGTATTGTAAGTGTGTGAAGAAGGTTGTGTTATTATAGGTCCATCATTAGGTGTTGAAGACATAAGTTCTAATGTGGAGGTTTTCATTTCAATGGAGGGTCTAAAGGCCTTGATCTTCCTTAGGGGTAGTTGCTCCTTGTGAAATAGGTGTTTCACTAAATTCCTTTGGTCAAAAGGACTTGATCAAGGTTTTGGATCAAAAGGACTTGAATATCAGGTGGGCAAAAGGACTTGATCATCTTAGGGGCTAGTGCTCCTTGTGAAACTTTTGTTTCACTAAATTCTATTTTAAAGGAATTGAGTAGTCTCTAATTTGTAATACCTTATAGGACAAGTAGTCCAAGTGTTTTTAGGCTTGAGAGTGGGTTTTATTCCCCAAGAGGGTTTCTCACATAGATGATGTGTTAATGTGTTGTAAGCTCTTGTTCATGATTTAGATGAATTTGCTTTCATGTTTATGTTGCTAGATCAAGTTGATGTATGATGGAATGGTTTTGAAATTGAGTGTGTATTGTTGTATACTAATTCACCCCCCCTCTTAGTAGCTACTTCTAACAAGGTCATACACCACAACCCAGATATCAGACAAATAACCAAGCACCCAAAAAAACCATTCAAATACAATAAATAAAACAACAACATAAAGGAGAGGGTTAAAATTTAAAAAAAAAACACCAATTGTATCAAGTATAGAGAAAGCAATAGGCACAAAGGAAGCAAAGGTGACCAAGGTAAGCCACAAGGATTGAGCTTGAAGTACCATTAATGGAGGATGACTTTTCATCTCCCCATTGTAGAGCTCCAAGCCTCCCTTTTCAATTAGATGAATGTTAATTATCCCTAGGGTGTCATTGATAAAATTCACTTTTGGATTTATTGCATAAATATTCCCATTACAAAGATGTTCTTTTGGATGCCTTACATATTACCATATTCCCAAGTAATGTGGATTCCCCATATATGGATTCCATGTTAAATTCAATAAAATAGATTGATTATAACATCTCTTTTGAAAGAGAAGATCTTCCACCTCAATATATTATAAATTGGTATTTACCATTATATATCCAAGTATGTGTTTGTAATAAATATTAAAATGAGTTCTTGTATGAAATGGCTCATGACTTAGAATTTGCAACATATCCTTTCTATATTCACTTTGCATTATACCTACATATTCAAAAGCATCCAACATGAGTATTAACAAATTTGATAATAATATGTCAAGAAATGTATTGAGGTAGATAACACTAGACATTATTGTGGGACCCATACATTTCTTACTCCATGTCAAGTTATGACAAATGACCTTAATGACAACATAATTTTAGAATGTCCTTGGATACATGAAAAAATTTAGTTCCCTCCACTTTACGTGCATGATTAAAATTCATCTACCAAGGGTTTATCTATATCTTCCCAATGGACATAGATCCCCTCAAGCATTGTGCAATAATACAACCAATGAATGCTTCTACACCACAATCTTGTGATTCTAATTTTGTATCCTAATATTTTTTTAAATATGGATACAAAGTACAAGGATATGTAAATATTGAACAAGGTATAACCCAACCTATTACACCTTCAAATAATCAAAGTTGACAAGGCTTGGGGTTTTCATAAAAAATAATAATTACAAAACAAGACACTTACCGTACACTTTATTTTATAAAGACACAATTAGAATGCATGAATATACCTAATTATACTACTGAGATACAACTATAAAATCCTTGTCTGATTAATGAAAATGCTTCACTATAAATTTTGACATTGGAAAAACTCTAAAATGATGTGTCCTTGCTAGAGTACTTGGGAGAATATGATGATATCCCTTCCTTCTATCATAAGAATAGGTTTCTTCATGACCCCTGCTCATGTTTAAATTAGTGAGAGTAATGACTCTAATATTCAACATGATGCCTATGATATGGTTCTTACCACGCCATATATCATAGAAAAATATACTTTGTTAAATGAAGAAACAATACAATATAACTATGGAATAGAAAAATATCATCAACCAATATTACTTGTTGAAATGATCTAGGAAGATGAAGGCAAATCTTATCATCAAGTCTTACATGATTTTCTAGAATTATTTGCTTGGGATTATTCAAATATGCTCATGAGAGACCCATCCATCGTAATGCACAGTATTTTAGTATATCCAGATGCAAAACCAATAAAACAAAATATTCATAAAATTTCTCCTAAAGTTTCATTATTAGTAAAATATGAAATTCAAAAGTTATTTGATGCAGGTTTTATCAGATCTACTACACACTCTAATTGGGTTTGCAAAAAATTTCTTGTAACTAAACCAAATGGTGACATTATTTAATACATAGATTACCATGACTTAAATAAATATTATCCCAAAGATGATTTTCTATTGCCTAACATTGACATGATTTTTTATTTTGCAACTAGTTATGAGATGTTTTCATTTATGGATAGTTTTGCCAAATATAACCAAATAAAAATTAACCTAGCAGATTAGGGAAAGACAACATTTGCCACCCCATGGAATTTTTTTTTATATTTTCATGCCTTTTGGCCTTATAAACATAAGATATATGTACCAAAGGTAAATGACACACACTTTCCATTATTTCATTCACAAAACTATCAAATATTATGTCGATGATTTACTTGTAAAATCAAAACACTGATAAGATCATGCTACTAATTTATGACAATTATTTGAAATATTACACAAATTCAATGTGGGATTGAATCCATAAAAGTGTGTTTTTGGGTTATCTTCCAAAAAAATTATAAGGTACATCATTTCTCAATGAGGCATCAAAGTTGATCCAAAAAAGGTAAAATTTATTATTGAGATGCCACCGCCAATAAACTTAAAATAAATATGATGTTTAAAAGGAAGAATTCAAGCTATTAGATGTTTCATTGATTATTTGGCTAATAAAATAACTCCTTTCATGTGTTTTCAAAAAAAATACACATAATTTATATGGGATGACATTTGTTAGCAAAGCTTTGATAAAATAAAATAATATTTAACAAACCCAACAATACTCATGCCTCATATACTAGATAGATGATTACTAATTTATATTTTAGTTACCCATGAGATCCTTGGGGCCCTTTTAGTACAATATGATGATGCTCATAAAGAATGTGCAATTTATAATGTAATCTACTAACTAGTTGATTATGAATGCAAATATACCACCATGATAAACTATGTCTTGCATTAGTATTTTTTATAGAAAATTTATGACACTAATTTCTCAATAATGATATCCATGTTATAATTAAAGAGGATGCCTTAAATATTCTCATTAACAAAACCCACCTGAAAAGAAACAAATCTAAATGGGTGATGCAACTTATAGAATTTGATCTCAAAATTATATCTCAAAAATTAATAAAATTCCATGTCTTAGCTGACCGATTAGATGTAACTCCATTACCTGATCCTTTTCCATTACCAAAGCCTTCCACGATGAATTCAAAACATATAATACATCTTCAAATTAATCGGCAATGTTCTTTGATGGATCTAGGTGTATGACAATCACCAGTACTGGTATCATATTTTTCACCCCTGAGGTTAATTACATGTCATTCTCTTATAGATTATCCTTTCTTGTACTAATAATATAGAAGAATACAAAGCCTTGATAATCAGATTATCCATAACACTAAAACTTCATATCAAGGACATTTAATTTTTTGTTGACTCTTAATTGATTGTTAATCAAGTTACCAATCATTACCAAAAAAAGAATAGCATTTGCTCTGATATAATTAAATGGTGTATAGACTTAACGAAACATTTGGCCTATTATGTATCAACAATATTACACATAAATATAAACACCATGCACAAACACTCCATATCAAGGACATTCAAGTTTTTTTTACCCTTGATTAATTTTTAATCAAGTTACCAACCATTACCAAACCAAAGAAGAGTATTTACTCTAATATACATAAATGATGGATAGACTCAAAGAAACATTTGACACATTCTCTATCAATAGTATTCCACATAAAGATAATCTCCATGCAGATGCAATGGCTAGTGTAGCATCCTTAATGTATTTTTATAAAATTTATGATTATATAAACTTTACCATATAGTAGTTAAGGCAACCTTACATTAATCTAGACAAAATGGATGCCTTAGAATTTTTCATTATTATTCACATCTCTATAAATACAAAATGATGTAGTGACATGTATAATTTATTATACTTAGCTTACATACTAGATCACTTCACACAGATTAAAAAACACAAATTACAATGAGAGTCACTTCATTATGTTATTATCAGTAATTATTTATTCAAGTGAAGGTTTGATGGAAATTACTTCAATTCCTAAGCCAAGATGAGGCATGCACCACACTCCTATAAATATATGATAGTGCATGTGGGGGGTACTTCAATGGTAGGTACATGTCCCAAAAATTATTATGATAGGATTATTATTGGCCTACAATGGAATAGGAATGAATTAAACATGCTAAATTATGTTTACAATGCCATAATACAGCAATCTAAACCATGTTCCATCTCACTAGTTACAGTTGAATGTCTCACCATGGCCTTTCTCTTTATGGGGATTTGATTTTATTGGAAAAATCAATCCCATGTCTATCAGTGGACACAAATTCATAATCTCAATTATAGAATATTTTACAAAAATGAGTGGATAAATTCCACTTGAGTTTACCATAGGAATGATATATCTAGGTTTTTGACAACCAATATTATTTCTTGTTTTGGCATACCTCCATCTATTGTTACTAATAATGGATCATAATTTAAAAATAAAATAAAGAAACACTTTTACATCAAGTACAAAATCAAACATACCTTTTCTACACCTTATTTCCCACATGGTAATGGATAAGCAAAAGTAACAAACAATACTATTGTCAAAATACATGGAAAAATAGTTGAATAATACAGTACTAAATGGCACCAACAGATGGTGTATTATTTATGGGCATACCATACTAGTGTTCATACACCTACTCAATCCACACCTTATTCCTTGGTTTATGGTATAGAGGTAGTTTTACCAATAGAAATAAAAATCCCATCCTTATATGTTTCTCTCAAGGATATTATAAAAGATAATTAGTACCATGAAAAATGGTTACATAAGTTGGAACAATTGAGTGCAAAACATATGTAGGCTATTGACCATTTACTAATTTAAAATGATCACATCAAGTGTGCATATAAAAAAATGTCCTACCATAATAATTTATTGTGGGTGACTTAGCACTCAAAGAAAAACAAAAGATTACCAATGCAGAAAAAGATTTTTCAAAAAAGGAAACTCAAACCAAATTGGTTATGAGCATTCACAGTTACAAAAAAAAGGGCAAAATCATATACTTCCTAGCCACACTTGAAATTAAACCTCTAAAAAACTTAATGACCATTATGCACTTGTGTAAATATCTTACTTGAAATGTTCAAAAAATATAAAAACATTCAAATATTTCAAATATACCAAAAACATGTTACCATGTTCCTAGTTGTACTATTAATTATACATATGTTGTTTGCTCCATGTTAGTAGATAGGATATATTTTATTTAATATATACACATATGTGTCATTTTTAATTTGAGTGTGATACAAGTATACCCAAATACATGATATATGCACATACAAATGTTGGGCCTTCACTCCACTCACATCATAAGTATGTTGGGGGCATCTACTTCTTAGATCATGATATAACCAAGTTATATTATTATATGGTCACTTTCAATTATCATGTTTAAGCTTATATACTTAGATATGCCTATCCCCATGCTTATACCTTTCACAGTGTACTTGATATATATTATGAAATTATTTTTTAAAATAAATATTTTTAAGAACTGGTATACTATGTTCATGTTGGTTGCCTATATTATATGCTTTCATCTATGCACTTTCATGAGTGTGTTCCTTGTTTGTTATTGTTTTGAATTTTATTGCTTTTTTGATCATTTTAATATGATCGATTGATTATGGCCCTCGTGTCTTTGTTTTCTTTTTTTCACATTTGAATATGTGATTTTTATGCTTTGTGGGTATTTGACTAAGCCATGTCCCTTCGATTGTATGGCATTTGAGCTTGCCTCTTGTATAAGGTCTCATTGAACTATTTGATTTTCTATTTTATTTTTAGTTATCTTATGTGTGTGATTGATTACTTGTTAATCTTATATTTCTAGTCCCTAAATGTTGTCATGATGTATATCATGCATCTTAGGACTTGATATGATCATATATTGCATGTTCCAATGCTTTATATGCATAGACACGTTATTAATATATGCTACATGATCCATACATAGATTATACAATTATATTATCCTTTTAAGGTAAGGTAGCTACTATATTCTACTTCCCTCACCTCAAAATAGGGGACATATCAATGGGGGAATGTCATTGAGGCTTGACTTCCACATTTTCATAGTTCCATATTATAGTGGGGCCATGTCATAGAGGCATGACATCCACATTTTCATAGTTATAGATTAAAGAGGGGGCATGTTAAAAATGCATGACCTCCACATTTATCCATTATTTAACATCTTTAGATTAGTGTGGGGGCATGTTATGTAAAATGTGTTCTTAACATTTGCACAAATTCTCATATTTTCTAGATTCGGTGGGGTCATCTCATAGAAACATGTTTTTCACACTTGCACCTATTTCAAATTAACTATATTCATTATTTGTATGATTCAAATACATATTTTTGGTATAATTTTATACATCGATATTCTTATTACACCCAAGTTTTAGCTTAAGACATATAAGAAGTGCACATGTCATGTAAAGGGGCACCTAAAATTATAAAATCAAATAAACTTATAGATTTTAAATCCTATTATAAACTGTTATAATACCAAAGATGGATTATTATGAACTATTATTGATCCAATCTACTACAATATTTGGTTCACTTTTTGGATGGTTGAGTTGATTAAATCACTCAATCTTACCAAACTTATAAGTTAGATTTGATTAAATCATATAAATTTACCATACTTATAGGTTCAATTTGATTAAATCATCTACCATCACTAAATATAGAGTGTGAGCTGATTAAATTTCTCATACTCACAAAATCATGCAATATTTGGGTTGCATGATTAAGATGAAACAAAATCAATAGACATGTTGCAACTCACCTTTACACCAGGGTTAGGGACACATGTCCTCCAATATCTATAAATATAAATGTGTGTGTGTGTGTGTGTGTGTGTGTGTGTGTGTGTGTGTGTGTGTGTGTGTGTGTGTGTGTGTGTGTGTGTGTGTGTGTGTGTGTGTGTGTGTGTGTGTGTGTGTGTCTATATGTGTGTGTGTTATAAGTTTCAAAATTTTCCTAATCTCAGTTTTAATGCTTCGTAATCAAGCATCCTTTCAAATCAAATTTCTAAAATTCAAGATGGTTACCTCAACATAAAGGTGTAGTCCTAACCTTGCTTTTATTACTTTAAAACATTTAAATCTATTTTAATTTCATATTTCATACACTAATTATATATTGTAACATGTTCTTGGTTTTAGGTTATTCATTATCAAAGCACTAAAGTTGGGTTCACGTAAAGATGAGGTGTGTCATACACACGCAAGTATGCATTTCTTTCATTTTAAACTAGTAATTTCATTATTAGATTAAAATGGGAAAATATAGATTATAAAATATGATTTTTGTAGTACTTCAGTCTTGTATACTTGGAAAATACCTATCACGAATGTACCTTTCAGAGTTACACATGCTCACTATTAAAAGGTTCACATTCACTATCTCTTTGTGCCTAATTGTTTATCTCTTAGTCTAACCATTGTTACTCTAATGACCAAGCCTTATATATTATGTAAAAATATCTAAACCTAGTTATTATCCTTCACTACCAAGTTTGGATGTATACTTATTTTATAATTTCCTAGACACTTGCATCCCAAATAGGCACCTATGTTGATGCAAGTGTCCACTTTTTCTACAAAGTGTCTAATACCCATAAGTCATTTAAATTTTAAAAATAAACTTACCCCAAAGGTCTACCTAAGTTATTTAGTGTAAGATATTTCAAAAAGGGATTGAAATATATATAATATCAACCCTCATTCATTCCTCACCTAGAAATCACCTGGAAATCACATACAACTCACAAGGCCATATATCAAGAAGCACTCAATCAAGCATTCAAGTAAGAAAGCTACCCATTTTTATCTATTTATATATCAGTCATAAGAGTAACATTTCTATAGTTTTTAATCATTTAAAGATCAATTCATGAGCCATATTTGCCAAGTTTTGAGCTAGATAATTGCATGTCTTTGTTTATCACACATTACATCCTTGTGCACACACAAGCCAACATATTGGAGATAAATACATAATTTTGAGTCCCTCTTCAAAGTATTAGATATGTAGGTGGTGTTTTTTGACATAGGGGTCCTTGGGGAAGCTCTACATCATGACCTCACTAACCCATTTTTACCATAGTCACTTCAAGGGGTGAAGAGTTAAGGTTTGATCATTTGACAAAGAGTGAAAAATTATGTGTATAATTTGAAGACATAAAAATAAATTTGACATAAAATATAGAAGGATCCAGTTGATCACATCTATATCTAATTATTATTCCATATAGGACACATGCACCAAAGTCAGACACATGCATGGATGTAACTATCCAAATCTAACATAAGCATCTGAGTCCACAAAAAGAATATTTTCAAAATATGATGATTGTTCTAGAATAATATTTTAGTCCAATTCCATATTATCCCACATTAGGCATTACATGTGCAAAATAAACCAATTAATTATCATGTGTTTCAAATTTATTACAATATCTATTAATAGATGCACATTACTATTTTTATCAATATTAGTTATATAAATTTAGAATAATATTTATCTAAGTTTTTCTATTATTTGGCCTGCTCATTAGATTAGTTTACCATCCTTGTCTAAAAAAAAATCTAATACCCATTAACCCTGGATAGCCCAACACCATCTAAATTTTAGGGTTAAATAGTTTACAATAGAAAATACTTGATGAAAATGAACATATATTTTCTCAATATAATGATCCTCCTTCTAAATACATTCCACCATTTTATGTATCTATAAATAGTATAGATAAAATCATTCATAAATACATTATTTATATAATAACCTCAAATAATAGACATTCCTTATATTAAGGACAATTAAAAACTTAAAAGTTTCAATTCTCGTCAAACTATATTTTTTGTTACATTTCAAGATATTTTCATTAAAATTTCTCAAGACGAAAGGATTAGATGTATGGATAATGTTTAAGTTTATTGTATTCCTACTAATTATGTTATGTTTTAAAGAAGAGATTGGTCAAAATCTATAGGAACTTTTGTTGGTAAAAGGTAATGATATTGTTTTTATGCATAAATAATATTAACATGGTACACTTATTGAACCCATCCCAACCAATGTTTTCTTTGTTGAAACAGCTATTAGAACCTATAGGATATTGACCTTAGAATAGCCTTGTATGAATTGGAAACATTCTAAAGTAATCTATAGAGAAACAATCTTATCTTTATATTTTGATGGTGGTTTTTCTCAATATGGTAATGGTGTTGGCATTGTTCTTACCTCTCATGTTTGTAAAATTTTTAGGTATGCTTATCGATTATCTTTTGATACAACTAACAATATTGTTAAATTTTTAAAATTATTATTAGGCATTGAAAAATTAATTTAATTAAACATAAATCATTAATAAGTCTTTGGTGATTCTGAATTAGTTATTAAGAAAGTTATAAAAAATATATATGGGTAATCAGTCACACTTGTATAATCATACCCAAAAGATTTGGTCTCTTATCAAAAATTGTGAAGCCTTTAATGTGTTTCATATATTTAGAGAATTAAATATGTGTGATGACAAGCTTATTTTTATGCATCTAATCCACCTCTGAATAAATTTTAACTTACTATTGACTATAATTTTATTGAATGTTTCCAACCCAAAATTCCTATTTTTTTATTAATTGGCCTTTTTTAATTGCGATGAACATTTTGATTGTTCTATGCAAGAATGATATTTTGATAATAATGACTATGTTGTGAATTTTAGTGATTATCTTAAGCTTAATGGAAAATAAATCCCCCCTAGATTGGTAAACTCAGAGTCATTATTAACCCCTCATTCTAAAGTTTATTAAACTAAGGAACCATAAAGATGAATAATTGGCGAAACCATCCCCAGAAATTTAGCCATGAAGAAGATCCCAAATATGTTTACCTACATATAAAATGTACAACCAAGGAAAATATTTTTTTCATTAAAAATTTTAAATAATTTATTAATGTTTTTCTTTGTTCATATAAATATCTCAAGGGTTATGATATTGGAATAAATATTTAGACACTCATATTTGGTATTATGCACTTGTTAATGTAAGTTGTGACAAAACTTGGTATACTTAACTTATGTGTGCACACATGACTCTTGTTCTCATATCCTCATAGCCATTCACTCATATATGGGTCTAACTTTCCAAAATTATAATTAATGCTACATAGGATTTCCCTAGTCTTTCCCTGAGCATATTAAGATCATTATAAGATTGTCTCTTGATATCATAATAACTTCTTATTATTTGGACACTTTCGTGCCTCATCAGACATTGATGCATTTTAAATATATATACATGGGCCAAATATGTTCATTAACCCTTAATGGTCATTCTCCCAAATTCAAATTATCCATGTGTCAGATCATACTTTTTATTTGTCAGTTTAGAGGAAATTACCCAAATAGTTAGTTATATAAGCATACCACTTTTAAGTATATTCTTATCTAGTAATAACTTACATACCATTGAAAATACATTTGCACATTGAGCGGAACTACCCTAACATTTCAAATCTAAAACCCATAAATAGATAAAGCCCTGTGTAAATTAAAAATCATAGGCCTTCAAGTATTGAAATCCAAGAAGAGGATTGCACTATAGGCTAAATTACATTGATTCCACGCACTCAATTAGGTGGGAGAAATACATTGGATACATAGGTATCACTTAAATATAAGTGGTGGCTTAGTTTATCTCAACCCATCTATTTCACCATTTTCCCCCATTCACAATGATCTCATCTTATAGTGTCAAACCTAGGGTTTTAAAGGCAAAGGAAAATAAAGTTTTTCATGCTAGATCGTAGATATCTAAATATACACAAAGCACCATTAGAAAAAACACAATTAAAAAAAATATTTATATAATTAATGCAATCAACATAGACATGTCCACACTTCAATATATCTGTGTGCATTGCCAAAAGCATCTAGAAGGTGCAAACTAGACCCAACAGAGAAATACACTTTGTTTATAGATCTAAGCATTCAAAAACCCTTTCCTAATATCTAATGATGATTGTAACTTCTCATAGACCTAGACATACAATAAATAACCTAAGTAACCAATTCATTTTTAATTTCCATAAATAATAAATTAGTAATACTCTACTAGTTACACTCTTTTTTGTTTAATTTAGTGTACATCTTAGAAATATGATTATTCTATAATTTTTTTCTATTAAGTGTCTTATGTTGAAAATTGAATATATCCTAGGACACAAGATCAAAATTAATCTAAACTAACTCACACAATATAAACGTGATAGCATAGTGATATAATTAACATTATGAGACAAATATTAAAATCAACCCTTTTGCATCACATAGCTCTTCATGTGTGTCATTGTGTCATAAATGAGAGGAGGATAAGCCTACATTTATAGAGATCGAATGACCTCATGAATCAAATTAGGTTTCCTACTATCATAAATTTAAGTGATTTCATAAATGCAAATGGTTGGCCACCATCTTTCATGTGGGTGTGAAACTTGGACTTTAGTGCAAGTTTCATATTCCAAATGTAATTATTCTATAAATAAGAAAATAAAAAATCTAATAAATTTAGCCTAAGTAAACTTAAGCACTAATGTATAATTATAATCTACACCAACACCCACCATTAAGTCTAACTTAGGGTATGTGTACAAAATTGAGGCTTGAACTTTGAAATGGGTTTTGGCACTAGGCTTGATGAGATACCCATGTACAATAAATATCAGAAGACTATTGTATAAAATAGATAAACCACAAGGATCTCACATAAAAAATTATACAATAACATAAAATATATATTTAAAAAAATAGTGAGATGTGTAGACACTTAATTCTCACTACCTTTGTATCAAAATTGCAATCAAAATCAATTTCTCGTAATAACACAAAGTTGTTGAAACTTACAAATTCCTCTGCACACTTGATGTGCACACTATGAAACAAATTGGTGCATCCCTAATTAGGGAAATACACCATATGTAGTCATCAACTTTACTTAATTCATCTTGAATCAAATTATAGCTATGCAAGAGACATTTTGGATTACTTAGGTTAAATGATTCTTTCAAAAGTCACATCAATTTACATTAAGTTAATTAGATGAAAATTATTCTAATAATAAATTTCATAGCTTTTAGAATTTTCTATTTTCTAAATTCATTTATTGGATTAATTCCACACCTCTCATGATAAGTGGAAAAGTTCTTGATGACATCATCATGACATCATAGATAAATATCAAGAATGATGACATCATTAGAAAGTTGTCAATCACTAATAATGAATACAAACAAATATCAGCATTTGGAAAGCCATTTCTAAATATTGTCAAATATTTATCGCATTGAGCATTCAAAATTGATTTAATGCTAGGCCACACATTTTGATTTGAATCTAATGGCCACAATCAATATGGTAAATCTATAAATATAAGGGCCATTCACTATTATTCTCAAGTCTTGAACATACAACAAAGTGTTATCTCTTTTAGTAGACTTCAAGCATTAAGCCTTCAAACCATTTATATCATTTTCTTCTATTTGGTCAATCACTCCAAAGTGCAAGAGGAGATGTTACCAAGATGCACATGCAACATTGACAAAGACCCCAAGCTCTACATCTGGTCACAAATATGTATGTATATCAAAGGGAAGTAGATATCCATGAGGAAAGTAATCATTTTTATGTCTTCTATTTTTTATTGCTTTCTAATATTCCTTGATCTAAGGACCATGCTTAAGAAGATAAGTTTTATATTATTTTATGCTTGTTTTCATACTAATGAGAATTAACCTCTTATGGATTCATATGTTTACAAGGTGCACCTCAAGGATTTAACCAAAAAAAGTAATACATAATGCCCCCCTTAACATTTAATTATGTGAGGTGGATGAAATATCCCAAAAACCAACCTAAATCTATTGAGAATGGCATAAAAGTAAGAGATACACTCCAAGGATCTCACTTATGGTGTGGATTGCTAATAATCCATCACATGGATCAAAAAGACATCAAAAAATCAAACATTTGGTAGGGATAACAAAAAATTATCACCACAAAGAACAATATATGTGTCAAAGAATCCATCAAAAAATGATATTTTCTATAATAAGGGAGCACTACTAGGATGTATGAATAGTGTGTAAAAGATGCAATTGAATAATGAAAAAACTATATTGGTAGATTACACACAACGAGTGTTGATGATATTATCATAATTGATCATCAATCCATTCCAAATGATCACATATAGTGGAATAATATGTATATAAGTGATTTAGTGTTATGTACACAACAATTTATGTAAAGAAACATCCAAATCAGATTCAAGACTCTCGTTCCTATATGAATTTAAGGATGTGTAAATAATCTCATGCCTAATATAATAAATCTCAAGTCTATCATGCTTAAGTGAACGGAAAGGTATTGTAAGCCTTACAAAGGCAATTTTATATCTCATATGTCGTGCTTATTATAATATAAAGATGAATCAATACTCTCATGCTTAAGTAAAGAGTCTAAACAAATCTCTGATGAAGATCTCAAATTCCAAGATGCAATAAATTTGTGTCACTTGATGTCCTCTAGAATAAAAGAGTGAAAAAAACTAGAGTGGAGTTGATACAAATTAATCCTGAAGAAGAAATGGAAGCACATGCTCATTAGCCAATGCCATGGTAATAAATCTAGTAAATAGGTTGGATGGGAAACACAATTCCATGTTCATGTTTTTTTATACCTCTAACAAAATAGACCATGTTGTAGAGAATACATGAACAAAAACTATTACTATGATTTTTAAAGGATGTAAGCACATCTACAATGTGATCAAGGGTGGTGTGATGCAAACTATAGGTGTATAAGGATCACAATCTAGGAGATCATCTAATGTATGCATGCCAAAGTTGGAAGTAAGTACGAAATGTGGGCTATGTGTAATTATTGTGAGATGCACATGATAACATTGTCATTGTAAGAGTGTAACATTGACTTGTAATGTGAAAATTAGTGAGTCATACGTTACATGCTTTGAGGGATTTTTTCTCAACAAAAATAACAATATCTTCTTGAAGGGAGGAAACTTTAGAGAAGAGGATTTCACTCTTGGATTTTGAGTTGTTATTTACTTGCATTAGGGTAGAAACATTAGCGCATGTGACCATTTCAAGAAATGAAGTAGGACAATGCACTAAGAAATGGGCCTTGATGGAGTATCCAAAGGCAAAGAACTAAGAAATTGACCTTGAAGGATACAAGGAAAAAACCATAAGAATGTTAAATATAAAAATAAGCACATAGCACAAAATACAAGTGTGTCAATAAGGTTCCACAAAAAGGAATAAGGGACAAACTACAAGTGTTTTATAAATGTCCCCTGAATAATGTAAGGTGCAGACCATAAGTGCACACAAAATCCTTCAAAGAAGGAAAGGCACAATGCTCAAAAGTGTTGTATGTAAGTGTTTACCCCCACAAAAAATAGTTTTTGGCACTTTATAAGGAATGCAATTACAAAATAATGCCCCATAACTATTTATAATAATATAATTTATAAAAACTTTATCCTCTTATGATTTGAGTTGATAATGAGAAATAGAAAAAATTATGTTTATGTACAAATGAATCAATTGTAATTATAAATTTAGATTATTCTCCAAAAATATGCACTTTTAAAAAACAATACCTTAAAATATATTTGAAATGTGTAAAAAAATACCTAAAAAATTAAATGATATTAGACTCCGAAAAAAAACTTTAAAAATATTTTAAAACTTAATTTTTTTATTTTAAAAAAATAAATATACCATATAAAATAGGTCAAAATAAAATCTGTAAACCAAAAAATTGCCTTCAAACTCCAAATAATGCTCAAGATATTGAACAAATGGCATAAATGTATCTGCAGAAATGTTGAATGGTGAGGGGTCCAACCAAATATGCAAATGTGAAATTTGAAATCATCCATACGGTGTGCTAATGTGATAAAGACTCTAAAATTAAAAAAAAATGTTTTACATGGGGGGTTTGAGTACCTGACTCACGGGGTCTAGTCAATGGAAAAAAACCTTTCAAAGCCTTTTAAATTAAATTTGATATTGTGTGGGGTCATTCCCAAAAAATCCAATGGCATTACAATATTGTATTGGCCATAATGCCGCACATTTTATTCACATATATATGTGAAATTTATTTATATTTAAGACTTTTAAATTGGCTCAAAACAAAATGCTTCGCCAAACAGTCAACAATGGTTGTTGGGGTGTGGTGGCGGTGGGTCGAAAAAGTGTGTGGTGGCCGGAAATCAAGAAAAATCTCTTCTACTAATATTTCAAAATCACTATTTCTTACAAATATTCCATATTCTTTGGACTTGTATTTTTCAGTATAAATCTCAAGTTAAAATTATGTTATGGTATTTGTACAACTTATAGAAGCTATCATTATAGGTAAAGTAATAATTATTTTTACTTAATATGTAGTATGAAGGGGTATTATCCTAGTACTCAAGCCATTAGATATCACTATATAGGCATTTTCACTTTAACGTACCTTACAATATATAGAAAGTGCTAGCATTTTTATTTTTTCTCAATAGGAAGCCTCTTGGTCATTAGATTATGTAGTGTACAAATAAATGGATAGCCCCAATAAGTTACTATCTATTTACCTCAAAGATGGGATTATGTGGCTAAAAGATTGGTGAAATCCTTCATAATTAGTTCCCTTTGTGTTTATTCACTATTTATAAATGGGATTAGTATATCAAAGAGCCTAAAAATCAAACACACCCAACCTAATAATTTCATAAATTCTATGTTATACTTAAAAGTTTTTTTGCACACTATTGACATGTCTTTATTTAAATTTAGAATTTAAGTTTAGTTATAGTATAATAATACTTATTTAGTTATGGTACAAAAATATTGTTTTTGTTTTAGTTAATAAGCCATGTTTTCATATTCAGTTTTAAATCAAAACATTAAAAACACAGTGCAAAGAGCTTGTTTAGTAAAAAGAAGAAATCTCATATTTATATTTTATCAAATGGAAAAAATGGCAAAACCATTCTGATAAAGCTAGCAACATCCTTGGTCAATCAGTATCCCTTAAATTGTTTTTTTTTTTTTTTTTTTAGGGCATCATGAAACCTTAAAAATTTTGGATTACCTTGGAAGACTTTTTCTAAATCATAGTAAGATAAAGGAATGCTAACGAGAAAACAAGTTCAGTACTCTTAGTCTAGAAACTATCCTCACATTAAGGACTTCGTCACTCAATTCAGGGATTTGAGGATTCTACTCTTTGATATTGGTGAAATGAAGACTGATAGAAAACCAACAATAACTATGTTTTCTAAATTAGATCTTTCTTACTCAGTTTTTGTATCAAACTAATACACACATCAAGACTCTATGGGATCTGCATATGTGTCACCAAATTTTGACAAGTTATGTGAGAAACTTTAGATAGAACATTAAAAACTAATTTTTATTAGATAAATATGACTTGAAGGTACTAAGCAACAGACACTAGTAGTCAATGGTTCTAATGCAACATCACAACTTAACTTTGGTAAAGACAAGGGCCTTGTGAAGATAAAAGGGAAATCATAGCCCAAGCCTAAGAGTAATTCGTTAGCTCGGCATAATCCTTCCCCATGTCAAAACAAAGTCAAAGGTAAATTAAATGCCAACATTGACTAAGATTTTTTTAATTTGTGTAATAAACTAGGCCATGTTGAACATCAAGTTTTTAAGGAAACTACATACTTAGAAATAGATATGAAAAAATGTAGCTTCCTCTTCTTAGAAAAAGAGAAACACTTTTTACAATAATAGGAACACTTATGTATTAATGGATTCTATATTTAGGATCCTCTTATCATATGGTGCATGATGGGTCACTTTTTTAAAATCTTGACTAATGTTACACAACTACAATTTTTGTGGGCAACCCCAGTCCTCTAGTTTTTTAGGGCAAAAAAACACTTGAGATGAGGAATGGCATATTTAACAAATTTCTTCATATTTTAAACTTGTTTGTGAACCTCCCTTCAATATATCATATCACACATTCAAGTGAAGGAAAAATAATTAAGTTTATGCCTACCAATATTTTCATCATAAATATCAAAGATCATTCCACTATTATACACAGTGACAAGGTTGATCATCAAGCATGATTGTATAAATTTGACAACTATGTGTTCACTCAACCTTAAAAATTCGTGGTTACACATGCTAATGACTTGATTACAATTTTACATGAGCATTTTGGTTATCTCAACTATTGCACATTTTAGGATGTTAGTAAGAATCACAAAGTTTTTGGTTTTCCATGAGTTTCTTTTAAATATGGCATTTGTCTAGGTTATACACTTGAGAAATAACACAAGGATCCATTTCCCAAAGTAAATTAATTGAGAGCAAGTGACATATTATAGTTGGTTCATAGTGATATTATGTCCTTTCCTAATATTTATTTTCAGAAACATAAATATGTGCATACATTCATTGATGACTTCTCTCGTAGAACTTGGGTCTACTTTCTGAAAAATAAAAGCAAAATCTTTGACCACTTACAAATTTTATAGACCCTTGTTGAAAACCTATCAGAGATAAATATTCAACATCTCAAAATGGATAATAGAAGATAATTTCTCAAAAATAAGATGATTGTCCTCTATGAACAAAAATACATTCATATTTAGCATATTTTACCCTCTACCCCTTAGCAAAATGGAATTGCATGGTAAATTTTAAATCCTTACCTCCAAAATACTAGGTAAAGCAAATTTAGTGTGCAACTATCATGACCTCAGTTTGACTGTTCTAGTTTATGTTTTTAGCACTATTGATTGTTTATTTCTTGGCATACTTCTTAGCTATTTTAGTAGCTATTAGATTGTTATTGACTGATGTCAAAACTTTATTTGAGTTATTATTATGATGGGTAACATATTGGCATGTTTATATTATCATGAATGATTTGATTCAGTTTATTATAAAACTGATTTATGTTATTAAAATTTGAATTATTATCATATTTTCTATATTATTTCCATTCAAATACTATTGATGTATCCTTCGTACGATTTTAGGAACATAAAAAATAATAATGAGCTCGGTTGGATTTGGTGCATAGTAGTAGAGGGAACCAAGGTTATGATGAGCTATTGATATTTGGACAACAACATTATGAGGTTTATTTTGAGTCCATCTTTTTTGATTATGTGGTTACTTATTCAGTCGGTACTAGACCAAAGTCAGTTTTTCTTTAGTCTTTGACTGCAGAGTTTTGATTTTTATCTTTAAGACTATTGCAACCACTTTGTGTTGCTCTTTTCCTTGTCATCTTGAGGGATAATCATAAACTATGTATTGCTTTTTAAGTTGGCTTTAATTGTTATAACCTAAATGTGACATCATGATTTCCACATTGATAATGGGATCTTATGTATTTATTTCATTAAAATTTTGCAATCTAGTTTTACTATCTTACAAGACTTTGATGGTTTGATTAACTTATTTGATTTGACTTTGTTGCTTAATCTTGATGACGGGACCATTAATCAAGGTATCTTGACTATTTTTGATAGATTTAAACTTTTTGAACTTTACTATTTGATCCCATTAGGGATTAGGTCATCATGACCTGAATCCCAAAGTGAGCTTGGTTGAGTAAATTCAAAGTCTTTTAATTTGGGGGCATTTTTGGTTTTACTCGTTGATAGGTTGGTCGACCAAACCGTAGCTGAATTCTACCAATTTTTTTGATAAAAGCCATTTTATTCTTAATAGGATTGGGTTATGACTGCAATCTCCATTTTTAATTGCATGTTTTAAAAAATGTAATTATGAGTGGTATAGTCCCATTTCCAGTTGTATGCAACTACAATACATAACCACTATGGGCTTTAATGGCAGTCAGTGGATTTTTTGTGAGCTCAACTAGGTGCATATATGAACAAGAGAATTTTTTTTAGAAGGTAAAATAACCACCATTTTATCTGCATTTGTGGTTTGCATTCAACAAGTAAATGGTTATTCATTTTCTTTCTTGTGTTAGAGATTATTGCAATGGTTGTTTTTTTTTTTTTTTTGTCAAATAGACTGAGATTAAAGAGATTAATGAACCATTATATGTTTATTGTGAAAAATATCTAATTCACTATGAACCCATAATGTAATAAATTTATGTTTAGTTGTATGTGTTTATATTTGGGATGTTTTACATACAATAGTTATAATCAATTGTGTAGTTTTTTTTATGATTGTGTGAGATAAGTTTTTGAGTTTTGTTTAGATGATCATAGGCTTGGTTTTTCAAATGGATATCCCATCTATTATAAAAGGAAAAGGGATCAATTTTATTTTCCATTATTATATTCTAGGTCGCTTTTGTTGAATGGTTGTATGTTATGGTTGTATTGAGCATTTTTAGGACTGTCTAGGCATATAGTTGTGACATGGTTTTAGGTTCTTGTTTGATTAGTTGATAGGGTTTGGAACCTATGTTGACTTGGATGGTTCTTACTTATGACAATGTTGTTGTGAAAACTCAAATTGAGTTTATTTACTATTGGAATCTTGATTGCAGTCTAAGAGATCCATTGCATAAATTTTCTAAATTTGGCTCTTCTTCATTTTCGTATACAGTTGATGTCCCCTTTTAGGGGTTATGCCTATTTTTGGTGTCATTATGATTTGGATTGTTTATGTTGATTCTTTGGAGGATAATGATTGAAAATGGAAGTGGTCATGAATACATTTAGTAATATTTTTTAAAACATAGATTTATGGTATATTCACTTGTAAATCTTGTTTGAAGTCAACAGGTTAAGCAATCATTGCTTAAATTGAGGAAGTCAAATGGATATTTCATAGGATTAGATGATAATATTAAAATTAGTCATGATTACTATTTTTCCATGTTTTATCTTTAGTCTATTATTGTTATTATTTTATGTTCTTGGTCTTAAAGCTCAGTATCTTAGTTTTTGAATTCACCTTATTATGAAACATGTTGTTACACTCCACATCCAACTGATGGATGGGGTGGTCTATGGACACCAATAAGGGGCTCATTGGGATAGGATGGGTTGGATATTTCTTGTTCCTTTTCATAAAATGAATTAAGTGTTTTTGTCTCTCTATGTGTATTTTATTTTTATTGATTCTTGTTAAGATTAAAGGCATAAGTTGAATCTGTGTCTCATGGTCAATCTAATGTATAAGTTATATATATTTTATGTAATCAACATAGTATTTATTTATGTTGTTATGGTATGGATAGACCCTTAATTTGACTTAATAATCTTGTAAGTACAAATGGTATTGTATGCTTATCCTACAGAGATGTAACCTTTTTTATCTCAGTTATTAAGGTTATTGCTTAAAATGGCTTATTGTATTCTAAGAAATTGGAACCATTACTTGAATTAGTTGAAAATGGAAAGTTATTATGCTTAAGAAATTTATAATGGTTACTCTAATGATAAAATCTGAGTTGTCACATTTTCTTAGCATTTTCATTAATGAATGGAAGAATAATATGTGAAAATGTATTATTTGATCTTAAATACATAATAATTTAAAAAGGTAGCGTATAGAGTTATAAGTTGTCAATCTCATTGGGAATTGATCCTCAAACATCTTAACATACAATTATATTTTGTATACACTTAGCAATCTTATTTATGTGAGTTATTGAGATTCATGTTCTATTTATGTTGATTGATTATTAAGAGTTGAAAATTAGAGTTATTCCAATGGAATGTTATATATATTAAATCTGACACTTTGTTGGGTAAAATGACAAGTAGATACAACTCATATCATGTATATATGAGAAGATCAAAGGTTATAGATTCTTTTGGAACTTGTTTTGGATTTTGAGTTGTTTATGTAAATTAGAAGGAGCTTGAAATTTAAAATGGTTACTCTATGTACTAAGTTCATTTCACTCTTATTTGAGGTGGAATTTAAAGACAATGGATTCTTTCTTTGAGTTTTATTCTTATTTTGAAACATCATTTAGACATCCATAATATGGACTATCCTTTTAGTTAATTTCATATGAATATTAATACTAATGGTAGTATGTTTATTTATACCATGACATTAAAATTAAATGATATAGTTATCAGTGTTATAGTAACAAAATAATATCATTCTTGCCTCCATTCTTGAATAATAATGAAAGGAAGTCTGAATTATAATCTTGCTTGAAAGACTTTTATATTCACTTATCATTTTAAGTCAAAAATGAAGGAATAAGGAAACTAATAGATAATCTATCAAAATAAATTTAGATGTATGATTTTTCATTTGTAATATAAAAGGAATTCATTCATTGTTTAAGTTGAATTAAATCTGCTTATAAATCAATATGCTCATTTGGTGCAATTGTTTGACTTTATGAATTTAATTAAGTTGTATAAATTCAGAACTTAAGCATGGTTTTTAGAACATCTAAATAAAATTAAAAAGGTTAAATACTTAGTATTCTTATTTCTAATGCAGAAGACCATATGACTAGCACAGTGTACATATAGTATGTTATTATTATATGGAATGTGGGATGGTCAACACATCTACACAAGTAAATGTTATGAACGTAAAGATTTTGTGTAATTTATTGGAAGTGATTCCAATTGATGTAATATCTACATATGTGGAAATATTCATCAATTTACATAAATCAACATTGTATTTTAATTTATTAAATCCTTTAGATAAATTAATATAATGTTACAATTGGATCCATGAGAGCGATTGTCCTAGCTAAGGTCATGATGACTTAATCAGGTATCAGTAGTAGATGGCCAGTGACTTCACAAGACATGTATCTTTGGAAGAATGTCAAACAGTTTTGCATTTTATTGCTTTTGGAAATAAGTTGTTGTTCACATAATTATAGATGTCACTTAATTCATAATTTTAGTATGATGATTCTTATATTATGAATTATTTTCTTTATACCTTAACATGTTTTGAATCTTCTTGATATTGATTTGTACCTTGGTTAGAACTTAGCTTACCTGCATGATCATAGTGCATAGTTTTTATGGTAAGTACAAGCTTTCATTCAAGGCTAAGAATTGGTATTGACCCTTTTATAAATGTCATTTCTTACTATTAAAATTGAGTGTATGCATTCACTCCTAGTACACTAGTACACTCCAATCTGATTAATGATTGGTTAAATTAACTTCTTAATAGTAACAGTAAGAATTTTTAACCTTTGTCAGATACTTGTGTTTGATATAACACATTTATGGACTTGACCATGATTTTTCCCATGAATTACTATTATTCCTCTTGGTTGAATGATGATTAGTAACTCGAAGTTTTTTTTCAAAAAAAAAATCAAGTTGTTACATTTTCGTATTAGATCCCAAGTGGTGTTCATATTAAATCCCAAGTGTTGTTCTCTACGAAACTTTGAAAATGAAATTTCTACTTTTACCTACCTAAGCTATTATTTATTTCACCTTAGGATGATGATAACTAGATTAGGTGGGTTAAATAATGATAACAACCAGGCAATTGACCCTTCTCGTAGAGATAGAGGTAGAGAAAGAGCTAGGACTAGAGGTAGAGGTCGTGGAGCCCAAAGCCTTAACTTAGTTAGATAAGAGCTTCCTATTAACAATGTTGGTAGCAATGTTGGTGAATCCAATATAAATGATGTTAGAGGGAATCCTACTTCTAGCCAAGAAGAATTCCTTAATGGTATATTAACTACTTTGAATGTCTTTCAAAGTATGTTAGAATCTCAACAACATAGGTTGAACAATATTGAGGGTGTCCCTCAAATAGAATTGCCTCATTTAGATGAAGGTCAATTAGAAGATCAAGTAATATAATAAATACCTTTTAGATTTGGTTGATCCTATCATAAAGGAGCTTTAAACTCTTCCACCATCTACATTTTAAGGTGAAGAATTAGGTAATGTAGATGATGCATAGATGTTAAACCTACATAAATATTTCAATTTGCATAATATGCCTTCAAATGTGAAGGCAAGGGTGGTTGTTTATCAGCTAACTAGAACTGAAGCTCTTTGGTGGAACCATCTATGTGCTTTAGAAGGTTATCAACCTTTGTCACTAACTTGGCCTATTTTTAAAAGGCAATTATGAAAGAGGTATCTTAGTGCCAATTTTAAAGAGTAAAAGATAACAATTTTTCAATTGTCAAATCAAGAAATTATGTTTGTAATAGAATATGAGACTAAATTTCTAAATTTGTTGAGTCATGTGAACTATATGCATGATGAGGAAACCAAGGTAACGAAGATTAAACTTAGACTAAGGGATATGTTGATGCATGACATCAATATGAATAACCCTAAAACTGTGACTGATGTCATTGAATCTACTCATAGGGTAGAAAAGAAAGAAAGGTCTGGATAGAAAGTGAGACAATATTTTAAACTAGATAGACAAGAATCTAAAGACAAAAATATTTATCATTTTCCCAATAATTTCAAAAAAAATGATCCAAACTACAGAGTTACTAAGAGTAGTAATAAGTTTAAAATCCAAATTAAATTTTATAAGTTTCAAAACTTTTCTAAAAATGGGTCATTTAAGAAAAAATAGACTCAAAGAACCTATAATTTACCTACCATAGGGGCAAACTCTATGCCTATTTCACAGCAATGAACCATGGTATGCTAAGAATGTGGTTATGATCACTACCATAAGGGCTGTCCTAAATTGAAACTAGGGTAATCAGCTAATCATATGTTGTATGTGGTTTTGGATAATAGCAATGCTAAATTTCAGGCCACCCCTATTGAAATTAGAGGTAATATAGATAGTTTTTTAGTTTCAATTCTAATTAATTATGGTGAAACTAATAGTTTTGTATCCCCTAATATTGTTTATAAATGTAAAGAAAATCTTAATAGTTTAAGATAAGGATGAGAGGTTGAATTTGATATAGTCAAAAGGGTACCCATTTCTAAATGCTTAGAGAAAATTCAGCGTAATTTAGAAGTCTTCTCAACTAGAGTAAACCTATATTTAACACATTTCAGTCTTATAATCTTATTCTTGGAATGGATTCGTTGCAACAAAATAAATCCACATTGGACTATGGTAATAAAGTGGTTTAATGCTGTGATGACTTAGAAAAAACTGTTAAAATCCAAGTTATTATTTTTCTTAAAGTAAGAAAACTACTTTCAACCCTCTAGCTAAAAAAAGTTTGAAAAAGTTGTAAAATTTATGTTGTACAAATGCAAAAAAATACCATGGACAATGAAACCACTTATCATAATTTTCTTTTTCTAATGATTTTCCTAAAAATTTGCCTAGACTTCCTCCTATGTCTGAATTTGATTTTTCCATTGATGTCATGCCAAGAGTTGCCTCTGCATCTAATGCTCCATATCATATGAATGTGATTAATTCGCAGGAGCTTAAGACTCAACTGTAATAATTGTTAGAAAATAGAAGCATTAGATCAAGTGTGTCTCCTTAGGTTGCTCTCATTGTGTTTATGAAAAATAAATGTGATGCACTTAGGCTATATGTGGACTATCCCATGCTTAATAAGGTTACTATTAAAATCATTATCCCTTGCGAAGGATAGATTATTTGTTTGATCAAATGAAAGATGCAACAATCTTTTCTAAGATTTATCTATGATTAAACTACTATCATCTAATGATTAAGAAAGAAGATATTCATAAAATAACTTTTCCTCCTTGGTATGGTCATTACTAGTTCACAGTAGTGCCCTTTAGTTTGACACATGCACTTGTTGCTTTTATGAATCTTATGAATGGTGTATTTAGAGATTATTTGGAAAAGTTTGTTCTTATTTTATTTATGATATATTGATCTATTCTAAGAATGTAGGTGAATATAAACAATATTTACATTTAGTGTTGCAAAGGTTAAGGTAGCATTAGCTTTATGAGAAGCTTTCTAAATGTGCATTTTTACAAAATGAAATACATTACTTAGGACATGCTATTTCTAAAGATGGCATAATTGTATATCCAATAAAGATAAAAGTTATCCAAGAGTGGCCTACTCCTACCAACGTACATGAAGTGTGTAGCTTTATAGGTTTGGCTGGTTATTATATAAGGTTTGTGGAATATTTTCTAATTTGGCTAACTCTATTACTTATTTTCAGTGCAAATATAAAAAAAAATTGTTTGAACATTGGCATGTGAAGAAGATTTTAAGAGGCTTAAAGAGATGTTAACTAAAGCACCTGTACTTATTATCCCAAATCATAATGGTAATTCTAAAATCTGGACTGATGCCTCTAAGGAAGGTTTTGATGGTATACTTATGCAGGATGGCAAGGTGGTGCATATAAGTCACGTAAGCTCAAGGAGCATGAAAAGAATTATCCCATGCATGATTTAGAGCTTGTTGATATTATGCATGATTTGAAATAGTGAAAATATTTTATACTAGGTAAGCATTTTAAAATTAAGTCCGATCATCACAGTTTGGAATATTTGTTCACCCAGAATGATCTTAATGCTCACCAGTGTAGATGGATGGAATTTATGAGTAACTTTGATATGAACATAGAATATGTTAAAGGTAATGAGAATCATGTTGTTGATGCTCTCCGTTGATGCACGTATCTCAGTGCCTTATCTATTTTACAAAGTAATTTTATAACTTCTCTTTAGGAACAATAACTTATTGATGAATTATGACATGAAGTATGTGTTTCGCTGATGAACCTCTAGAAAATAAATTTGTCAGTTTTTCTATTGAAAATGATGGCCTATTAAGGCATAAAAATAAAAAAAATTATGCCCAAATTAAGTGACTAGTAAAATATTTTACTAAAAGAAGTGCATACATCACCTCATTTTGCCCACCCAGGTATCACATAGATGAAACATGCACTGAAAGGGTATTATTATTGGTCTGGTTTAAAGCATGATGTTACTGATTTTATGGTAAAATGTTTGGAATGTCAACAGGGAAAAGCTAAACATTTCCATCCAGGGGGTTTGATTTATCCTCATGAGATTTCACAAGCTAAGTGGATGGTTATTTCACTAGATTTCATTGCTAGTTTACTAATGTGACACAGTAAGCATGACACTATCTTGGTTGTGATTGATAAATTTACAAATGTTAATCATTTTATAACTAGCAATCTGACTAATGATGCTTTTGTGTTTATAGAATGCTTTGTGAAATAAATAGTTCAGCTCCTTCACATGCTATAAGCCATTATCTTTGATCCCAAGAATCTCCATCCTTGGCATTGCTTAACTCTGTTAAAAATTTTACACCTGTGTATTTCACCCTTCATTTTTTATTAAAAGTTGCATTACTCTATAAATATTCCACATTCAAATATGTTTTGGTTTAGTGTTGTAATAATTTTCTATTACATGCTCTATAACTCGTAGTTTGCTAGTGAAGCATGTTAGATATAACTTCTTGTTTGCTAACTAAATTACATGGTGGTCCTCCGAGCCACCATCCTGACCCCATGGAAACCTGCACACAATGACCACAAAGTTATCTTTCATGATCATAGGAATCCAACTCTCATGTTTTTCCCCTCTTAAGTTAAATTCTCTTCAAATAATGTTCACGAGCCCTTGGCCATTAAACAAGGCTTACTTCAGCCTGGAACCGATACATAGATAAAATTAAAACTGATTCCCCAACCTACTTAATGGCATTGTGATTTTGTATAGCATTTTACATGATATACAGTCGATGAGGAGTGCCTTCGATTCTATCGCATTTAATCATGTTTTAAGGTCGAGCAATAAGGCTGAGAATATAAATTATTGAATGTGGCTATAGATTGTGATCACAATGATCTCCTAATTTCTACATACACAGATTTGTTTCCATCGAATAATGGTGATATTACATTCTTGGTGGATTGATTCGAATATGGATGAGACAACTCAGTTTGACCTCGGCCTTGTCAGTTCAAATGGACAGTGTATCCATGTCGAGAAATTCAGAATTACATCCGCTTCTAAACCATCTTAATACAGATTTGAAATGTATTCAATTAAATATGAATGTATTTTTAGCATGGCCTAGAAGCAATCTTATTATTATCAAATTGAGGATGGGAATGGCGATGGCACTAAACTTACGAAGATGAACCAAATATTCTTGTCAGAAACTATGGGCCGGCAATTTACTGTTCGTGGTGGTAGGTGGATTATAAAATAGCATTAGGGAGCATTATTTATTCCTCCTAAGAAGGATTGTGCCGAAGTTACCCCCAGGTTTGAACTCTCAAAATGATTAAGTTTGGCCAAGAACTATTGATTTTTGTCTCATCAATTTGAGGCTCCCGTGTTTTAATACTTCTTAAAAGTACTCAACCCAGCATCATTACTTTTTTGTCATCTCTCGAAATTTATATCTTAGTGACTAAGATACAATCAACATGTTAAATGACTTCTTAAAAGTATTCAAACCCAGCATCATTCTTTTTTTTTAGTCATTTCTCAAGATTTATATTTTAGTAACCAAGATACAATCAACATGTTAAAAGACTCCAAAGGATCAGATGTTTATCCTTCAATTAAAAAAACACCTCTTCAAAGAATATTGTGTTAAGGATTCTCCTTGTTGCCATTGTGGAGATACGTTTCAAGGTCTCTCTTTGCAATGGGACCCAAATTTTACAGAATTTTTTGTTAATGGCTTCTTTACATAAATAGTAAGTATTATGAAGTTACCACTCTAAGTATGTCATGGATGTTAATATTCTTTATTTTCACCATGTTATGGTTGTTCTCGTAATACTTTACAAATAGCATGTCATGGATGTTAATGATCTTTATTTTTGCCATGTTATGGTTGTTCTTGTAATACTTTACAAATAGCATATTTTACTTTGAAAGGATCTTCCTTGAACAAGTTATCAGATAATTGCAAATACACGAAATAAACTATGAAAATTAGCAATATTTTTAATTCAAATACGCAAAACTGAATTACAATGATTAAATTGTAGAATCGTTGCCCTTTTCGAGGGGGCAACCTCTATTGAGCAAGCTCAATACAATAAATTCATAGATCCTTCATTGGCCTCAACACTTATATACTAAATCTAATCTAAGCAACTACTACTTCCCATGAATGTGAAATAAAACAAAATGCTCACGAAATGACTTACAAAGCATATGCATCCATAAAAACTATTATACTAACAAAATAAAGAGAAGGGATAGCACGGGTTCCTAACATGCTTTCTGATCTTCACTAAAAAAACCATACCAATACTTGAATAGTTATTGATCAATGATAACGCTTACACAATCAAGCTCCGGACTTGTTTGAATGTCATCACATTCTTTGCGCAGAGCTCATTGTTGTGCATTACTGAAGTTTTGATGTAAATATATTTGTGTTTATAAAATAAACACATCATTTAATTTAGAAATATGATTTGCCAATTTCTTATATAATCTTTAAATAAGAATATATAGTTATAATTATGTACATTGCTATCATATTACTTTATAAATTTTGGATTGCTACAAATTTTCATTTTGTCAATCAATACAAAATAGTCTAGGTCATAAAGATACAACACTGACTAAAGAACCTCTGAACCACTCTGTACCCTTAACACTCTCGAAAGGCATTTTATACCACAAAAAGCACACTCAGTGATAAAACAGTTTGTTACGACTCAAAAGGAATTTTCAACAAAATTGCAGAATTCAACAATCTTCCATACAAGAGAACCAAATGTAGAAGTAAGAATGTCTTATACAATAACCTTGAGGCAAGGTTATCTTATAGAACAGTATTGCTTTTGCATTTAAGTTGAGGCAAGGTTAACAACAAAATTATATGTAAGTAGAGGCAAACTGTTTTATGTTGCAAAAACATAAATTAATAATGCAAAAAAAAATTCTAACACCTTTGATATTTCATTTTTTTAAATTAAAATTAAATAATGTGTAAAAACAAAAGAAAGCACCTACGATCATCCAACCAGAAAGTTGATCATGTTTAGGAGACTTCCATCAATATAAGGTAGAGAGATAAAGACAGGGTGAAAGGAAGCCCTTTCACAAAGAGAAGCATAACTATATACATAAAATCATGGCAATAAAACAATGGAGGGAAAAAAAAGTTCGCTTGGGCTTGCTTTAGGGATGTAAGAGATTACAAGAAGCAGCATCAATATGTTGATAAACCATGAAACATGGTCCTCAATCAAATACCCATTGTTTGCACGAAACCATCACTCCCCTTACTATTTCCTTCCTGTATGATTACACACATTGTAATGGTCATCTTATGCTGCTTCAAAAGAACTGTTCAAAAAGAATGTCTCATTTGTACAGAACCAACTTGCCAGCAGAATTGTATAGAAGTTGACCAAAGGCTTTAGAAATCTGGAAGTCAAAATGTATGTGATATTCAAATTGTAGCTATTTATATAAAATCTACTTGGGAAAAAGGAAAGGTGTGTCTACATGCATTCCAGGGATATATGTCAGGGGCTTCAGATTATCTAGGGAAACATTTTAAACAAAAAAACGGTTACTTGAACCAGTCGCTTAGAGACAAATGGAGTATAGAAACTAAGGCAGTGATGCCAAGTCAAATCAGGGTACAAGATTAAATGCATAAGGGTACAGCTATGTTATATATTAACAAAGTCACAAGAAGATGAGGGTTACAAAACGGGAACACGTTCCTAGGCCCTGCACTGGAGTTTCTTGGTCACTGAACTTTTGTCTTGTATCATGCTCAATCGCACAGTGCACCCATGGTTTGTCTAAGATGCCTAGTCAAACATTTCAAGAAATCTGTGGTTAGTGCTTTCTCTAAAGTTTCCATTGCTTTCACACTGACACGTACTAGATCCAACATCAGCAATGGTATTGAGAAAATCTATGCAATCTCTAGAATCAGATACCGATCTTGTTGGATCCATGCCTTCTCCGTAACCTAAGTTGGTCAGCCCTGCACAATCGCTTACCATCTTTTCTCTGTAATCAAGTTGTCCTGGAGAGTCTGGAGTGTCTGCAATGGATTCCAAATGACCCTCTATGCAATGATTAAGTGACCAGCATGGCAATTGAGAATTCCCCTTCTGCGCTGAACTGACAATTGACTTGGAAGAACTGTTTGAAAGTGTGTGCATTAAGTATTGTCTTCTGCCATCAGCGTTGGTCGCCCCTTCAAGAGTTGAAGAGTCTTCACCTGAAAAACATAGTCAAGTTTGAACAATCAGTGATTCAGACAAGCCACTCAACAAATTTAAATGGAAGTACTAAAAATTAAACTGACTTCGAAGGTAGGGAAAGATGGGACTTGAAGGAGCTAGCAACGAATACATAAGCATCAAGGCCAAACAACGTGCAGGAATTAATAACAAATAGATGAGCATCAGATCCAAACAACAATGCCAGAAATGGCCTCAAATGACAACGATACAGTGCGTTTAATTTTAAATGACAGTATCCAGCCAAACAACAATGAAAATTTTATAAAACAAGATGAGCATCATAGTCAATGCCTGAATCAGCCCCAAATGAATGTTCAGCAAGAGATCCAAGGTGATCCTTCCACTGTTGAAGCTCTCTTTCTTTAGCACACAACTTAGCCTCCATCGAAAGCAACTCAATCTCAAGCTCTGTAATTTTTTCTTCTTGTTGTTTTTCCAAAAGATTGCGTAGATGCCTGTCTAACTCATATGGTGAGACACCATTGTCATCCATATGAGAATAGTTTAACTGCACCATTGGAGTTATGTTTCCAGAGCTACTAGACTGACCTGGCAAACCATTAGCACAAAGCTCGCCCTCTACCATCGCAACTGAGGACTGCAAAATATCAGACCAAGAGAGGAAAATTAGGACGTGTCAATAAAAAAACATGTATGATGGATGCCTATGGTATGATACAATTCATTTTTTTTAATAAAACAAAAAGGATATTACAAGCACCCAAAATCAACCTTCAATAAACAGGTACCTGTACACGAAACAGGGTAGATACAGGATGCTAAGATTACCAAAACACTCACTTCTAAGAAGCTTAGGAGCTCTTACTGCTGAGATTTACCCTTAACTTCGTCTCTCTATAAATAGTTGCCTACCCTTCTAGCTTCTTAATGATAGCCCACTGAAAATTTTATGTGAGCTTAGAAAATTAAGCAACCAGTCACCCAAAAGATGACAATAACTCAGATTTCGTGTTGCTTATGTTAAAATGTCCATAACAGAGAACAATTTTTCCACAACAAACAAGGTAATAACCTGATTGGCCACCATGATGTGGATTGCCTAAATTTTGATGCCTTATATTATAATTTAAGGTACAAGTTCTTACAGTCCATTAAGCTTACATAATGTATCTTACCAAAAAAAGGATATAAAGCATACTCACCAAGAAAATCAGGTTCAGGGACCCCGACTTTGTTCCCACAACCACGGGTGACTATACTTAAATGCAACATAGACACTCTTATTCATATACTCCTGTTCCAAATTTCAAAATGACATCCCCATCCCTGTCCTTGAACAAGTATCCCACATCTCCAAGTACCTATGATATAAAGATAAATGCAAATGGGTGCAAGAAAGGAAAATACGTATAAGACATGTCTGAATATGCATGAAATGAAAATTAGGTGATTATACAGCTATAGATCTTAATCCCCTTAGGTCAAAGATCCTCTTAGATTGAAATGAGAATAAGTTTTAGAGCAAGTAGGCCATTTTTCTAAAGAAAAAGGTTTGGTGACCTGTCACATACAAAAGGTGTCTGCCATAAATAAGGTGACATCCTCAAAAAAGGGTCTGACATAAATTAAAAGAGTTTGGAGCTACCATGTAAGAAAATTGAGCATTACATTATCTGACCACTATGGTCATTTGAGAAGGACATGTTGAAAATGTCCTGCCAGTTAGTCTACCATCATAAAACCTCTACAAGAGTGCATAAACCCATCTATAAGAGTAGTAGCTGTATTAGATGATCTGTTTATCAGATCAAATCAAGTAAAGAATGATAATTTGACAAATGTTTGAAAATCAAGAAGCTATAGCAGATTAACGATTCGCCTATAACATCAGTAATCCATTACATGATTTTATCCAGAAATAGCAAACATGGTATGTGCAGAGTGTAAAACCACAAAAAAAACTCACCTCACTAAGACCCGAAATGTTTCTTTGATGCTTTGAAGAGTTTGATTTGAGGAAATTTACGTGCATGTCCTCCATCTCTGCTTGAAATGCTTCCTCAAGGTCAGTCATTCCCTTGAATTGGTGCACAGATTCATCAGTGATAACACTTCTGGTAGATACATTCTCTTCAAATGGAGTTCCAACAAAACCGGATCCAATGTTTCCACAGCAATCTGCAACCTCCCTTAGCTTCTGTTCTTGAAATGCAGGAATTCCTGCCTGACAACCAACCTCGTGCATTTCATCATTTTGCAAATAGTCCTTTTTCGCATCAAATTGTCTTTTCAATTCCTGAACCAAGCCTGCTGTCTCACTTAGTAGTAGAGATAACTTATCAATTTCCTGTTTTCCAGTGGAAATCATGAACATAACACCAATCCCTACTCCATAACTCAACAATACGTCCCCTGCCAATAAAAGCAGAACAAACGTACAAAATTTACAGATGAAATTGAAATTTAACCACCCAAAGGAGATATGTTATTTAACTTACAAAACAGTGATCCAGAACAATAGAACGTTTTTGTTTAAGTTAGTGTTTTTCTAATGCAGGGATTTAGAAACACAATTCAAAAATGCAGCAAATATAAACAAACACTCAACCATTCAACGAGCATGAGCATAAGTTGTCTTCCTCATAAATGCTGGACTACATCTGATAACAATCACGCATGCTCCTTTCTGCCTTTCTCCAGTGGAATACCTCTCCCTTCATTTTAGATGATACAAAATACCTAATGATTAGAATCTTCAGTAGTCCTGAATAGGAATCTGTATGGATGATTGCCCAACTGGACTTAGGCAATGGTCCCTTGGAGGGGGGCTTCTGAAAATTTCTCAGCAGATGCTGCTGATCAATTTAAAGCAATAAACAATAAAATTGTATCAAAGGGTTTAAAAACATCAGCTCCACTATGGTTTTTTAAGGGCTCACAAGTAAAACCAGAAGTTAACATTTTGAAATACAAATAGCATAAAAATTCACCCAGAATAGAACTTCAATTTGGATAATTAATTTTTTAAAATATTTCAGCTACTCATGCAAACTTCTAGGCTCCTAGCCCTTTTTAACAGCATTGGCAACTTTTTAACTTAAAATTCCAAATCTTCCTGTTTTTGCGATTCAAAACTTCCATCGGACCACTGGTCCATTACAGACAGGAATGGTAGCCCCCTCCACGTGGCCACATCCATACCATCTTCTAACAGTAGTCCTAGCTATGAATGCCATAATAGAAACTATCCTTTTTAACTATGCTTGAATTCGGTATATTTCTAACTATTCCTAACTACACCTAAAAACTCATAAATGAAACAACTACAAGCAAACTGGTTTTGACATGCTCTTGCACCCTTTTTTGTCAATGCGTTCAAAACACTTGAGTACTAAGGAATAATCGTTCCATCAGATCCACCTTGACTTGCACATAAGTACCAGAGGTTTAATTGAACCCTAAAATTGACCTAGGACTTGCACCTAACTACCGAGGTTTAACTATCAAGATCATTAGGACAAAAATGCAAGGCACCCTGCACAATGCGTCTCTTGCATGGAGAAAGCTCAAATCAATCACTTGGCCACAGCCCATTGCTCGTAATTACAGAACTTGAAATCCCCCATGACTCAATGCAACTGTACAATAATTCATCTGAAATACTACACACATTCTAAGCCCACCCGCAGATTTAGGCTGAGTGCAAAGCTCCCATGAAATGGCATTTGTAACATTAGTGACTCCATTTCAGTTAGTTTTTTTTGTTTTTTCCATTAAGGGGCCTTGATATCTCGAACTTATTTACTTCTAATTCATGTCTGCTTTCTTTGATAATATTAGCAATATTTTGAATTTAAAAAAATACTACATACATAAACAACACATTAGTTATCAAATATTTGGAATCCCACAACCAATTTTATAGATCATAGTGTGCAAATGCCTGGCTTGTACCAATGCAGGTATAGGATTAGCCAAATGTGTTTTCACCCAGAATCAACAAAGCCAACGGATCTTGATTGTGAAGCATTGTCGGCAAATCAGAACACCCCCAAGAGCCCAAATGTCATCTACTTGAACGCATAAAAAAAATCACGCATGGATTCAAAAGAAAATGGAAAAAAATTAAGTTTAAGCCGACGGTAATCAGATAAACAAATCAAAAAAAAAAAAAAAACGCACATTACCTTGGCATTGCTTACGTTTCTGGGAAACATTTTCAGCCCCCTTCATATCTGCATTGAAAGGTGTGTTTGAAGAACCAAGCTGGGTTTCTTCTTCACTGCTGGGAAAACCATGGCTTGTCTCTCTCTTCTTATGGTTCATACATCCTGCAATGTATCCAGTGCCTGCACCTATAGCAGCCAATAACAAGAGCTGCCACATCTTGGATTTTTTTGGGCTTGAACAGAACCAAATGAAATACTCACCTTTAAACCTAAAATCTGTATGCTCTAAAATTCTGGGTATCCTATCTGTGCAACTCCTGAAGCTATGAAGGAATGGCTGAGGAGGATACGGTGATGATGGGTACAACCAGCATTAATTTTAGAAACATTCCACTTCCATCGCCCAAGTATGCGGATGTACCCACATTTCCCTCGGAGAATGTATATTCCAAAATTCAAAAACGGGTCTGAATACCGCCATTATCCTTATTTCCCTCTTTTGATGGAAAATTTTAGAAGTTGGATCTTGTCATTACACGGAAAATATGGTTGAGCCTATTTCCATGGAAATCAAGTTCGAAAATATGGGGGCAGTTTTAAATTATATTGAATGGTAGGTAAGTAGTTTGCTTTAAACCTAAAAAAGCAGTTACTTGACAGGTAGGCGGGATAGGAGGTTACAGAGCCTATTTTTAATGCGTAAATGTCTCTTGAAAAAATATAAAAAATGAGAAGTATGGAAATTTGGAAATTTATAATCTTCTAAGAGCGGGGCGTAGGAAATGGGTTTCATGTTATTCTTTTAACAATTTTGATTATCTAAATTATAAATTTTTAAAAAAATTCTTAGTAACGTTTGTTTAGGAGACATTTCTTAGAGTAAGAAAAGCAATATAGAATTTTCTTTCACTTGCCCTTAAAATTTTGTCCTGGTTTTTGTTATTTGACATATTTGCATGTGGTAGTCATGCATAGATTGGTCTCGGCTACTTGTATTTTTACACCTAAGGGATGCTGTAAGGACAATGTTTAATGGCTTTTCTCAATTTTTGTATATATTAGAATACAAAATTGATCAGGGAATGAAGGAAAAAAAAATTATAGGGATATAGAATAAAATGTTATGTCAATGGTATTTGTGCTTGTCGTTTTGAGTTTTAAAGATGATCATATACACTTAATAATGTTGGATTTTGGCAATTTTTTAAGTGTTTTGTCTTAAAATACAAAACATAAGGTAAAATAAAACACATAGGACCATAAATAAAAATAAGCTCTTATAATTCCTTCGCAGTACCTTCTCAAAAAACTGTTAGTTGGCCCTTAGCATGGGACCCCACTCTCAGAGTAAGGGAGGGGTGCATAATCTTTTCTTAAGAGTAAGGGAGGGGTGCAATTGCCTTTATAATTTTGTTCACGGCGCACTATCACAATTTTAAAAGTTATCAAAAATATATTTACACTTTAAAATAAGGATAACATTTATTTAGGAAAAAACTTTTTTAGGGTTGGAAGTAGTAGGGTGTTGAACGTTTATATTGTTGCTCTTTTTTTTTGTTTGTTAGGAATAAGTTTATATCTAATCAAATATTTTATATTTATTTTTTTAAATAAATTTTTTTGGTAAAATGTTGTTAATTTTTATGAAGAACATGTATTGTTCAAAACTTAAAGAATCATGGGACCCTTCACATGGAAAAAGACTTTTATAGTTTTTCAGGAGTACCTCCTTAAAAATAATTAGCTAGTCCCAACATGGAAACTTTACCTAAGAAACGAGTAAGATTTTATTAATAAAGTTTGACCTTGTGAAAAATATGAGAAGCTATTTTATAATAAAATGTTTTAATAAATGTAAATTTATGAATAAACAAATTTCTTCTCAATTTTTTCTATAAATAAAAATATGATATTTCAAATATTATATCTTCAAAACTAAAGCCTACTCTCGAAATATTTTATACCATGGAACCATTTTAATATAAATACTCTTAAAATTACTCTTCAACCCCTCTTTAAAAAATTTATAAACCCCTTTTTATGAGGACCACTTCTTAAATTAGGTTTGATTTTTTAAAGAAAAGGAAAGGTTTATTATGAGATTAAAAATTATGACTTCTTTATAATGAATGGAATGAAATGAAATAATTTTAATTACGTCTATGATGATCTCTAACTTTGGGGTCCCACATCTTTCATAATACACCATCTCGTAGTGCAAAATATTTTTTAAGTTTTAGTAAGTCATTCAAGAGGTAAATATACATTGTCAAAAGTCATACAATGAATTTTTCATCAATATGTCATTTTTTGGTCATTTCGTAGGTGCAATCGATATTTGTGACCAAAAGGACCAATTAATTTTAAAAATTTGACCAATAATATTTTTTAAACGAATGCATTATTTTATTATTGGCTTAAAAAAAATTGAACTTTGACACAATGCGAAATTGAAATGGGTCATTAATATAAAATGAAGTGTCATGTTGGAAGACACATAGCTCATTAATATGGAAGGTAGCACCATTTTCAATGAAGGTTGGTGGGATTTTCTACATTAATGTGGTGAGTTAATTCTGCCCTACATGCCACCAACAAATGACTCTCCATGTTTTTTCACATACTTCCCCCCAAAATGACCATGGAACCTACCCAAAAGCTCTCGACCATGCAACTTTTCAAAAAGCATTTTTGTCGACATGTCATTTGTTGGTCATTTCGTAGGTGCGACCAATACTGACAACCAAAAGGACCAAATAATTTTAAAAATTCGACCAATAATAATTTTCAAATGAGCACATTGTTTTTATTATTTGCTTTAAAAATTTGAAATATGGCACAACAAAAAATTAAAATGGATCGTTAATATAAAACAAAGTGCCATGTTAGAAGACATGTGGGTCATTAATATAGAACAAAGTGTCATGTTGGAGGACGTGTGGCTTATTAATATGGAACGTAGCACTATTTTCAATGAAGGTTGGTGAGCTTTTTTGTTTTAATGTGGCAAGTTAATGTCACCCTGCACGCTACCAATAAATAACTCTCCATACCTTTTCGTGTACCTCCCGCCCTAAATGAACATGGAACCTACCCAAAAGGTCTTGACCATGCAACTTTTCACAAAGCATTTTGTGTCAGTAAAATGGAGGGACAAAATATTATGCACAAGTGTGTTGCTTTTAAATGAACCCACAACTATGATCTTTTTATTTTTGTGTGGTTATTATTATTATCGTGCCTTCTATGTTCATGGTTTTATTTGCATGCCTTCATATCTGAGTCAATGTTTAGTGGTTTGTTATTGGAGGGATGAAATGTTACATACATGTGTATCACATGTAACTAAAGATACAATTATGCTCTTTTTATTTTCGTGTACATATTATTATTGTGTCTTTAATGCTCATGGTGTTTTTGTGTAGTTTCACATTTGATTCAACATTTACCAGTATGTTCATGGTGGCCTTCAAGTTATTCATTCACATACGAATAAATGTTATCTTTTTGTATCAAGCCATAACATTTTCTTAATTTTACGTTTGTGTTGGAAGACTTATGTACATCATTAATATGCAAGGAAGTGTCATGTTGGAAAATGTGTAGTTTATTATATGGAAGACAACGCCATTTTCAATAAAGGTTAGTAGGCTTGTTTACATTGTTGTGGCAAGTTAATGATGCCTTATGCACCACCAAGAAATGACCCTCCCTACTTTTTCGCATACCCCACTCCCCCAAAATGACCATGGAACCTACTCAAAAGTTTTTGACCATGTAACATGTCATAGAACATTTTCCATTGACAAAGTTGAGGGATAAAACATTACCCATAGTTGAACCCACAACATCGACATGTTTTCATTCACATTTGACTCCAAATTTGTTAGTGTTTTAATGGAAACCCTAGAGGTTTTTTGAATTCATGTCGTGTGATTTATATTTGTTTCACATTTCTATTTCCCTGCACAACATGGGTTGAAGACTTAATATTTATTGGTATGTGGATGGAAGCCTAGGTTTTCATTCACATACCTACAAGCATTATGTTCTTTGTATCAAAATTAAGGTTTTCATTCATATAACAACAAATATAATTTTTTTGTATCAAATCAAATTATTTTTTGGATTCATCTTGTGTGCTTTATATTTATGATACATTACTATTTCTCTACATTAAAGTGTCATGTTAATCATGTTCAATGTGTCATGTTCAAATGTCACTCACTTATAGTAAATGTGAGATGAATGGCGAAGTAACCTAAATACCTTCAATGTAGAATGCATTTTTTAGTATAAATTATATCTTTGACATGTTAGAGAGATGAAATGTTACCTACCTTGAATAACCTATAAACATTTATTGTGTTACTAAATATTTACATCTATGTGGATAGAAGCCCTGAAAGTTTTCATTCACATAAGAGTAAACGTTATTTTTTTAAATCAAAATTTATACTTTCATTCCTCTTCCATAATATATCGACTCATATGTATTAAACCAAACCTTTTTATAAACTCTTGTTGTTGTGTTATTGATATGTTCCTCTTAATTAATGTTGTTGTGTTATTCATTCACATTTTCAAAATTTTAAATATTCTTTGCCATAACTATTGTTGATAAATTATTGGACATTTTATGCTATGTGGATGAAATCTCTAAAAGTTTTCATTCACATACAAATAAATGTTATTATTTTTATATCAAACTTTATACTTTTCTGAATTAATTCAACAAGTCTAGTGGACTCACCTAAGAAGGCAAACTTAAACTGCCTGGTTTATCATTTTAAGTCATTTTATAGGTATGGCCAATCATTGAGACAATATGTCGAATGCTTTTTAAAATTTCGACCGATAATAATTTTCAAATGAATATATTATTTTATCTTTGGCTTAAAATTTTATGAAGTAAGGCACAATGCAAAATTAATATGGGTTGTTAATATAAAACACATGTCCATGTTGAAAGATGAGTTTGTTCGCAAGATTGAACATTTACTGGTATGTTGATGGAATTCATAAAAGTTTTCATTCGCATACCAGCAAATGTTAATGTCTTTCTATCAAAATTAATAATTTCATTAACATACCAATAAATGTTGAGTTATATTTATCAAACAAAATCCTTATATGAAACCATGTTGATATGTTTTTCATATGTTATTGTGATTTCACGTTGTTGTGTTATTCACTCATGCATTTTCAACATCCAAAGGTTGTTATGCTTTTCATATGTTATTGTGATTTCATGTTGTTGTGTTATTTATTTACATTTTTGTGTGTTGTTATGATTCCATGTTATATTTTATAGGTGTGACTAAAGGTTTTCATTAACATACTAGTAAATGTTATTGTCTTTATATCAACATTAATATTTTCATTCACATATCTATAGATGTTGAGTGACATATATTCATTTTGCATTATTTTAAAATTTTGTGCAATGAATAATAATGTGAAGTTAATATGAGTCATTAATATGCAATAACAGACCATTTATTGGTTTGTGCATGAAAGTCTTGAAGGTTTTCATTCACATACCAATCAATATTAATGTATTTTTATCAAAATTAAGAATTTAATTAATATACCAGTAAATTTTGAGTCAGATGTATCAAACCAAATCTTATTGTGAAATCATGTGGTGTTAATAATATTTGATGTGATATTGATTCACATTTTCCATTATGTTGATGTGTTATTGATATGTTAATGTGACATGTTGATATGTTTTTCATTCTATTGTCAATATTTTTAATATGTTTTCCATTCTATTGTTAATTAATATATTCATTCATTCTTGTATTTTATAGAATTTGAATTGCTATAAAGGTTGAATGTTTGTTGGGCTAGTCAAAGTTGTAGCATTTGAAAAAAAAATTACAAACATTGTGTTTCTTGACACTTGTTATGTTTACAAAATTATATTAATTTTAATTTTTTACATTATGTTTTTTAACATAGTATATATTTGTAAAGTTTGTAATGCTCTTACATTGATTACATTTTGTTTCTTAACATAGTTTATATTTTTAAAGTTTGTAATACTTGGGTATGTGCATGGAGTTGGGGGATAATTCTGCAGATATTTTTGATAATGCGACCATATTATTAAATAATGTGATCATGTTATTTAATTAATGTGATTGAATTATTAAAATTATAGCTTGATAATTACCAAGATATAATGTGTTATTGAGAAAATAATAATGCATATGTATTATTATAAATTTAAATAACGCATCCACATTGTATAAATGTGTAGCATTCTATAGTGTACTATACAATGCATACACATTATATAAATTATAAGTTTACATTTATATTGTTACATTTAATTTCTTATACATTAAGTTTATTTTAGTACATATAAGAAATTAGGGTCACTCAACATCTGATAGAGTTGGTCTCATAGTTGCACACCTTATGATGTGGAAAATAGTTTTTCAAAATCTAATCAGGTCAGTACTTAGGCATTTTTAGGGTCTAAGTATTAAACCTAGGGATTTCAAGACATAACTTTTGCAATTGATCTCCATTTTTGGTAAACATATAGTCATTTTTTAAGTTTTTATGCCTTTTAGATTGATTTTTAGGAGTCTTAGGTTTGTCAAAATTGAATTTTTCAGACCATTCACTTTTAAATTAATGCAAATTAGTGTGATTGGGGTAGCATAGGTCACATTAATGACCTACACACATCAAATGATGACTTTGTGTTAATTTCACTTGTTCATCATCCTTCCCTCATCCTTGATCACTTATTTATCATGCCTCATTATCCCTAATCACTCTCTCATCATTATTCATTGTCCCTAATCACTCCCTCATTAACCCTCACTATCACTAGTCATCTCTAATCACTCCCTTATGATCCCTGATTACTCCCTCATTGACCCTCACTATGCCTCATCATCCCTAATAACTAACTATTTGTCCCTCCTCATCCTTCATCACTCCCTCATTGGCTCTCACCATCCTTGATCATATTTAATCACTCCCTCATTAGCTTTCACCATCCCTCATCATCCCTAATCACTCCCTCATTGGCCTTTACCATCCCTAATCATTGCTTCATCATCCCTAATCACTCCCTCCTCATCCCTCATCATCTCTAATAACTCCCTTATTGACCCTCACCATTCATCATCATTTATAATCACTCCCTCATTTCCCCTCACCATCCCTCATGATACGAATCCCTATTACACAATCTGCTTGTCCAAGCTCTTTGCCATTATCCACATAGCTTTCACTTTGTCTTTTATTGCTTGATCTCTATCTTTGGACCCTACACACATTTCAAAGTCACATATAGATTTTATTCATTTCATTTATTCTCCACCATTATTCAGATGGTCTCACTAAACTCTTCATTTTATTATCCTTACTCAATGTATTCAATCTCTCTTACTTTGAAACTATCCCCTTACTAGTCTTTACACTTTATAACAACTTGGTTCAAATTTTATCTCTAGTTATTTAAGCTTTAATAGGGCTATAAAAAACTTCCTTCCACTCCTTTTAGTTCTCTCTAACTTCTTCTCAACCCTAGTTAACCTCTCAACACAATCCTCTTATCATACACTACCTCTTACTCTAGCATAGACTCTTATTGTACAATCTCAAATCATCAAATCAACCTCATTTATGGATACCCTATAATATATCCCATTTATTCACTAAGTTATAGGATTTGGTTCAACTATTTTATGACTTGTTTTGGCTCTTTCTACTCTCAGATTAGGTTTTTAGGTTTCCTTCTACCCTGTCTACCACACAGTCCTCCCCCATTTGTACTTATCCATACTTACACAGTTTAAAAACACTATATTATCATTGTGCATGTTGAAAAAAAAAATTTCACAAAATTTCATGAATTATTTACAATTATAACTCCTAAAAAATCACTTTGAAAGTAGAAACCGTAATACAGGGTTTGGACTGGTTTCACAAACTTGAGAAGGATCAAAATGAGATTTTAATCTTCTAAAGGATTTTATAATGAATTCAAATATTGTATTAGGTCTGATTCGACCCTATTCACATTTTCCAAGTGTTATATTTCCCTTTTTAAGCTACATTAGATTGACTTAACCAAATTTGAATAGACTATATACTTAGTCATAGGTCTATAGTAATTTGAGAAGAGGTTATTTGTTCTAATTCATTCTAAAAAGGGTTATAAATCAACATAAGGTTTAAAATTATCTTCATAATGTTTACACACTTTAAAAAATCAATTCCTTCCATCTATAACACTCAATTTTACAATTTCCATAAGATATCACTTTGATTGTGTTAAGTTTTTTGACGACTGCAGGACTATGTTAGTTTTATTTTTGCTCATCCAAATATATGAAAGCTACTTGAAAGACTATAATATTTCATGATAATATGAGAATAAAATCTCCAACATATACATTTTAATGTTCACTCTAATACATGCATATACCTTCTCACACAAATGTATACTCAGAACTTTTGATCATAGAAAATAGGGTTGTGTTGTTTAACATAGAATGTCCTTAGCAAAATAACAACATACAATGTTTAAATAATATTAATTAATTTTTATTTCAAGTTAATAATTACTCATACATTCCAAAATCCCACCAAATATAATCTCCTCTTCCACAATCCTCTGATGTTCACTCATATTTCAAGGCATAATTTGTAAAAGCACAGGGTATACAATTTGTAATTTGAACATTCAAAAGTTTTGAAACTCAAATGACAAATGATATAATCACCGTCAAATAAAATGTATTTTCAATTTACCACTCACACAAATATCACAAATAACTTGTTACTAATCATGTTTCGTGATCATGCACATTGTCAACTATCTTTGCACATATTCAAGAAGATGTAGGGTCAGTTTGCTTTCTTATCTACAAATAATCAAAACTTGTCTTTATTCACTTGTTTTGGGTTCTTTAAATTCATCATTTCAATTCATACCCCCTTAAAATCTCTTTAATATGACTCTGAATACAAAATAAGACATGTATAAGACTCTTATTACCAAATAACCATCAAATGAATTCTAACTTCTTTTGTATGTTGAGAGTGTCCTCAAATAACTCAACTACTAACATATTTCTCAAATATGAATTTAGGTATATGTGTTGTAACATCTTAAAATCTTCACTAAAGTCTAACCACACCAAATTCAATGTTGGACTTCTTGAAACAAGATTGAAGTCTTTATGAAAGTTCAAAAATTCAAATGAAAGATTTGGTGGGAAAGTCCAATAAAACTCTAATTCAAAATTAACACAAAAATAGAAACTTAGAAAGACTCATATATAATTATTATGACCTTGACCACCTTCTAAAGACTCTAAACATGTAAACTAGATCACTATTTATATTGGGTAGTGTTGCTCCTACATCACCTCATCATCCCTAATCATTGCTTCATCATACCTCATCATCTCTAATCACTCATTCCTCATCCCTCATCTCCCCTAATCACTCCCTCATTAATCCTCACCATCACTCATCATCCCTAATCACTTCCTCATCCTCCTTAATCACTCCCTCATTGACCCTCACTATCCCTCATCATCCCTATTGACTCCCTCATCATCTCTACTCAATTCCTCCTCATCCCTCCTCATCCTTAATCACTCCATCCAATACCTTGATGGTGGTATTTTTTTGGAATTTAACAATGTCAGGAGGTACAAGTAGAGAGTTGAGTACTAGCATAAAATATAAGACATAGTGATCAAAATGACGTGGAGGCAAATTTGAAACACAAATATTTAACACCTATGAAAAAAATGGGCCTATTAGAAATGATATAATTCACAATTGAAAATCCACCAGAAAAAAAAGAAGCAAGTAAAACCACCATAGCACCAAAAATGGATAGTAAATACATGAGGATCACCAAGCTATGTGATTTTCTAAAACTAATCAATTGATTTTCATATGAGGACATTTTATGATCTGAATAATTATATTTAAGGCCTTATATTTGTATATATATTGATTGAGTCATCATAGTAGAGAGTGGAAAATAATTTCAAATGATTAAAACAAGTAGTCCAAGATTGGAAAGTGGTGCTTAATTCATAACTTCAATATTCAATCCAATGAAGAGTGTCACACTATGAGCTCTCTACTTTCTCATCTCGAGAAGTGGGTACAAGTTATCTATCACTATAAAAAGTTAAGTAGATAATAGATTATGAACCCAATGATATGGTTGGTACTAAAAATATATCTACTTCCTCTGAAAAGAAATTATATAAATAAAAAACATTGTTTCATTAACAAATGTAGATTGATGGTGAGACAATACACTTCATCATTTCTAATGGAATTCAAAAGAATCTAATTTATCTTAAATCATATTTTCAAAAATTGAACTTGAAATTTATACATCATCCATAACCATACGCTAGTGTGTGGTCTAGTGTAGGCCTTGAGAAATGGATCACCTAATAGTGTCACTTGGTGTACAAAATCAAATTTTTTAAAGATGCAATCCTTTGTGACATCTCACCATTATAGGTGTGTGATGTTTTACATGTGGTCAACCATGTATTTACCATTGACATGTAGTATATGAAGTATATACTTGAAATTTTGTGATAGATTGTCTAGATCTAAAATACCATATATCTTAGTTACTTCATAAGCTTTTAGTCATTAATACTAGGAAGTGCAAGAATATTGTCAGTTCTAGTAAGAAGTATACTCTTAATGGTAATAAGTAAATGTTTAATGACATACTTATGTCACCATATCATAGTGTGGTTTATCCAACAATAACAAAGACAAAATAATTGAACCATAAACTAGATGAATACAAAGATATCTTTCAGTCACCTAAATAAGTTCATGCATACTATACACTAAACAATACTATTGATTTGATCCCTTAAATACCTCTACCTCAAACCTCTTTATATAACATATCATTTCTAGAGAATGAATAGATCAAGTGGTAGATCCATGAAATCATGGACAATGGACACATCATGCCCAAATCATTACCTTGCAAAAAACCAATTGTGTTTGTGCCAAAGTTGTGAATCAATTAAAAAAATCTTAACAAGATTAACGTGAAGAAATATTATCCTCATTTAAATATTAAGGCATTTTTCTTCCATATCCATGGTGTAGAAGTATTTTCCAACATTGATCTTAAGTTTGGGTATCATCATATTCATGTTAAACCTTTAGACACTTAGAACATGGTCTTAAAAACAAAGAAAGGATTGATTGACTAGTTGATTATGCCTTTTAGGTTAACTCATATAACAAATTCATACATTTCAAGATGTTGAATGATGTCCTTTGGCCCTTTACCTATGCCATTTTAAAAATCTACCTTGATGACATCTTAATCTTTAAAAAACATGGGATGAACATCTACACCATGTTGAACTAGTGTTTCACATTTTGTAGAAACATATTTTTGTGATAACATGAATAAATGTTCATTTCTCATGTAAGAAATAAAATATTTGGGATACATTACACACACAAGGAGTACATGTGTGAACCTAACCAAGATTTAAGTTATATAGGAATGGGAAACACTAAATAAATTTGCATTTCATTCAAATCTTCTCAAAATTACAAAATTATACAAGAGATTTGTGTTTAATTTTTATCTTTTGAACCAAACTATCAAAGGTGGAACTGAATAAAGTTTCATTTAGTCAGCTGCACAACAAAGATAATTCAATGAACTAAAATTTAGACTCTATTTTGTGTTAATACTTATTTTACTTGATTATAAATTTGGAAGATCACCCAATTCATTCAGTAATAAAATTGACTATCACAAATGGGTATTGACAACACAAGTCCTAGAAAAGAACTAATTTTTATTATAATGGATTAAACATGTGATTAGAATAAAAGATATCTTCAAAGTATGTACTTAAATTAGATGATGAGGGAGTGATTAGGGATGGTGAGGGTCAAGGAGGGAGTGATTAGTGATGATGAGGGATGAAGAAAGATTGATTAGGTATTATGAGGGATGGGAAGTGAGTGATTAAAGATGATGTGAGATAACTAAGTTCAATTAAGGAGTGATTAGGAATGAGGAGAGAATGATTAGGTATGAGGAAGTGATTAGGTATGATGAGGGATGAGGAAAGAGTGATTAGGGATGATGAAGGATAGGCAGGGAGTGATTAGGGATGATGAGGGATAATGAAGGTCAATGGACGAGTGATTATGGATGATAAGGGAGTGATTAAAAATGACTAAGGATAGTGAGGATTAATGAGGGACTAATTATGGACAATTAAGAATGATGAGAGAGTGATTAGGGGTGATGAGGTATGAGTAGGAAGTGATCAAGGATGAGGAAAGGATGATGAACAAGTGAAATTAATACAAAGTGGTTGTTTGATGTGTTTAGGTCATAAATGTGACCTATGCTACCCCAATCACACCATTTTTCATCAATTTTAAATTGGATGGTTTTTAAACTTCAATTTTGACAAACCTAAGGCTCCTAGAAATACCAAGAATCAATCTGGAAGACATAAAAATCTAAAAAATGACTATATTTACCAAAAATAGATATCAATTACAAAAGTTATGTCTTGAAATCCTTAAGTTTAATATTTATATTTTAAAAAGCTATTTTTCACATTGTAAGGTGTGAAACTATAAAACCAACTTTATCAGATCTTGAGTGACCCTAATTTCATATATTTACTAAAATAAATTTAAAGTATAAGAAATTAAATGTAACAATATAAATTTAAACTTATACTTAACATTTATAGTAGTAAATATAAGCTTATGGACAAAGTTGGCTTCACGTGCAACTCCCATATGCTCCTGGAATTGGTTTTAGACTCATAACAAAGCAACACATATGCATTATATAATGCATACGCATTGTATAGTACACTATATAACACATACATGTTATATAGTGCATTCACATTATTTGAATTTGAATTTTAAATTGATCATTTAGGCTTGGAAATGGCTTGGATATTTGAGCCAAAGGCTTGGTATTATGCTTCTACAGTCGAGATAGAGAGTTTTAGGAAAAACCAACAAATTTTAACTTCAATCACCAAATACACTTTAGATTTCAACATTAAAATTCAAAAAATTATTACCGTTATGATGAGAACATTGTCATCTTTCTAAATGTATGATTTTTATAATTTTTGTGCTATTTTAAGGGTTCAAACTATATTTATTTCTAACAACACTTTTTTTAGGCCACTACATGCCTCACCCATACATGCCTATTCATGTTTATCTAATTTTTTTCATTGATCTAAATTCTAAACAAATTATATGGAAACAAACTAGGTCTAATTCTACACACATTAAAGAAAAACAATTTTTTTGAGGTAGTTAGGGTGGATCGCATAGATAACTATCAATTTTTTTGTTAGTTTTTAGAATATACTTAATTGAAAAATTAATTAAAAAACATATTCATAAAAAAAATATTAATTTTTTTTCTAACACACTAGAAGATCTAATCTAAATATTCACCAAAGGGTTTCTAATAATATTTAACGATGCTAAAAAATAGTGGGTCACACAAAATGGTACAATTCAATTTTTCTTCAAATTTTGGATGTTTGACTTATTTATACTTAACCATTTTTAAATTTTTTTTTTAGAAACTAGACTCAAAATTCTACAATTCATGTTTTTATACCATCTTCAAATTTTGAGTGTAGCCATCTCTAATTATCTACAAAAGTTCACATTTCTAAAATTTCAGAAAAATCATGTCCATGGGTAGGCCCTTTTTTTCCCACAAGTTGGTGCACTTACTTGTATAATTTTTTTCAAAAAAGTTTGTAAAGTTTGTAATTCTCAACTTTGAATTACTTCAATTGTTTATCTATGTTGTTTATGTTTTTTTATCTATAGGTAATGATGACAAATTTTGAATTCAAGATCAAAGAAAAATAATGGGGAACTCACTTTCAGGTGAAAATTTTATAACTTTCATTAAGTTTGTGATCCATTTCCAGGTTTAATGGTAGATAACAATTAATTTTCATTACATTATATGACCAAACTGTGTAGAGTGAATTTTGAGCTATTTAGATTAAACTACACATAAAAATGCAATTTAAACTCAAAATGCCAAACTACCTAAGTAAGATTTAGAGACATTAGGATTAAATGCAACTAGATGAATAAACCATTCAAACCAGCTTTCTAATCCTAAATCTAGTTACTCCAAACCATGATTAAATAGATCAAAAATAAGAAGATTGGATTGAGATTACCTTAGACTCAAAATTTTCACATTAGGATAGCTTAATCAAGAATGATGGATTCCTAGATTGTTTGATCATAGATTTGGTATATTTATTCCTCTCTTGATTGCTCCTTTAGTATGGATATGGCATGAGAATTCAAGTTATCTTATTTTTAGTTTTCCATGGAGGGATGGGTAGATTTCCACTTTTATTAAAGCTGGGTAAAATTTTTAATGTGACCGGCACCACTAGCTAGACATGACTAATATTGGTACCACGAGGCCGGGGGGACTCGAACACTTGACCGACAGAGCCGCAACAGAAATACCTGACCAACTGACTATACTCCCCGACCTGAGGGATGGGTAGATTTAAATAGAGGAAGGAGGGAGAATTAAAAAGAATTAAAAATTCCTTGGAAGCCTCTAGATGAAGAGGCTTCTAGAGAGGAAGGGTGAGAATAGAGAGGATTATATAATTGAAGAATTCTAGGATCCTTTTTAGGGATTAATTAGGATTAGGTAGGGATTAGTTGGGTGATTAGTGACTATGTGTGTAGGAAAACCTAAGAGTAGGCTATTAAGTGGGCATGGGAATTTAAAATTCCCCAATAATGGGTAAGTAGGATTAGAATAGGATTAAGAAATGATTAAAATAATTAATGAAGAAGTTGGATAGGACTAGGGTTAGTAAATAAAGGGGAATGAAAGGGATATTAGATAAATGATTAGAAAAGGGTGATACTATGACAAAATTAGAGGGGATAAATTAGATAAGCAGAATTAGTGTCGACTAATAGTAGTATTAGTGATGTTAAATGAAGTGAGTGGATTTAGGTGCATATATTTTCCCCCTCTTTGAAAAGGCATTGCCAGTGAAGTGAAGTGTAAGGATTAATTATCTTTCAAATAAACACCATGTTATGGATGAATATTAGTAGATTTGATGTTAGCAGATATGATTCCCCCTCAAGGGGACATGTAGGGAAGAACGAGATGGATGGCCACTTGAAAGAAGAAATGATGGGTGGGATAAGATGGATAAACAAGGGGATGGGATGCCAAATGTGAAATAGAAGATGAATAAGAAGAGTTAAACTTGATAAATGAATTATAGATTGATGATGCCCCTGACAAAGACACATACATAGGGAGTAGGGATGACTTTATCATAGTGTCGACACATCCCAAAGGGGAATCAACTGTAACATGATGATGATAAAAGTAAAAGGCCACAAGATTTAGATGTATCCCAATCAAGGATGCATGCAAAGGAGATCTATAAGCTAGGATAAACAAGGATTAGATAATATTAATGATGGGTACAACTTAAAGCTAAAGTTGATTAATATGATGAAGGTGATGATAGAGAGAAATTGATATGATCAAGTGACCAAAAGACAAAGGAGAATAATTAGACTTCATTGCATTAACTTAATGAGCCATAATATGATTAGTAGTGACAATGCCCCTAGCAAGGACATATGCAAGGGAGAGATAAATGATAATTTAACCAATTAATGATGATGAATGACCAATGGAGGAAAAGATGGATGTTGTAATATGTCAAGCCTAATCGATGGTGTAAGTGATTGATGAAAAAAATACTAAGGAGATGATTTTGAGGATGATGATTGGTCAATAGATTGATTGATTAATAATTGATATTATGGCTCAAAGATTTTAATGATGTGATATTGGAGGAATAAATGTGAGGAAAGAAGTGAGAGTGGTCAAGCTATCCTTGGGAACTAAAAATTAGACAAGTGTTACCTATATAGTCTGAAAAGGCCTCATGTCAATGTAGTTTCAATAAGAAGATGATGATGATTAGTGATTAGAGGATGATATTGGTGATTAAAGGATGTGACTCAAAGGATAAAATGTGGATAAAATATTGGATGTTAGTTGAATGGGTCGATATGATTAGATTATTGATGGGAATAAGGATGATTAGATGATTAGATAAATGATGAGGGTGTAAGTGATAAATCCATTACAACTGTCATAAGGCTCATCATAGTCTAAGAAATCTAATAAATATAGCACTTGGTAGGATGCCCCATGATATAAGTATGATCAAGAGGATATTGTGCCAAAGTGCATGGGCCAATAGTGAACTCTGCATCATTGAGGGCACCAAAAAGCATCATAATAGCTTTGATGACCTCATAACATCCTCATTAATTTCCTAATAGATAAAAAGAGATGATTGAATATTACTGAGAAATAAACAAAATAAAATACATACAAATAAGACAAACAACAAAGAGTAGACAAGTAGCACACATAAATATCTACATGTAATGTCACAATGCCTTATCTATTAGCTTGGATTAGAGACATCAAAATGATTGATTAGGTGATGAGCTAGACTAAGATGATCATGATGTGATGGTGGACATAGGATAGACTTGGATTTGGCATAGAATAATGATGATTATTAGGATTAAGACTTAGGTAAGCATATGGATGTGGATATAGATTAGGATTAGGCTAAGGGACTTAGATGAGGACTTGGGTATGGGGATTTGAATTTGGATTAAGATAAGGATTTAGAGGTTTAGATGAGAGACATAATACTGATCAGGTGAAAGTGAGATTAGGTCAATGCTAGCTCAATATAGACTAGATTTGCCCCTAGTTTAGAATAGGAGGATGGATAATGTGATGGTGAGAGATGAAAGGCATGGAGATGGATGTGATAAGGGGTTTAGGAATAAGACAAGACATGATGGAATATTTTTGGTATTTTAAAATTTTATGATTTTTAGGGATTTTTGGAATATTTATGCACACTATACAAATGGGGTTACTATCAAAGGGAACACCAAGCCTTGTAACTAGGATGAGGATGGATGAGATGATAAAAAGATGAGGGTGATGTGGAAAAGGGGAAGAGGCCCAATAAAAGGGACTAGGGATTTCTAATGACCACATCATGAAGGAACTAGATGTTTAGTTACCTGATGTCCATTGAAGGATATGCCAAGACGATTCCAAAACATTTATCAAGATGACTTATATTTCCTTATGGAAGTCAAGATAGGAAGGAAAGAGAGATAGGATGCATGATATGATGGTAGATGTGGGTAGGGATAATGGACCAAGGGATAAAATAGACATGGATGACATGGAGGTATTTTTCCCCCAAGTGTTGAGGTAAATTGTGGATAGTGGATTATTTTACCATGATGCTAGAAATTGGTTTTCATCATGGTGCTTGCCCAAGGATCGAGACTAGTTTTCACCATTGGATGATTATTTTTTTATTTTTTATTTATTTTTTACTTTTTGGGCATCCCAATTTATTAGATAAGGGAAAGATGTAAGAATATCAATATTGTCTAGATATTTAATTGACACCTATTCTAGAGATATATGAGGTTAGGATCATGTCATTACTATTGGATGTATTAATTTTTTGATGGTATTTATTGAATCTTGATTTAACATCCTTTGAACATCACCACCAAGTGTCTTTGTAACCCCTATGAGGGACAATGCTACCCAAGAATTTGGAGACATGGTATGGATGGGATCATGTCATGAGTGTGATGATGGGCTATAGGATGGGAAGAAGGGATATGATCATGATGGATGATATGATGTGATAAGGAGTAGAAATTGGGTTTGATAGTTGAATTCACCATTGGATATGGTGGAGGGGATTGTTTAGATTGGTGCCATGAGATTAAGGGATCCAAGAACTTTTGATTTCTTAATTTTTTGATCCAAACATTAAGAGGATGGTCAGCCATATGATTATTAATTTTGAGATTTTTTTGATTTGTTTATAGGGTTTGACTTTGACTACCCATTGGTGTTGGATTATGGGCTTTACTAGAGAAAAATGATTTTTGACTTGATATATGATGATTATTTTGACATTGACATTCCCCTAGTGCCTAATTTTGGGCTTCACTAGGAGAAGACATTTTTTGATTAGTCTACTAATTTGAATTTTGACATATGGGATCAAATATGATTTGATGATGATTTATGATGTTTGGAATATGGTCTTAGACCTTTGTATTTATGGCATATGATGTTGAATGTAGAGGGGAATCCAATGATGTATATTCCTATTCATTCCCTTCATGGAGTAGGATAGAGGGATAATGGAGGCAAGGTGGATGATTAATTTTATGTGGTGGATTAAGGGGATAATGGGAAACATAGTCATCATAAAGGTCACTAGAATACCTAGCCTCAACATCAGAGAAAGTGTTCTCAAGAATCTCAAAAGGATCACTAAGACTATCTATAGTATATGTATCTAAAGTAGGATCAGATTCTCTCTAACAATCTTTGATAGATAAAGCTTGTAATTTCTTTTTATGAATTCATCATTATGATTAGGATCACAAGATGTGTCTAGGGATTGATTATTATCCAAATTAGAGGTATCTTCAAAATGGGAGGCATAGTCATAATTTGTTGTAATATTTATGAGGGATGATGTCTCCAATGAGGAATACGAGTCTGATATTGGCCCTGAACATGATCCTGATGTAAATAAAATTTGTATTGGCTCTAATGTTGACTTTGGTATACATGACATGATGTTGCTAGTAGAAGATTGATTATTCACAAGTGAACTTTTAACATGGGTGGATGATGGAATACAAATGGATTGAACAAATATTATACCATGGAAGATCTCATGAGATATGGGAGGATTTGATTCATGAGAAATAGACTCATTTTTTATGGATGATTTGTCAAAGATCGAGGGAGTATGGAAGAGGGATGTGGTGTCTTAATTTTATCTTGAAAAGGGATTGAGAATAGAATCTTGGCATTCTTTCTCTTTTTTACTCAGGGATATAGATTTATCTGATTCATCCTCTATTTTGATGTCACCACGATCAATGAGGTCTTGGACATAGTCTTGAAAATTATGACATTGATTAATGGTATGCCCCTAATTTGGTGATATATAATATTGATTAGATTTATACCAAGAGTGTTTAGAATTTGTGGGTTTAAGATGTCATATGGGTGGATATACCATCATGTTAGTAGCAACAATTTGTTAGAAAAGGGCTTCTAAAGACATAAGAAGGGGGGTATAAGGATCCACTTCACTTTGTGACTTAGATGTGGAAGCATTGGATTATAGATCAAATGGTTGTTGACATGACTGGGTGGATGGAGTGGCCAAGATAGGATTCCCTTTGTTAGTATAGGAATGGGTCGATGATGGGTTCTAACTAGTGGATGGAGGATTGGAATGGGACTCACATGAATGGGTTTGAACTCAAGCTGAAATAAGTTGAATGGGATCAAAACCTTTAGGGAGTGGGACACCCATATTTAGGAACCACAAGATGATCTCATCCTTGTTGGAAAATATGTATTAGTCTATGAGAATGGGGTATAACTTCATAGTGATAGATGATGAAGGGGGGTCAATGTGGAGGTGGAATAATGAGATAGTTTTTTGAACAAGGTAGGTTTGAATGAACAAGCTAGTATAACCAATAATGATGAGAATGAGGTGGATGAAATGAGATTGAAATGATGTAGGACTAGGATCAAAATTTAGGCCTATAGTATAATAGGTGCTAACGTCTTATAGAAAGACCTAGTTTTTAAGCTAGCAAAAGGATAATGGGTTTGATGGGTGCCTATATTCAAACTAGCAAGGGGATGATTGAATGGGTGCTAGTTATGAGTAGGCAAGATGATTGGATTAGAGAAGACTAGATTGATGATTAATTAGATGTTAGATTAGAAACAACAAAGTGACAAGATGCTAGCAGGACATCGACTAAGTATGATATCTGACTAAATGATGAGCGATAGTGAACTAGAGTGATATGATGATATGGATGGATAAGGACTTGCTCAAGATGGGATGGGATAGGATAGGATAATGTGATGAGGGTGATAGGATGATGGGTTTAAAATAAGGATAATTATATATAGGTGATGATGAAATGATAAGGGGTAATGAAAATGATATGGGGATGGTTTGGACACATCTATGACCTAAAGAGCCAACTAAGATAAGATATGGATGAGGTTAGACTAGATGGGGGATGAGGTGACTAGGCAAAGGCAAGGTCAAGACCAATGATTGATTATGGAAAAAGTGGATGAAGAATAAGATGTGAATGACAAATGGTGATTATGATATGTGTGTTGACCCAATTTTGCCCCTCAGGTGAAATCTCGGTCACCTTCTGCACTTGCTTTACATGGCCAGTTAATTTTGGGTTACGAGGTCCGTCTTCAAGTTTTGACAGCTTCATTTACAAAAGCAAATGAGGTCGGGTCACTTAACGCAAGTGCAAATGTGCAAAAGGGCAAACACGGCTTAAGACCACAAAAAAGGCAAAGAACCCGAGTAAAGTTCAAATCTGGGTAACACCAAAGGTAAAACGCTTAACGCAATTTACATGGACTTTTTGTCCATGAGAAAATATCTGTGGTCAATAATCTATGGGGAATTGTTCGCAAAACACACAAAGCCGTGAAAGCCAAAGCACCAAGCCCACACAAAGTTCGTGGGGCTTTCAAAATAGCCAGTGGCCAAACTACCACCAACGATAGTCGACGGCCAAACTACCACCCACGATAGCAGACGACAGAACAACCACCCACAATAGTGGACCACCAAATGGCCGCCCACAGTAGTAAATGGCAGAACAGTCACCCACAGCAGCAGACCGCCAAAGGGCTACCCATGGTGGTGAACAACGAAAGGCTGCCCATGCAGCGAATGCCCAAAAGGCTACCCATGGCAGTGGATGGCAAAATGGCCGCCCACACAGCGAGCGACAAACAATCCATGGCAATCACTTGCAGCCAACAGTGAAATTGTTGCCCATGGCAAGGCCCGTAGAAGCCAAACAAAAGCCTGTAGAAGCCAAACAAAATCCCGTGACTAACTCTAAACCTAAGAATAGACCAAGCCAAACCCCATCGCGAGCAGACCAAGTGAGGCAAGCCGCTAACTGCATGCCATCCATGGAAAAAAGGAAGACACTTGACTGACGTCAGTAGAACTACCATGCACAGTAGCCAATTGACTGACGTTGGCAAAATTACCACATACAGTCCAAGCAATGGGCGGCAAAATTGCTGTCCACAACATCAGGCAGCAAAAAAGACCTGTAGAACACAAAAAAAGACCCACCCAGCTGCCAAAAGAGTAGACCAACAAGCAAAATGAGGAAGCAAGCATGGTCCCAGAAGACTTGTGATGTCATCAATAGTGCTTTCTCTCTTCCCAATGAAGACTCAAGCTGCCACTTGCAAGCAAAGACCAATGAGAACTCCTCTTGGCGCTTCCCATATAAATACGCAGACTTGGTCATTTTATAGAGGGCTTCTCACATTTTTGTAAAGAGCACAGCTCTCCAAATTTTCCACCTGAATCAATAAAAGATAGTTTTTTACCTCTATTTGGATGGATTATGCAGAGTATGCCTTGAATGTTGGTCTGTGTCCAGTCATTGTCTCTTGATGCTCTCACAGGTTCAACACCAGCAAACTTGTGATCTACAAAGTGCCACTGTCTGTTGTTTCCAGGAGTAGAGTTCTATTTTGGAGGTATAGAACGGGTGAGGTCACTTACAGTGTGTATTTCTCAGCACCTTGGTGAGTCCCTATTTCCTATGTTTTCCATAAGAACCTCCCTGTCATTTCCAGCGACCTGGTCTTTTCTGCCAAATCTGAGTGTGGAGGTGGGAAGGTCATTTCATTTTTGGTGCATCACCTCTTTTAGAATAGGGAGTTTGTTTTCATGCATTTCTTCCCCCTTTTTCATCCCCCCCAGTATATAGCTATATATCCATTATTTTTGCACTACCTGAAACAAACAAGATACATCAGAGGGAACTAGCCCATACCTAGAGACTCTCCTCTCCTGCTTCGCCATCCCACAGGCGAGAGAGGAGTTTCCATGTTGCGGGGAGAGGGCAAGAATCCATTTTCTTGCCACCTGGGTGCACTTTCCAGCGTCAACAATGTGAGTGGTGGGGGTATGATTAATGGTGGGTGGATATGACTAGACTAAGATGGGATGGAGACAAGATGAGAGATGGGATAAGATGATAAAAAGGATGTCTAAAGATAATATGTACAAGAGGATGATGACAAGGATATACAAAACGATAGGATAATGAGGAAAGGATTTACAAAATGATATGTGCAAATAACCTAGATAGGTGTATATAGGTTTGGGTGAAAGGATGACTCGATTCACAAATAACACAAGTCTAGCACAACACACACTCAAGAAAACAAACCATAATCTTAAGATTAGTAAATTGATGGGTGTGTAACCCAATGATCACACCATCTAACAACATCACATGTGAGCTTATAGGTTGGTGACCCATTATAGAATTAAGTGAACCCCCTCAATCCCATCTGCACATGATAGTCACTTAAGAGCTGATACTGACTCTGATAGTGGATTGCATGTTACGATCAAGAGGTCCTATGTTAGGCTAATTGAGCTCTTTATGGGAATCCCTAATATATGCAAAAGGTATGATGGGGTCCAAGTTCATATAGGATGATGTATAACCACTTTTTGTAGTGGAGCCAAAACACCCCACTCCATAGAGCTTTTTATGGGGAATTCTACTTTAACACCTAACGATAGCTCTCTTGATATTCATACTCCACCAAAACATAGAGTTTTGGTCTAGTGCATGGTGATGAAATCCACATCACTGACCCCTAAAAAATAAAAATGGGGAGGGTTTATTGGTGGTTTTTGATCCTCCAAGAATCATCTCAAGGACATAAGGAGGAGAGCATACACCATCATAGCCCTCAGTTGATAAACAGGCAAGCCAAAAAGGAGATTAATTAACTGACTGAGATTAAGTGTGAGATATTTACAAGATCAGAAGGTAGATAAGAATATACAATAAAAAATGATGAAATATATACAAGATTATTAAAATGATTTAGAAATGATTTTCCAAGTACCAAAAAGAGTCTTTGATAGGTGGCCTATAATAAAATGGTTAGTAGTTTCAACTGGCACTCAAAAAGAGGTAACCTGCAAGATAAAGATTAGTAGTTTGACTAATTTATTAAAAAACTTATAATTAATTAAAAAACCATAATTACCTAGTCATTTAGAGGCAAAACCACAACCAGAGAGCACAAGGTCACAATTGTTAATCAAAATCACTAATTACAAATCGTAACCTTATAGTAAGTAGTTAATCATGATAAAAACCTGTAAAACTATCAGAGTCAATGCAAACCATGACTAATAAAGGCAAAATCACAATTTTCCTAAATTCAAAATTGGTAGTTTTATGTTAAAGTACAAAACTCCAAAAATTTGACTTTGGACCAAAATAGATGCTTAAATAGGTTATAACAAGTTACTCATATATTTAAAATGCCTATCTATAGACAATCATGGCAGGGTTAGAGATGATCATGATGTATCAAAATTTTACAAATGGATATTAAGATGGATAAAATTCTAAATAGTCTTAAGAATAAAAATTATTTTTGGTTAGATGTTTATCCTAAATCTGCTCATGGATCTAAAGATGACAACCCAATAAACATAATTCATTTAAAATGGCAAAATTTAATAGAATAAAAAAATCACAAATATAAATGCAATAAAGCTATTTACAGGGCAAAATCATGATTTTGTGAATTTCAACTTTGTGAAAGATAGGTAAAAATGTTAAAATGATGTTTTTTTTGACTTTATATGTTTTCCTTTGTCTTGGTCTCTCTCTTACTGACCCTGCCAATCATTCACAACAAGTTTCACATAGATAAAATCTTGTCACAAATGTGATGATCAAATTTCCCCCTTTTAAGACCCAAGATCTAAAAGAGGGGCGGGGTGGGTATATGATATTTATATGATTAATAGCCCCTAAAAATGGAAATAATTAAGACTAAAGCTTCAGGTCGGAGGACAATAGATAATCATTAGTTTTTTTTATCAAAATTGTAATGTCACAATTCTTAGCACAATACCTCAATTTGCAGGTCAAAACCGTGACTCTAGGATTAATGGTATTGTGTCTTAAGGTTTGCCTATTAGACTCCTTAATGCCATTTTATCCCTGAATCCTACACATCAAGAGTAAAATATCTTGATTTTGAAAAAAAAAATATTTAGTTTTAGCATATAGGGGGTCATAAGATGACAGTCAATAAATGATTTTACACTTGTTTTTGGAGCCTAAAAAACCATGATTGGTGAATGTAAAATTATAATCACATGGGAAATATCTCAACTCTAGGAATAATGATAATGTTAAACCTAAATTTTTGTAAGAATTAAACCATTAATAGTTAAGCAAAATTATGACTAGGTATGCAAAATCGCTATTGGGAGTGTAATGTCATTACTTTCAAAGTAGTGATATTACACAACAAAGAAAATATACTAAAAAATGAAAACCATTAGTAGCTATAGCTGGTGGTTAGTGAAAAATTGTAATTCTCATAGAAAAACTATGGCTACAAAGTCATGAATACCATTTCAAAACCATAATTTCCACCTGTGCGTCCAAATTTTTCAAAAATCTAGCTCTCGTGCTTGTCCAATTAGACCTACAAGCTACCCAAAATACTTCTAACAAGCAAAGTTTTTAAATTAGGAGTAATGGTCCCTAGTGGAATCACCAAAATATAGAGTTAATTTTGATCTATTTAGACTAAACTACACATAAACATGCAATATAAACTCAAAATGCCAAACTACCTAACTAATATCTAGAACCATTAAGATCAAATGCAACTAGATGAATAAACCATTAAAACCAACATTCTAATCCTAAATCTAATTATTTCAAACCATGATTAAATGGATTAAAAATAATAAGATTGGATTGAGATTACATTAGATTCAAAATTTTGACATTTTGATTGCTTTATCAAGAATGATGGATTCCTAGATTGTTTGATCATGGATTTGGTATATTTCCTCTCTTGATTGCTCCTTTATCATGGAAATGGCATGCAAATTCAAGTTAGTTTGTTGTTAATTTTCTATGGAGGGATGGGTAGATTTAAATAGAGGAAGGAGGGAGAGGTAAAATGAATTAAAAAATCCTTAGAAGCCTTTAGATTTAGAGGCTTCTAGAGAGGAAGCGTGAGAATAGAGAGGATTCCAGAATTGGAAAATTCTAGAATCCTTTTTAGGTGTTTAATAATAATTAGGTAGGGATTAGTTGGGTGATTAGGGACTAGGTGTGTAAGAAATCCTAAGAGTAGGCTAGTAGGTGGGCCATGGAAATTTAAAAGTCCCAAAAATAATGAGTAAGTGGGATTAAAATAGGATTAAGAAATGATTAGAGGAATTAATGAAGTGGGATATGACTAAGGTTAGTAATTGAAGAGGAATGAAGGGGATGTTAGATAAGTGATTATAAAGGGGTGATATTAAGATAAAATTAGAAGGGATAAATTAGATAAGCAAAATTAGTATCGACTAATAGTAGTATTAGTGACATTAATTGAAGTGAGCAAATTTAGGTGCATATAATAATATACTTGTATTTTTATTGCATTTCTTAATACACTTCATTACATTTGATAAAAAAATGAAATGCATTTCATTACATTAGTTATTATGTAATTTCAAATAATGGAACATAATAATTACATAATGTACTTTACTTGTATCAATACCTATAAAAAATAATGGGTTTCTTTAAGCAAAACAAAACTTACACCATCCAAGATAGAAAAATTGAGTTGTGCCCTTCATTACCTATATTTGGAGAAAGTGGAGTTTTAGCTAGTCCTTCAATAATTGTGTCCTTGGTGGGATTTGTTGCCATGTTAACAGAATTAAAAGGAGGGTTCCCACATGAGCCAATTAAGGATAGGATGTTTATCATGTCCATCAATATGTGATGTTGTTTAGGTAGAGGGTTGAATCCACTACTTAAATGCCTTCATCACTCTAATTGTTTTATGGCCTTTTCAAATTCCCTATCCCTTCTATCATGCTCTATATTTTTCTCATTTTATTTTTTATATCTTCTCCTGGTCCTTATTTTCCCTTTTGATTTTATTTACAATTTTTTGTTGTTCCCTTATTTCCCTCTCAAATTGCTTAAGGGATTTCCTCTCATCAAATTTTTGTTTCATCCTTGCCTTCAATTCTTAAATCCCATTTTTAAAGGACTCTTTCTCTATAAACATTATCTAATAGTCATATGATGTGAGTATTCATGATTTCTGGCTCAAATTGAGTGCATTATTTCATGTTTTATTTACAACCCTTTCTAATTGTAATTTCAAAAAGATTGATATTTAATTTTTTTAATTAATTTTTTGTTGGATGCAATCCAAATCTTGAACTACATTTTATACAATTTCCTCATTGGCATCTAAATGAACCATTTCATCTTGTATGCTCCATTCTCCACCTGGTGCATAGTAATGAATTATTTATGATGGAATAGATGGCGATGGTAATGGAATTAACATAAAGACAATTGCTTCCATTAATTCACAATTGAGGCCAAGATTTTTTATTCCCTCTCTCAGCCATTATGGTGGGCTTGCTTACATATACAAACATACCATCTTGGTTAAAACTAAATGTTTAATCCATTTCATTGCAAGAGACATTCAATGAATCTTCACCTTTAATGTCTTTAACATTAATTACATTTGAATTTACATTTGTTTCCTCTTCAACACCTTCAAGATTTGATACATTTGCATTTATTGTTTGAATTTCAACACCTTTTACATTTATTGTCTCTTCACCTTTGACAACATTATCTTGTTGTATTCTCTACATCTTTTGCATGGTAGCTTCAATGTCTTCCTTGTTTATCCCTATCAACCTCAATATATTTTTAATAACACTAATGTCATCCTTTTCAACATGGAATATTGCACTTGGAGTCATGCCATTTGCTACTACCTCAGGGTTTAGGGGCCAAATACTTGTCTTTCAAAATCCTAAGATTATATTTTGAGGAGTTTGTGCCATCTTCAATAATTTGTTACCCAAAGTGGCCAATTCTTATTTTTTTGTATCATAACCATGATGTGTATTCATCCATAACATCCTCTCACTCTTGAAGTAGGCCTTAAATGGACCAAACACACTTACATTCAATGGATGCAATTTATGGTTAGTGTATGTAGGTAATGTAAGTATATTTATCCCTAAAGCTCTAACATATTAAATCATTTTGAAAGTGAAATATGATTTTCATGCCCATGCAACAATTCTTTCATCATCCATGCATGGGCTTGGACAACCATACATGCACCTAGTTCAAAGCTTGAAATGAAATTCTATAATTTTATTTTTGATTTAAAGAGGTAAAACCGTAAGATACTCTCCCTAGCTACATTCACATATGCAAAAATAATGATCCAATGTCTACTCTTTGAAATCATCTATGGCATACTCCTTATCCCTTTTTTGATGATGACTCACATGCCACATTTTCTTCCAGCTTGTACCCTAACCTCATTATAATTCCATATTTTGTGTGTCCCATAATTATTTTCTTCATACATAGTTCTCAAGTTATCATAAAAAACTATCACTATAGGTGACCTTAACATCATGACCCTATCTCTATCCAGTCCTTCTAGTGTTCTTATAGACAAATCAAGGTGCCCATGTTTAAGCCTTTCCACCATGACTTACTAGGGACCCATAATTGAAAGGGTTGGGCTTGGTTTCACATATTTTGAAAACTTATGATTTCAAATTTAAGATATACAACCCATGCCCCATGTCGGTTAGGTCTTTAAAATACTACACTATCTCACTTTCTTATACAATTGATAAAATAGTGGGCATCCCCCTCTTGTTAGTACTTGTAATTCCTTTTATCTAATTAGAGAAAGTATTAGATTTCATTACCCACTCTAATACTATGAAATTTGTTGAGTAACCATTATCTTCCATATATCACATTACATTTTCCATATCTTCCTTTATCTACTCAGACAACAATGACTTTTACACAATGGTAGTAATATTTATGTTGGCTTTCTTCTCTATCTAGTTGGCAGGGGGTTGGTCTACAACATATTCATTATTTTCCTACTTTTTAGTGGGTTGATTTTATTTTTTAACTTCTACATCAACAACTTTAGGAAATTTGACTCCTTTGCTCTTCATTGTTGCATGTGGCAATCTTATAACAAACTACATCTTTTTCTTAGCATTCCTCATACTGATATACAATAGTCAACAAATTATATAAGTAATTTATAATATAATGGAAACACATCAATAATATATATGAGAAATAATATTTGTAATGTTTAAAATGTGAATAAATAACACAACATGAAATCATAGTAACATATGAAAATCACATCAACATAATTTCACAGAAAGATTCTGTTTGATACATTTGACTCAACATTTATTGATATGTTAATGAAATTCTTAATTTTGATAGAAATACGTTAACATTTACTAGTATTCAAATGAAAACCTTCATGTCTTCCATCTACATACTAGTAAATGTTCAGTCTTGCAAACAACTCATATTTCAACATGACCCTTAATTTTATATTAATGGCCCATATTAATTTTGCTACGTGCCTTCACAAAATTCTAATCCAATGATAAAGTAATGTGTTCATTTTAAACTTATTATTATTCAAAAATTTAAAAAGGTTTGACATATTAGTCTATGATTGGTCAAACCTATAAAATGACTTGAAATGACAAACTAGGTGGTTTAAGTTTGTGTTCTCAGGTGAGCCCACCATATTGGTTGAAGGAGGGAACAAAAAACCTTGGATTTAATTATCAAATCATTATATAATCTAAATGTTGTAGGTAGGTATAGATTAACACATTATAGATATAAATAACACAACATTAATTTATAAAAGTCTAAATTTTGATATAAAAACAAGAACATTTATTTGTATGTGAATGAAAACTTTCAAGGCTTCCATCCACATAGCAATTTTTTTTTATTAATTTATCTACAATATCTATGATAAAGAATATTTGTAATTTTGAAAATGTGAATGAATAACACAACAACATTAATTAACATGAATATATCAATAACACAATAATAAAAATTTAAAAAAAGGTTTGGTTTGATACCTATGAATCAACATTTACTAGAATGGGAATGAAATTTTACATTTTAATAAGAAAATAATAACATTTACTCCTATGTGAATGAAAACCTTCAGTGCTTCCATCCACATAACTGAATATGTTCAATAACACATTAAACACTTTCAATTTTTTTAAGGTAGGTAATGTTTCATCCCTCTAACATGTAAAAGGATACAATATCTGTTAAACAATGAATTTTGTATTAAAGGTCATTGGGTTACTTTATAGTTCATCTCACATTTACTGTGAGTGAGTGACATTTTAACATGTCACACTGAACATCATTAACATGACACTTTAATGCGTGGAAATAGTAATACATCATAGATATAAAACACACATCAACATGAATTTATAAAATAATATGGTTTGATATACAAATAATTAAATTTGTTTTTATGTGAATGAAAACCTTATTTTTAATAGAAAGACAATAAAATTTACTAGTATGTGAATGGAAACCTTTAGGGCTTCCATTTGTGCACACCAATAAATGTTAAGTCTTTTATCCACATAATAATTTGGTTTAATATAAAAACAATAATATTTACTGATACGTGAATGAAAACCTGCATAGATTTCATTAAAATACCAAAAAGTGTTGAGTCATATCTGAATAAAAACATGTTGATATTATGGGATCAGTTACTATTTAATGTTTCATCCCTCCAACATAATAAACATGTGAAGATGGTGTGCATTACACATTATTAATGTTGTGGTCTTTATTTTCACCCATGGGGGGAGTTCTTCAAGCTCTCTCCAACTAAGCCACAAAATGGGAACAACCTCAGGATGTGGGTGTCATATGGTGAGGTTGAGCCTCTAGAGAAGGTTTACTTCCTATTGGATCTATCACCTACACTAACCTATGACTTGGAAAAGGAAGAGAAAAAGATGCTAATTATATGAAAACATGTAAAAAGGAGGTGATGCACCAATTTTTGGAACACTTATGCTTGCATAAAACACACTATAGGACATTTTTGAGATTGCTAAACATCACTTCATTCACTCTTTGAAGATATTACACATAAGTGTTTCACTAAAAGGTAAGAACTGACTATTAATCTAGCATGGGAGGGTATTTTTGCAATTCTAAACTAATCAACAGACTATATATGCACTTAGAATAACCTATGGGAGCTACCAAACACTTCAGGAAGGTGAGGGAATTCAGATAGAGGTAAAGGAAAGCATGGATTCACTTAGCCACATCAATGAACTCATAAAACACACTTTAATTCAACTTAAAAATGGAGGAATTCAATATCTATTATATCAAATAGGTGTTACAATATAAATTTGGCATAGTTAAAGCATAAGAGTCTCTGTGTCTAATAAAAATATCTAAGAATCAACACTTTTTTAATGGGAAATAAAATGGACTATATAGAAGAAAAGGGGGGGGAGAGAGAACTAAATAGATAACCCTTAATAAATGTGACCTAACCACCTTTGATCAATTAGAATCGATCCAAGGATGCTGAGTCATAATCCATCAAATAGGAATAAGTCCTTAAGGACCTTGAAACACTAAATGCCCTACTATCTTTCTCAATCATGCTTGATGTTCTTTACATTACTAGATAGTTGCTTGAGTTTACTCATTGATGTTCTTTTCTGACATTCCTTGCATAGTCACCATTTTTCCATTACTTATAAATCCTGAATATAGATCTATTATGGATGAAAACTAGTCATCCTATTAGTTTTCATATAATCATGATTGTAAATGAAGATCCATAAGCTAGGGTTTCTTGAATCTGAATAAGATGTAAAAGCTACATCTAGAAGCTCTTAAATTTTTTATAGGGCTTTAATGGTGGTAGACAATTTTTTAGGGTCTACTCTTGGCAACTTAAATCTATTTTTAATGTATTCTACCTACTCAGGGTGGCGAAATCCTTTATCCACCGTGTCTACCTTCATGGTATCTCCTTGAAATATTTGCTCTAGTTTAACTTTAAACTATATTTCAACCTCTATTCAAAGTCCCATGTCTTCAAATTTTAATATTGAGCATCGATAAGCTTACTTGTGTACCATTAGATTTGTTTTCTTGGCTTACACATGCACCATTGATTCTCTTCTATACAAATGGATGTAAACCATATATTTTTTTCTAGTTTAATGTAGTTGAGACACTTGTCACCCATCCATTTGATCTTAGGATCCACTGACCTTTTAACTCATTACTCATTGTAAGATCTACTTTGTATGATTGCACATGCACCATTGATCTATCTGGTCCCACTAATTTTGTCTTTACCTTCATGTCATTGGATCTAGATTATGCTCTCGAGATTACACCATTTATCACTTGCACATTCACCTTGGAGATCCTTTGACCTTTTGACTTGATGTTCACCATTTATCTTTGATGCATGATAAAATGCACTCCATTAGATCTTCAAGACCCAATAGCCTTGTTAGTCGATGTGCACCATTAGTTTTTTAATCTAACTAAACGTTGATAGTTGATCTTGTGAAATTTTGAATTTAAATGGCTATTTTATGAGGCCCAAATTTGACATCTATGTGTATGTATTACTTGTTAAGGATTTTTAGATCCAAGTGGTTAATTTTTACAGGTTTAACTTGATGTCCTCACACACGTTTCACTCTGCAAGCCTAAATTTAAAGTCTTATATCTAGAGATAACAAGCTCATCAAGATACCAAATTTGCAAAGGATGATCTTGGAACTAAAATGATTATGTCCATGCAATCTTTTGGCTTTGAGAGGTGTCCCAATTAAACTTATTAAATGCACAATCAAGTTGACCCATTCATTTTTGCATGATGTGCCATGACAGTCTGGTCTCTCTAGACTTGTGCATGTCATTTTTTGATCATCCACTTCATTAGGAACTTTGTTCATCTTGATCAAACCATGCCAGGACTTATAGAGTTGATCCATCTAGATGAGTTTCTATATGTAGGCCAAAATTGGCCAACATCTTTGGCAACTCAATTGAGAAGCATGCCTACTATGCTTGAGAACCCAAACTATTTATCTTGGCTAGTCTATTGGGCATGGAGTCTATGTTTTGGTTCAACATATTGATCTAAAGCTAAAATTGACTGCCCCTCTAGATAACTCCTTTTGAAATAAATAAGGACCAAAAGGAATAAAACAAAATTAAGTGCCCAAGGCACTTACTGAAGGGAAAATATAGAATAGAAGGAAAACTAACCTAAACAAAGTAAGGACCACTAACCTAAGGAAATAGAGAAAACAAGATAAAAAGAGAATAAAACTACTACTTGTGCTAATCACTTATTAAAACAAAACAAACCTAGAATAACTAACCTAAAATAAGATGCTTCCCTCTAGGATCAAATAGAAAGATATTTTATGCGCCTTAGAACTTTGAAACATGATTTCTTTTTCTTGATAGATCTCTTCTGTAGCTAAGAGAATTTTCATGTTCATGTCTTCTTGGGGAAGCAATTAGTTCCTTTACTACCAATTTTAGGTGCATGAGTTGTAGATGTGAGTCCAGCACCCAGTCATACTCCTACCAAATTTGTGGACTTTGCAAAAACATCTCCAATTCTTCTTCATTTATGAAATATTAATCATGAACATATAGACTAGCTTGATGTATGTCCTTTGAAATATTTGTAAGGCTAACCTCTAAAGGAGATGGATCTGATCTTGGGACTTCTTAAGGCCACTTGAATTCATTCTTAGCTTCCAAGAGTAGAGATATGTCTGAAGTTGAAGATAAAAGTTGATAACCATGTTTTAAAAGTTCAAACATGTCATCTTTTGAGAGGAAAACTACTTCTTGATTGATGATAACACTCCTCTTATCTTTCAATGGAACACATTCAAGTAAAGAATACCCTAAATGAAAGTTATCAAACAAATCTAAAGATTTGTTCTCATAAAGATGTAGTTCAATTGGAGATTTTTCAAACTAAATGTTAGAAGCAAGCATATCAATTCCTTGACCACAATGACCCTGTAAGTCTTCTTTTGATATCTCAAATTGGTCAATAAAAATTGCTTCATCTTCAACATCAACTTATGACTGAGCATGTTCTTAATTTCAGCTTGTTCTTCATCTTTGTTAGTTGATTGATACTTGTGTTCTACTAATTCTATAAGCTCTTGTCCTTCATGATGAATAAAAACTTTTGTATTATCAATAACTCATTAAAAACATCATTAATTTGTCCAACTGGGACATATTTCTCTTGCACATCAGTAACCTCTTCTTCATGTACTTGTTCTTGCACTTACATCTTAGCCTCTACCTCAACTTTCTCTTGCACTTGTTCCATCTTTGCATCATTATGGAAGACTAAAACATGTTTGTCCTTGACAAATGGTGTTCTAATCATGATTTATTCTTCCCAAACACTCAAGTCACCTTTATTTTCTATTTATTTAGTTGCATCTTCTTGATTTTCCTCACAAAGGATAGGCTCTTTCTCAAAGATTGGCATAATAGACCCTTGAAAATATTCAATAAGATGAAAAAGGTCTAAATAAGTTACCATAGATACCTAATTTTTCTCATGTGGATGATCTTCTTGGATCACCTTCATCTCCTCTCTTTATTGCTTTGCTTATTGAATGGATTTTCATGAAGGAAAGGCTCTAGCATTTTGAGGGGAAAGGAGTGGAGGCTGAATGATCTCCTACTTGATCTTGACTTCAGCATCTTGGCTTATGCCTAATTGTTTTTAATTCTTTCTTGATTGTTGAATCTGATTCCAAGTCATAACCTTAGGTTTAGAAACCTCTGCTTTTGCACTAGTTTTTATTATGGGTGGGAAAGAAGATACTTACTACTGAGTTTCCTTTGTAGTTGCTATTGAATGCTAGATATGCTAATTTACAAACTCAATTTGCGTGGTTAAATTAGCCTTAAAATCTTGGACCAATTGGTTAGAGATGTCTCCCTAAAAAACTAAAGATGAAGTCACTTGTATGATATTTATAAACATGGAGATTAGTCTCCTCAACATATACTTGTTTAGCCTTCTAAGGCCTCTCTTGAATAGACTTCTAGGTAGGAAAGTTAGGCAAGGTCTAAATGGAATTTTTGAGGGCTATGATAAACATTGGTTTGGCATTCATGAAGGGAAAAGGATAGCTCTATGGAAATATAATTATGATTATGATGACCTTGGGGTTCCTCATAAACTACTATCCTCTCTTCAAGATTTACTATTAGACCTATAATGTCTAGAATATCATAACTAAACTTTGAGTGACCTTACCTTATAAAAGATGCACATACCCCTTTAGATCACTATAAATTTTCTCTCATGCTCTGAATTTCATACTTAGAAATATGCTCTCTATATCTCTTCTTAGTGTCTATACTTATCATCTCTTTCTCATAGCCAAACAAAGTTTTCTTAAAGCTTGAGATGGATTGATTTGGGGCTTAATAGGTCTGTTTAAGAAGATAAAAAGATTCATGAGGGCTATTATAGGATTGGTATGAGCTTTGATAGTATTGATAAAGCTCTATATATGGTTGTTTATGCTCACCATAAGGCTGATAAATATCATGGTAGGGATGATATGGGTCATGAAGAACATAAGAGCCATGCCCTTGATAATAAATATCATGATAAACTTGATAAGGCTCATTATATCTTTGATATAACTCTTGATAAGGTTGATTAGGCTCATATGGATCATGAGAATCATGCTAGAACTATTGATAAGAAGGTGAACAATAGGGGTATCCACCATAGCTGTTCATATCAACCTCATATGTCTAATGACATGTAAAAATTGATTAAAATCTTCAATGAGACATACCTAGTCTATTTACAACTAGAATATTTGATTCAAAGTCGCCATTAGTGCTAACTTGTTTACTTCTAAAATCTGATTAGAGGAAAGACACACCAATAATCTTTTCACTCTTTCGGATCTTGGTCACACCGGGTGTGCCAAAAATTGTTGTGGTCTTAATTTGTACCCATGGGGGGAGTTCTTTAGGCTCCCTCCAACTAAGCCACAAATAGGAACAACCTCAAGAATTGGTTGTCCTATGGTGAGGTTGAGCCTCCAGAGAAGACCAACTTCTTATTGTATCTATCACCTACACTAACCACTAACTTGGAAAAGGGAGAGAAAATGATATTAATTACATGAAAACATGTAAAAAAGAGGTGATGTACCAATGTTTTGAATACTTATGCTTACATAAGACACACTATAGGATACTTTTGAGACTGATAAACATCACTTCATTAACTCTTTGAAAATATTTCACATAAATGTTTCACTAAAAGGCAAGAACTAATTATTAATCTAGCATGGAAGGGTAGTTATCCACTTCCAAACTAATGAATAGACTATATATGCACTTAGAATGACCTATGGGAGATACCAAACACTTCATGAAGGTGAGGGAATTTAGACATAGGTAAAGGAAAGCATGGATTCACTTAACTAAATCAATGAACTCATAAGACACAATTATTTCAGCTTACAAATGGAGGAATTTAGTTCTATTATATTAAATAGGTGTTATAGTACAAATTTGGCATAACCAAAGCATAAGAGTCTCTACCTCTAAGAAAAATATTTGAGAGTCACCCTTTTTCAATGGGAAAGAAAATGGACTATATAGAAAAAAGGGGAGAGAGAGAGGGAATTGAATAGATAGCCCTTAATAAATGTGACCCAACCACCTTTGATCAATTAGCATTGATCCAAAGATGTTGAGTCATAATCCATCAAATAGGAAAAAAATCCCCTAAGGACCTTGAAACACTAAATGCCCCACTACCTTTTTAAATCATGCTTGATGTTCTTCACATTATCAAATGATTGCTTGAGCTTGCTCATTGATGTTCTTTTCTGACATTCCTTGCATAGTTACCATTATGCCATTACTTATAAATCCTGAATATAGATCTATTATGGATGAAAAATAATCAGCCTATTAGTTTTCATATAATTATGATTGTAAATGAAGATTCATAGGCTAAGGTTTCTTGAATCAGAACAAGACGTAAAAGGTACATCTAAAATCTCTTGAAAAGTTTTATAGGGCTTTAATGGCATTACATGAATTTACAAGTTCTGTTCCTGATAACTTAGATCATGTTTGATCTTGCATTTATGTATTCTACTTAGGGTAGTGAAATCCTATGTCCAATGTGTCTACCTTCATGTCATCTCCTTGAAATATTTGTTTTGATTCAAATTTACACTATATTTTGACCTCCAATTGAAGTCTCATGTCTTAGACTTTTAATATTGACCATTGATAAGATTTCTTGTGCACAATTACATGTACTTTCTCAACTTACACATGCATCATTGATTCTCTTCTATATAAATGGATGCAATACATATATCTTCTACCAATTTAACATAGTTGAGACACTTTTCACCCACACATTTACTCTTATGATCCATTGACCTTTTGACCCATTTCTCATTGTTAGATCTACTTTGTACGATTGTACACACATTGTTGATCTATCTGGACCCATTGATTCTACCTTTGCCCACATGCCATTGGATCTAGATTCTAATCCCAAGATTATGCCACTTATCACTTGCATGTTCACATTAGAAATCCTTTGACCTTTTGAATTGATGCTCACTATTGATTTTCAATGCATGATCAAATGCACTTCATTAGATATTTGAGACCCATTAGCCTTGTCAGTTGATGTGCACCGTTAGATCTTTTATTTGATCGAATGCCAACCATTGATCTTGAGACATTTTAAATTCAAATGACTATTTTATAAGGACCAAATTTGATTTCTACATGCACGTCTTACTTGTTAAGGATTTTAAAATCCAAATGGTTAATTTTTATAAAATTAACTTGACATCCCCATGTATGTTTCGCTCTACAAGTCTAACTTTAAAGGCTTATATCTTGAGATAGCTAGTTCATCAAGATAACAAATTTTTAGAGGATGATCTTGGCACCAAAATCATCATGTCCTTGCAATCGTTTGGCCCTAATAAGACTCCTAAGTGAACTTATTAAATTCCTAATGAAGTTGACCCATTCATTTTTGCATGATGTGTCATCATGGTCTAGTCTCTCTATACTTGTGCAAGTAAGTTTTTTATCATCCACTTCATCAAGAACTATGTTCATCTTGATTAAACCATGCTAGGACTTCTAGAACTGATCCATCTAGGTGAGTTACAATATGCAAGCCAAAATTGGCCATCAATTAACATGCCACATTAATGGAAAAAAGGTTGCCAAGCATCTTTAGAAATGGTTGTTGCATAGTAAGAACACAACTATCTTTGAATAGGAACTTATTTACATATTATTAACACAAGTGTCTTCCAACGTGGCACTTCTTTGCATATTAATGAGACAATCATCTTCCAACATGACCATAAAATTCATAAAATAATATGGGTAGATACAAAAATAATAACATTTATGGTATGTGAAAAAATATCTTGAGGGTTGTCATGAACATATTAGTAAATGTTGAATCAGATATGAAGGTGTGCAAAAATACCATGAGCATATAAGGAATAATAACAATAACAAACATGCAAAAAGAAAAAGAAAATAGTTGTGGCTTCACTTATAGGAAACACAAATGTGTGTAACATTTCATCCCTCCAAAATGTTAAGTATTTCATTCCAAGTTTAAATATTTTTTCATTCAAACAAGCATTGCTATGTATACCATTTTTTTTAAGTCTTCTAATCCCTTTCCATCCAAACATGTATTTTTGTGTATAGCAGTAAATGTTCAATCTTACATCACAAGTTCAAATATTTTCCATCCAAACAAGCAATTGTGTGTAAAAAAATTTAGTGGGTATGCTTGTAGAAGCCATGATAAATTAGAGGCAGGGAAATATAAATGCATCATGATTATAAATAACACAACAATGTTAATGTAAAACATATCAAGAAAAATTATGCAAAGAATATTTGAAATGTTGATAAATATGAATGAATAACACAACAAATTGAATTCAAAAAATATTTTGCTTTAAATAAAAAACTAAACAATTACTAGTATGTCAATGGAAAAGTGCAGACTGCTTATCTGGAACACGATCCTCTGAAAAACTTAAGAATTCTTAAATGTTGAAGTTTTCTTCCAAATTTAATTTTTTTTTAATATGACACTCTCTATAAATCAAACATTTTTTTCTCCAAAGTGTTTTCATTTAAAGATAGATTATATGTTAACAAGATAATTTGAATTATAAATTTTGAATTTTTGTGAAGTTTATAAAATGTATTTGCATTCAATGTTGTAGGTTAACTTTTAATGTTGCAATTGGTGGAGTCAAATATTTGAATTTTTAATTAGATATGATATAATAAAATGTAAGTGGAGTAGTTAGAATATTACATAACCTCAAATGTTTGAGATTTTATATTGTATAAATTACAATCAGATATACAAAAATAACTTTTTAGGACTCAAAATATTAATAAAGCTGGTGTTTTCAAATTATTTAGACATAATTTTTTCTCTCCTAGGGTTTCCTCCATACATGTCATTGAGCCGGCCTTTAATTTTTTTCCTGCCTAGATTTATATCATATCGCATGTTGGAGAGTTTTCAATGATGTCATGGAGGTGTCCTGGTGAGTGGATGAAGTTCCTTGATAGCTTAAGTGATAATGACAAAGTGTGTAATATGCTTATCCTAGTATGCTTGAAGTAGGCTTTGTTGATCTTCAGGGTTTGACTACTTAAAGATGATTAGGGATGAATTTGAGGTATTGAACATGTGAAATGGGTCATATTAAAAGTCAATAATGATTTGAGTGCTTGAGTTTATGATTAAAATTCATCTGATAGTCCATAGTTTTCATTTAGACCTTTTGGGTCCAGTGGCAAAAAATTTGAGTAGGTAGTTTGCTGACATAACCATTACCACATATAGATGAATCAAGGGGAGTTGGTCATATAGTTGTGATAAAATTTATGCCTAGTTGATATACACTAAATTTAAGGTCATGTGATGAAGTGAAACATAAGATATGCAAATGTAAAGTTAGGCTTTCAGGTAGTTTGACAATATTTTCCCATAGTCAAATTTTCAATGTGGCAAGAAAAGCTGAGCAGGCATTGTGTGGTAGTTTCAGGAGAAGTTGATCACATGGGTTTATTAAATTATTTTCCTAGTTGATATGTGATAAATTTAAGGTCATTTAATGAAGTTCATAAAAATTTATACATGTGAAAATTTGGCCTTCTAGGCAGTTCTAGGCATTGTTGACTCTACAATAGAAAAATATGAATGAGCAGATTAATGACATTATATCTTACATATTCAAAGGTTTCAGGAGTAGGTTGATATATGAATAGATTATCCTATATTATGAGATCATATGGCTCAAGTTTTAAGTAGTGATATTGATCAAGGCAAAAGTTATTAAGGAGCAAATATGGCCTTCTAGGCATATTGCAATGGTCCCCATACTTAACCAAATTTGTGAAGGGTAAAGACCATGACCAAATGGAGATCCAATAGCTCACGGACATTCATATAGATCAATATATATGGTACATGTTGAGTCAAATGAGTTGAAGTGTTCATTTTTTAATGTAGCTAAATATCAATCTCTTTACAAAAAGATAAACAAAGCATGTTTGTTCTAAGGTGTCATGAAGTACTGAGATGAGGATAAGTGTTTGATGTTTAACATTGAGCAGAGGTAAAGTTCAAGATTCTTATAATATATAATGGTGAGTGGATGTTCATACATATATAAATAAATGGCATGTATTGAGTGAGATGATTTTAAGGTGTCTAATGTGTAACATAGATAAAGACCAAGATACGCATAGGAGATCAATGGTGTGTATGTGTTCAAGATTACAAGATTGCATGAGATAAGGTCAATTATTCAAAGTTTAACATTTAGGTAGTGGTGCACTATGATTTAATGTTCAATTAAGATAGATGGTGCATATTTAATATAATACTCAAAGGCACAAGATGTGTTTTAAGTGACCAAAGTTTAACTGTGACCGTCTGTATTTAAATATTCAAATTTGCAAAGGAAAAACTAGTGCTCAATTTTTATGTTATATCTTTCGATCTATGCATAATTTATTCATGGTGTAAAAATAAAATTTGTATAGGAATCTAAGGCATATCTAGAAATATATTTTTGAATATATTAAAGTGTGTATATTCAAATATATTAAGGTTCAACATTCAATGTGTGTTTGTGCATGTTGTACAAGTAACCTGAGAAGGGTATTTGAGTTATGATTATTGATAATTTGATATCTTAAAATGAAATATTAATCAGAGCATGTTGTAAACCCAATGAGGATGTTCTTTGTGCATTATTAATATTTGACCAATCATATCCATTATAAATAAAGGTTTAGAAATTGACTATGTGTTCACTCATAATGGTTGTTTTACAAAATGTTGTTTGGGTAAATTATGTTTAAGTAGAAGGGTACTATGATGGTTGTTGGCACTTAGGGACATATAGATCATGTGACATGGGTTCATGAGTTTTAAAGTGTTCTTATGTTCTTATTTTTCTTGGAGAAGTGTCAAAGAGGTGAATGGGTCATTGTAGGACCTAAAAGGTGACTTAGGCCTATTTGAAAGTGTGTTGTGCTTAAGCGTGACCCATGTTAGATGCCTTAAGGGTGAAGGAATGTATTATGGTTGATAAGGAAATATTGTGGACTTGATAATTCAAGAACGATCTATAAATAGTAAAATAAAATATGAGGGTTTTTATACTTTTACAAAGATTGTGTGAGAGGAGTATGCATTGAAGCAAAAAAGAGAGGATAGGTAGTGTGCATGTTAGATGAGTTGATGAGAAGAATAGTTTGTTGACTATGTGTATGACCTATAAGTCATATTTTTGATGAAAAATTAATTTTATTTTAGTTTTATTATATGTGAAGAGGTCTGAGTATGCATATGAGGATAGTTTAAGTAAATAAAGATAGAGATTGTGGCATGCCTATGTGAGAGGCATTTATCAGATAAAAAGGGAGTTTGTGTAGGGGTTAGAAAAATAGAGATTCATCATCAAGTGCTGAAGACATTAGTTTTAAGGTGGAGGTTTTCACTTCAAAGGAAGGTCTAAAGGACTTGATCTTACTTAGGGGTAGTTTCTCCTTATAAAATAGGTGTTTCTTAAAGGCCTTTGGTCAAAAGGATTGATCAAGATTTTGGGTTGAAAGGAATTGACCAACAGGTATTCAAGAGGACTTGATCATCTTAGGGGATGGTACTCCTTTTGGAATTTTTTTCACTAAATTCTGGTCTAAAGGATGACCAATCTCTTGTTTGTAATCTCTTATAAGATAAGTAGTCTATGTGTTCTAGGCTTGAGATTGGGTTTTATTTCCCATGAGGGTTTCCCATAAGATCTATGTGTTGTGTGTTTGATCTTGTATATGCATTGAATGAATGAGCTCTCTTGTTAATGTTTATTGATCAATTTAATATATGCTAATTGTTCAATAGTTTGAAAGGATTGGAATTGAAATATATGGGCTCACTGATTCACCCCCCTCCCTCTTAGTGATTATACCTCTAACAATTGGTATCAGATTAGGTCCTTTGGTAAAGGCTTGACAACTTGAAGGTGATCTAAGGTAAAATATGGGTATTCATTAAATTCAAGGAGGTTTCTCTACCAAGCAAACACCAATGTTTAATGGATTTAATTATTATTTTGGGAGTGCAAGGATGAGGACAAAGATTATGTCCCTAGGGTTTGATGTATGTTAATATGTTGTGGATGGTTATGTTGTTCTTACTCCTCCTCTATCTAGTGTTGTAGACAAGAATCTATTTGAGAATAATTCTAAGGTAATGAATGCCATTACTTGTGGTGTTATAGAGATTGAGTTCACCAAGGTAATCCATTGTAAATATGCTAAAGAGATATGGGACAAAATGTAGATAAATTATGAAGGAGATTCAAAGGTTAAGCTTGATAAGTTATAGACTAACGTAAGGTAATTTTAAATTCTCAAGATGAAGGTAGAAGATTCTATGGCATCCTTTCTGCAAAGAGTTGATGAGATTGTGAACATCATCAATAGTCTTGGAGAGAACTTTGAAGAGGCTGTTGTAGTTCAAAAAGTATTAAGGTCTCTATCCCTCAAGTTTGATCTAAAAATATCTACTATAGAAGAAAGTCATGATCTTACTCAGTTGAAGATGGATCAATTTCATGACATCCTTACTACCTATGTGCTGAGAGTAAATGATGATATACCACCAAAGAAGGAAGCAACTTTCAATATTGAAATGAAGCCAAAGAAGAAGTTCTAAGGTAAGAAACCTAAGGAGAATGACATTTTTGATATAGATGAGGATGAACTAATTTCTTTGATTTCAAGGAAATTAAAAATGGGTTTAGGCAAGTATAAGGGTAAACTACCCCTCAAGTGCTTCAATTGTGGAGAGGTAGGAAATTTTGCTAGTAAGTGCCCTCATAAATATAAGAAGGATGATGATTAAGAGCATGATCAAGGTCATGATGATGGAAAGAGATCATTCAAGTCTAATAAAAGCAAAAAGGGATTTAGAAGGTTTGACAACAAGAAGAAGTACTTCAAGGACAACAAGAGTCTCTACACCAAATAAGATTGTAGCTCATCAGATGAGAGTGAAGTTAATGACTTAGAGTATGATCATGAAGATGATGGTTCTACTAAAGATGAAGCCCTCTTCATGGTTGAGGAAGGTAGTTGCTCACATCAAATAGAGTCTACTTGGAGTGATTCAAATGATGATAAAGATGAGGTGGACTATGAAACTAAATTGATAGGCCCTGGAAGAACTGAATATTGAGAAGAAAATCAATAAGAATATGAAATCTAAACTCAAGGACTATGAGGAGAAATTCAGTGTATTTGAGGCAAGACTAAATGAAGACACCAAGGAGCATGAAGAGATGGTCAAGCATCTCAGTTGTCAACTAGAAATCCTTATACAAGCCTAAAAGCTAAATAAGATGAATAGGCAAGGTATGTAATTGAAAATGAGTCACTAAAAACTGAGTTAGTAAAGAGATTTAGTAAGGTGAAGTCATTTGTAAGATTTGAAAAGAGCTTAAGTGATCTAAACAATATTCTAAGTGATCAAAAGCATGCAAGTGATAGAAAAGGTCTTGGATACTAAGAAGAACCACTGAATGTAACTCAAGACAAGATGAAGACTAATGTGAAAATGGACTTTGTCATACTTTGAAGATAAATCATTACATAAGGAATGAAGGTGTTGGTAGAATGAAGATAAATTAGATCAAACAACCAAAGGCTGAGGCATGCAAATTTCAATGGTTATTGCTATACTTGTAATTAGTTTGGGAATAAAGATAGAGAATAAAAGAGACCTATTATAAATGAGTTTGCATGGAATTATGATGTGATCTGTAAACTAAAAAATACAAGTGTACTACATTCGAAAATCACTTGTTCATGTTTATGAGATCTTTCAAAATTTTACTTTCTTGTGTTTAATTTTGCATAAAGAAAGTAAAATCAGAATTAAAATGAAGATTAGAATGCAATAATAATCAGAGAAAATTAAAGAAAACACCAACAAGTTGATAACGGAGTTTGGCTTCAATAGCCTACATCTCTGGGTCCGTTCCAAGTGAGGACCGTTCTATTAAAATGCTACAACAAATGGCTTCAAAAACCTTTACAAATCTTCAATTTCATCTTCTCTAATCTTTATATGCCTACAAATATTTATTTTAGACCTGAAAACAAAAGCCCAAGCTTGTACAAAGCAAAATCAAGGCTCTAATCCTCTTATTTCTCTTTACACAGTCAGAAATCCATGTCAAAACAAGTAAAAATAACTCCCTTTTATAACACTTTAGCCACCATGGCTGAAGCGGTCAAGACCTTAACTTTTTACATGGGAGGTCAAGGGTTCAAAACCTCCTTCCTCCATTCTAGGCACTTAGGCTCTCCTCCCTAGGTGCCAAGCATGCAATTTGAATTTTCTTCCCTTCATCTTAGGCGCTTGGCTTAAGTTTTGTCCCACATTTGCTGGGCATGGTTATTTTACATGCTTTTAATAGTAAACTTGCTGACCTTTTCAAATGAGTAAGATTTGGGTGCCAACTTTGGATGCCACATAGCCTAGTCAAATGCCTATATGCTTGTTTAGTGGAGTATTTGGTGGGTGGCGTGGAGGTTTGGCACCTTTAATACATTTGAACTTATCAAATACCATGTGCATAAAAAAAACACCTAACCAATATTTTTTTCTCTCTAATTATTTGCCATGTGTCAAATGGAGATTGGTCTACTTGGCATTCCGTAATTGTGCCATGTCACCTTATGACACCAAATTTTTTTACCTGTTGAACCAAAACTTCAACGGCCTATAACTTTTGCATACGGTGTCCTTTTTGCAAACCACAAAAAGCGTCAAAAAGCTCTTGATGAGTAATACAATGTGAAAATGATTTGAACTGAATTTGAAGACTTTTGTAAAATAGAACGATACATGGATCCATTTGGATCATGATGGGGGTCATCAATCAAAATGTGTGAGCAAGGTTGAGTGTTTCAATTGTCTTGATAAGGGACAGTTTGCTAAGTATTATCCAAATAAGGTAAGGTAAGGTGAGTCTTCTTCAAAAGGAGTAGTTTGTCTCAATAGTTATGACATAGGACACTTTGAAATATTTTGTCCATATCAGGTAGGGAAAGTTGAGTTCACTTCAATAACAATGGTTTGTTATAACTATGAACATAGAGGTTACATTGCTAGATTTTGCAAGCAAAGGCTTAAAAATTAGAATAAGTTTAATCAGGCTCTTATAGTGCAAGGAAGAAGGTAAGTTAACTCATGGAAGACAAAGGTGGTAAGTATGCATCATGATGAGACTGAAAGTCCATGTAATCTATTTGTTATGGTGGAGAATGGTACAAAAGGTAAAGAGTGCTAAGGGCTCTCATTATTTGCTCATGTTATGAATGAAGAGACCAAGCTCAAAGAGAAGACCAAGTTACTGGTTGAGGCTAGTTTTGAGATGTGTATGGATCCAAGTGAACATCTTACTATTATTGAGAAAGTATCATTAAAAAACATTAATTTTTAGTAACTATTGATGACGTTCTAAGCTACAAGGAAGATTCTATAGATGAAAAGGTATGCCATGAATCTATGTTATCTCCATGTATTGTCAATCCAATCATAGAAGAGAAGGATAATGTTGTAGTGAATGAGCATGTTGCTTCTCTTAAGCCTAAGAACAAGAACTAAAAGTATGATATGACCAAGGAGGAGAAAGAATATGAGGAGTTATGGGCAACTCCTAGTTTCACATTATTCTAGGACATTGTGAAGTAGGATGTCTCTACCTATGCTTCTTAAGAGACATATTTCTTATGGAAAAGCAAGTTTTTGTGCTCAAGATCATAATTCAAATCTATATAAAGACTTATTTTGATATTAGAATGTCATTAGTTAAGGGGGAACAACAAGTTCATGAGCTTTCTCTTTAGGTTTATGAAGGAGCTATAGTATAGGATCATAATGGGTGTTTCTAGGTGGATTAATGAGATTGATGGAGGGTCAAGAAGAGTTTGGTGCTCAAAAATGTCTGTTTACTTATTTATGATGTGTTCTACGTGGTTATATATCTTTATGATCCTATTTGTGCCTTTTAGAAGTTTTTGTGTGTCCTGGGTTTATCTGTCTTATTGTAGGTCAAAAGCTATGGTATAATAAGTCAAGGTTCCCAGACGTGTGGAAACTCAAAACTTGGTACAAAAGTGCATGATGGTTATTTTTCAGGTGTGTAAGAAGTTTTAGAGGTGGGCATTGACTAGAAGGAGGTTTGTTAACCCTATTTATTTTGATATTCTAAGGTTTTGGGCTATGCTAGAAATCTAAGGCTTCTTAATAGGTTAAGTGGGCCAAATGGGTTGTCAAATCATGTTTCACAGAGATTTGAAGGTTTATGGTTTTCAAATTATTCATGTTTGTTCAAGATGGAGGCCTAATTGGTAAGTTGGTTTGTGAAGGAAGTATGTTGCAAAGGATGAGATAGGTGATTAAAATTAGTGTGATTATAGGGGAATATGAGAGTGTTCTATATATGAAGTTTCATATTTTGAAGATATGTCTACTAAAAGTTATGGGTTCTGCAAGTTCCAGGTAGGGCTATAAGGAGTCTAGACAGGGCTAGTGTGAAGATTTAATGTTTTTGATTAGTATTAAAAAAATATAAAGGTATGTATGTTTATATGAGAGTTATTAGGTTGGTTTAGAGCTTGTTTTCTATTTGGTGAGTGGCATGAAGTTTTGTTGGTGGTCCTTGAGGTGGTTTGAGAGAAAAGGCTAGTAAGCTTGTATGGTGGTTCTTCACGGTGTATGGAGATCTAAGATTCTCAAATAATTCCATTGATAAAATATCTTAGTGGGAGTCCTTCTCAGATGTTTATTTATGATTTCCATAAAATTTCAATCTTTTGTGTGTTCTTTCTTCATTGGTTATAGTGCTTGGTTTAAGAAGAGTGTTGACATGTAGCAAGAGGAAGTTGTCAAAGCAAGAAAAGGTAGGCTCAAAGTAAGGGGGAGTTTTTACTATCTTTACAAGATGGTATTATCCTATTTTTATTCTTTTCATGTTCTTAATATTAGTTTGTTCCCACTTTTTCATTGTGTCAAAGGGGGAGAAAGTTCCTATTTTGAGAGCGCTTGAAGAGAGAGAAGGAAGGTGAGTTGTATATTATTTTATGATGGGTGTTGACATTAATGAAAAAGGGGGAGACTATTAGAGAGTTTTAAATGATTTCATGGTGATGTTGTGGATGTGTTCTAATGAGTGAATGAAGTTCCTTGATATCCTAAGTGACAATGACATAGTGTGAAATATGTTTATCCTGGTATGTTTGAAGTAGGCTTGGTTGATCTTCAGAGTTCAACTACTTAGAGATGACTAGGGATGAGTTTGAAGTATTGATCATGTGTAATTGGTCATATCAAAAGTCAAGAATTATTTGAGTGCTTGTGTGCATGAGTGGAATTCATATAGTAGTCCATAGTTTTAATTTATACCCTTTGGGTCTAGTGGTAGAAAATCTGAGTAGGCAATTTACTGATGTCACCATTACCACATATAGATGAATCAAGGGGAGTTGGTCATATGGTTGGGATAAAATTTATGCCTAGTTACTATGCACTAAATTTTAATTCATGCAAAAAATTCAAACATAAGATATGCAAGTGCAAATTTGGGATCCTAGGTAGTTTGACAGTGTTTCCCCATAGTCAAATTTGCAATGTGGTAAGAAAACCTGAGTAGGAATTTTGATGTAGTCATATTTCACACATGTAGAAGTTTTAGGATAATTTGATCATATGGATTTGTTCAATTTTGTGCCTAGTTGATATGCAATAAATTTTAGGTCATGAAATGAAGTGCATCCAAAGTTATGCATGTGCAAAGTTGGCCTTCCAGGCAGTTCTAGGCATAATTGGCATTGTGGTAGAAAAATATGAATGAGAAAATTAATGGCATTATATCTTGCATGTGCAAAGGTTCCATGAGAATGTTGATACATAAATATATTATACTATATGATGAGATCATATAGATCAAGTTTTAGGTCAAGATATTGATCAAGACAAAAGTTATTAAGGAGCAAAGATGGCCTTTCAAGCAGAATGCAATGGTCCCCATACTTAGCCAAATTTGTGAAGGGTAAAGACTAGGACCAAATGGAGATACAAGAACTCATAGGAATTTTTATAGATCAAGATATATGGTGCATGTTGAGTTTAATGAGTCATTTTTTTTATTGGTTAACTTATCTAAATATTGGGCTCCTTACAAAAAGATCAATGGAAAATTTTTGTTCCAAGGTGTCAAGAAGCAACGAGATGAGGACAAGTGTTTGAAGTTTAACATTGAGTAGAGGTAAAGATCAGGATTCTTATAGGATATAATGGTGAGTAGATGTTTTTACATATATATATCAATGGTGTATATTAAGTGAGATGATTTCAAGGTGTCAAATTTTTAACACAGATAAAGATTGACCTATGTACAAGAGATCGATTTTGTGTATGTGGTCAAGATTTTAAGATTGCACAACATGAGGTCAGTTGTTCAAAGTTTAAAATTTGGGAAGTGGTGAAATATGAGTTAAATTTCAAATAAGATTGAAAGTGTGTATTTAATTTATGATGATAGGGCATGATATGCATTTTAAGTGACCGAAGTTTAACTATGATTGTTTGGATTTAAATATTCAAATTTGTGAAGAAAAAACTAGTGCTCAGTTGCTATGCTATATCTTTTAATCTATGTAGAATTTTCTCATGGTATAAATTTTTTTTTATAGGACTCCAAGGAACATCTATAAATATATATTTAAATATCTGAAAGTGTGTACAGTCAAAGATATTGAGCTTAAAAGTTGGCTGTGTGTTTGTGCATGTTCTGCAAGCAACCCAAGATATTTGAGTTGTGCTTATTAGTGATTTGATGTTTTCAAATGAAATATTGATTAGAGAGTGTTGTAGACTCCATGAGGATGTTATATTTACATTATTAAGGTTTTAACAATCATATCCAGTATGAACAAAGGTTTAGAAACTGACTGTGTGTTCACTCATAATGGTTGTTGTACATAATGTTGTTTGAGAAAATTATGTTTAAGTAGAACGGTACTATGATGGTTTTTGGAACTTAAGGTGGACCTATAAATCATGTGTCATGGTTTAATGAGTTGGAAAGTGTTCCTATGTTCTTAATTTTCTTGGAGAAGTGTCAAAGAGGTGAATGGGTCATCCTAGGACCTAAAAAGTGGTTTAGGCCTATTTAAAAGTGTGTTTTTCTAAAGCATGACCCATGTTAGATGCCTTAAGGGTGAAGGCATGTATTTTAGTCGATAAGGAAATATTATGGACTTGATAATTCATAAATACTCTATAAATAGTGAAACTAAATGTGATGGTTTCTAGACTTGTGCAAGGCTTGTGTGAGAGAAGTATGCATTAAAATAAAGAAGAGAGGATAGATAGTGTGCCTATTGTATGAGTTGATGATAACAAAAATTTTAACTATATGTATGACCAATAGGTCATATTTTTTATGATAGATTAGTGCTCTTTTAGTTTGAGGATATGCAAAGAGGTCTGAGTGTGCATATTAGGACAATTTGAGTAAATAAGGAGAGAGATTGTGGCATGCCTATGTGAGAAGCATGTATGAGATAGAGAGGGAGTTTGTGCAGGGGTTAGAAAAATATAGATCCATCATTAGGTGTTGAAGAAATCATTTCTAAGGTAGAGGTGTTCACTTTAAAGGAGGGTCTAAAGGGATTGATCTTATTTAGGGAGAGTTACTCCTTATGAAATAGGTGTTTCACTAAAGGCCTTTAGTAAAAAGGACTTGATCAAGGTTTTGGGTCAAAAATACTTGACCAATAGGTGGTCAGGAGGACTTGATCATCTTAGGGGCTGGTGCTCCTTGTGGAAATTTTGTTTCACTAAATTTTTGTCTAAAGGACTTGACTAGTCTCTTAGTTGTAATCACTTATAGAATAAGTAGTCCATGTGTTGTAGGCTTGAGAATGGGTTTTATTCCCCATGAGGGTTTCTCACAGGAACTATGTGTTGTGTGCTTGATCTTGTATATGCATTTAATGAATGAGCTCTCTTGTTAATTTTGCCTGATCAAGTTGATATATACTAATTTCTTAATAGTTTAAAAGGATTGGAATTGAAATTGAAATATCTAGGCTCACTAATTCACTTCCCCCTCTTGGTGATTATACCTCTTAACATCATAACCTTAAGTCACCCATGGGAATTGCATTTATTATCATTTAGGGTTTCTCACCTTTGAGTGAGGCCAACCTTTATAATGACTTCTCTCCATCTATCATGACTATTTTAGCTATGGAAAATAATGATGGAGCATCAAGCAAAGTCCCCCTACAAGCACCCAAAGAAGTTTGTCCTAAAGGTTTCCATGAGGTAATGATTTAAAACCTGATCTTATATTGCCTATTCCTAGATTTAATTCTACATATCAATGGTTAGATCAATTTTTTTAATAGGATATTTTTTTGTGATAATTCCCTTGAAAATTATACTATGATCTTGGGTTCAAACTCACTGGGTAGCTCATGGCATTAAGCTAGAGAGCATCTAGAACATGACAAAGGGTTTTTTTCTCTTTCACTTTTTCAACCCTTCCCATGCTGAAGGAATCCTCCATAAGTCTTCCACTTGGTATGTCAGGAACTCACTCATGGTTCTCTCCCTTTGGACATGAAACCTTGTGGTCTCCAAGCACACTGATCTTAAGGTCCGAATTTGCATTGAATTTCTAGGCCTTCCACTCCTCTAATGACACTTTATTCACCAGAAAACATCCTCCATAGGCTATGTATTTTGTCATGAAAAAATCTAGTTCTACTCTGCTAGATCATAAGAAAGGGTCTGTGTAAAAGTGAACCTCTGTTGGGACCTCAAGGAGTTTGTGGAAATTCAGGTTGGGGATGTGAGGTACTCTCAGTAAGTCCTATATATCAACTTGCCTAACAATTATTTTATCTGCCAAGCCATATACCATAAGATATGGGATTTTCTCCTTTAGTTGGCTTGTAATAATGTGTCCAACTCCTCCTCCTCTCCCCCAATCCCTCCCCTAAAATTGGAAAAAAACCAACTGAGGATGGATGGACTATGGTAGGGAAGAAGAATAACCAATGCAAAGCTACAAATATAGTTGTTACTCCCAAAGGAAGGAATCTATCTTCAAGTAATTACCCGTAAGAGTAGGCTCCTAATGAGAAAGATCCTTCTTAGGTTGAATCCCTAAAATTGGTAGAAAAGCCCCAAGTACTTAACACCCCTCAAGCTACTAGCATTTTGTCCCAAGGTTTCAAGGCCTCTGTGCCTAATTATTTTAGTTTTTTAGACTCACAACCATCCATTATTACACTTATTGCTTATTGAAATATGCCTAAATTCTCTCATAACCCTCCTCAAAGGAGTGATGAGGTAGAGAAAGGAGAGTACCAGGTTGACCCTATTGTGAGGAAGTAATTTGATGAGTTTTTAAGCGCCAATAATGGGTACTTTCTATAGAATCGATATGATACCCTAGAAGGTATGAACTCAGAGGACATGTCCTTCAACACCCACCATCTATGAATTATTTTTCATGGAATGGTTGGGGTCTCACAGACCCAAAATTCAAGTTTGTTGTGTGTGATTTCAGAAGGAAGTTTCTTGAGATGGACTTTTTTTGTCTACAAGAAGTCAAAGTGGTGGATTTTTTTATTGATGGATATTAGTAATTCCATCTAGCATGATAGTATCATTATTCATAATAATGATGGGGTAGGATGTGGAGGGGTGATCACATTCATTTATCCAAGGTGGTGACCTCACTTAGTGCAATCTAGCATGGACTCCACCAACTGGTTAATATGGGCTCTTTTTAGCATTAAAATCCACTCTTTTGGATTTATTAATATTTATGCCTTGAATGATGATTTGGAGCATACCCACTTATGGTGGTGGATAGCGGATGATCTCCCTGATGCCCATTGGGTATTATGTGGTGACTTTAATATGGTGGTATCTCTCAAGGACAAAGTGAGACACTTGCCTATGAGGTGGGCAGTTGGTGAAAGGGAGGTGTGGTTTTACATGTGCACTAAATAGGGCCTTTATGACCCTAATTTAATCTACCAACTTGTAGATGGAGTTTGGTACACCTAGAGTAATTTCAAGGAAGGCCCTACTCGAGATCTAAAGTGTCTATATAGGGCATTGATATCCACCTAACCATATTTGTCCTTTGATAATGGTTTTTCCCCTTCAGTGTAGGCACTGCTAAATTTTGGGCTTTTTGACAACTCCCCTATTCGGTTCAGAGAGACATGGTAGTTTATGTAACCCAAAGTCCACAAAATTTAATTCTTCATAAACACTTTTTTGCTTAAACATGGGCCCATGATTGCACATATTAGGAGAGTTTAGAATTTGGATCCACATCCTTCCCAAGAATTTGGCTAGATTCTTCGGTGTGATGATTCCATTAGAAGGACCTTTCACTTTTTATGAACCTATGGCCTCCAACTTACTAAAATTTAGAGACACTCTTACTCTGCTACTTCCTTAGAGCTGAACCATATGAATTTAACCTTAGAAAAGGATCTCTTTAATGAGATATAGTAGGTCAGAGTTTCCTCTTTATGACACCACATTCAAATTATAGACAAATATAATGCTTGGGGAGTCCAAGTTAAAGCCAAGATTTATTGACTTAAGATAGGGGAAAAAGCTTCAAAGGAGTTATTTCAAATGATACAAGCCAAAAAATCAAAGAAGAAAATTCAAGTCATCTCTGAGGATGGAAAAAAACTTATAGAGACCCCACATATTGTTTAAGACTTTTTCCACCATTATGAACAAGTGTTTAAAGATCAAGCATCCTCAACTAAGTGTGAAATAGCCCTCTAATAATGCTTCTTAATGCCATGAAAACTCACTCCTACCCAGTGAGTGGCTTGTAATAGGCCCCTCATTATTGAATATTTACATGAGGTAGTGTCTCACATGGCTAATGACAAAGCTCCTGGTATTGATGGATTTCATTGAGAATTATATAAAACCCTTTAGGACCTCGTGGGTAGTGACTTACATAAGGTTTATCAAGAAGCATTTTGATCACATTCATTAGGTAAAAATTTAAATAAAGGAAATGTTAAATTCATACCTAAGTAGGGATATCCTGAGTTGATATAAAACTAGCAACCCATCACCCTCCTCAATGTCTCTTATAAAATCATTGCCAAGGCTCTAATTATCTAGTTGCATAATGTTAGATTGTGGAGCTAAAAGCTTCACTGATGCAGACATGGAGGAGGGTGCAGAAGGGTTGCTGAGTGTCACAGACACCGGCGCCGGTCAAGCCAACCGACATCGACAGAATAAGGCAGGAGAGCAACTGACGTCGGTCAGAGATCGGCTGACGTTGGTGACCCCCAGGCGGATAGGGACCGGCGTCAGTCACCTGTGTGGTTCGACTGTGAGTATATTACAGGTAGTTGGTTGATGAACCAAGTGTTTGCATACTTAGTGCTAATTATAGACTGAGAGCTGCGGATCTAATTATTGTACTAGGTGTCTAATTATTGTTTGGATGAGATCTATATAATAGACTCATGGTTGTATTGTAAATGTGTGCTAGGGAGTAAGAGAGCATAATTATAAGCTCCTTTTGTGTGTGAGGTAGAGCAATGGTGTGTTCCTCCTAGTGCCATAGTACCAAGGTGGGTGCTGGATTGGAGAATCAACAGGGTTCTTCAAGAGTGTATGATCTTGGTCATCAGGTGAGCATGGCTACGATAGGAGATCTACATGGTAAGTAAGATCATTGATATGCAGGTGTATGTGTGTGCAAGGTCAAGGTTCATAGGTGTGTAGAACCAGCTTGATCTATAGGTTGAAGATCAGATAGGACAACAACACAATAGGGAGCAGTATCAGGAGAGATCTACTTGGAGTACAGGTGTGTACTTGTGGAGTGCGTGGAGCACAGGTATAAGGTGAACACCAACTCAGTGTGTGAGTTGGGTGTTGGGACCTAAGAGAGAGAGATTTGAGGAGAGAATTACTATTTACTTGAGGTGTGGGAAGCCTCTGAAGAGGTGGTGGAGAAGAAGTGGCATCTTCTTTATTGTATTCTTTTCTGTATGAGTATTAATACAAGTTGTGTATTGTCTCTCATATCTTGTGTTATTTTTGGATTCTAGTTACTTGTTGATTCTGATTATTTCTGTATATTAAGTTGCTTGGTATTTGGTAATCAATTGTGTGCTTTCGGTGTTTCGTATTCCCAACAAGTGGTATCAGAGCTAAGGTTGCAGGAAGCGGTTTTGTGTTTGGTTACAGGTCACTCTCAGGGGTTTCTGATTGAGTGGGAGTAGAGCAATGGCATATCAAAGTAAGCTAAGGATGGAGGAGTTGAAAAGCACAGATGGTCACTTATGGTCCGATGGAAAGAAAGAGCAGGTAAAAGAAAATTGTTGGTTTGTGGAAGATCAGCATGGAGGAACTGAAGAAGTAGATGTTGCAGGTGATGTGGCACAGGATGCTCTAGGAGGTTTCTTGGATAAAGTTGAATCTTGTCTTATAGATTCAGTTGCCTCTTTCCATGCAGCCCCAGATAGAGGAGCTGGTGAGCCTTGCCAAAGAATTGGCAAAGGGGAAGTGAAGCTGAAATTGTAGGCGGCCAACACATGGGTGTTGAAGGAGGTCATGTAGGTCCCAGGTTTGGAGATGTGGCTAATTTCTTCAGAAGATTTGGGTGATGGGAGATGTACGAGAACTCTCATAGTAGATGCACTTGAATTAGCTGGTGGTAAGAAAATAGGTACTCTTTATCTACTTGTTTATATTACTGATTCTTCTTTTGTTGCAGAGACGTGGCTTCTTAGGCTTGGTTACATGAGCAGGAAGGAGATGCATGTTCTTAAGCGGAAGATAGATATATTTGACAGGCTTAAGAACTGGAAAGCCTTGGTGTTCTTGGAGGAGATGGTGGATAGAGACCAGTGGATGGGCTGGATACTTCTGAGCAGGGCAGTTTGGACATGGAGATTGATTCAAAAGAGCTCGTGGGTAAAAAGTCATCACTCACAGGAAACACAGGTACCGGCGTCGACAGGAAAACTGACATCAATGGTAGTATGTAAGACTGACGTCGGTCAGGAGGACCGATGTCGGCAGAAGAGGACATCGATGATGGCAGGTTGGTAGTCAGGATAGGCACAGGAACCGATGTCAGTCAGATGCAGACTGTGAGGTGGTCGAGGTCGATCACTGTAACGAATTTTCGAGTGGACAGCAAGCTGTCAAGGAGTCTCAAACACCCATATGGAGGACTGAAGACATAAGTAAGCCTCAAATTCATTGTTCCTCTTCTTTATACTAGTTGCTAACTGCAGAGCAAGAAGGATCCAGGAAACAGTGGGAGCGTGGCATGGAGAGATTGCAGAACCAGACGGAGATTTGGTAGGGTTGCCAGCCGGTATGTTAACACTGAGAGATGAATGGATTCCTTAGTTGAAGAATAGAGAGAATGGATACGTGAGATGGAAGGCTAGGGATATGGTCTTGAGGAGCTACAGGACGGTGGGATAGGACTGACAGGTGGTACCAGGAGGATGACAAAGCAGGGCTTTAGTCAATGTCAGTATAACCATTGTGTTTGACTTACCAGGTAGATGATGGTTGCAACATCATTCTATTGCTATATGTAGAGGATGAGCTTGGTACAGGTTCAGACATACAGGGGTTTGCTGAGCTAAGGGTAAGATTAGTTCAGTGGTTTGCTATGAAGAATTTAGAGAAGCGAAATTCTTCGGCATGGGAGACATGGGAGATCACAGGGTGATTTTGTTTCCAGTGGGAGCTGATGTGAATCAGGTGTTGGTGAGATGCAAGATGCAAAATTGAAGCGCACCAAGGGCTGGACAATTTAGTGTCCAAAATCACATGAGGTCTAGTATAGACCTGAGTTTGCCCAAGCAGTGGGTGTTGTCAGAGAGTTAGGAGCCAATTCGGAGAAGTGAATTTTCAGGTATTTGAGAGAGACCAATAGTAGGGATTCATGCTAGTTAGGTTCAGGACTTCACTACATGAGATTGTAGGAACGAATGCAGCAAGGTACTCGGATGACAGGGAGTACACCATAGGTTGTGTGGTGGGTGGTCCTCAGGGTTGTGCTTGAAGAGGGATACAAACCAGGAAATAGATTAGATGGAGTATAGGTACAGATACAATGTAGCTATTTATCTCCAAGTGGGAGATTGTTAGATTGTGGAGCTAAAAGCTTCACTGATGCAGACATGGAGGAGGGTGCAGAAGGGTTGTTGAGTGTCACAGACACCGGCGTCGGTCAGGCCAATTGACGTCGGTAGAATAAGGCAGGAGAGCAACCGATGTCAGTCAGAGATCAGCCGACGTCGGTGACCCCCAGGCGGACAGGGACCAGCGTCAGTTTCCTATGTGGTTCGACTGCGAGTATATTATGGGCAGTTGGTTGACGAGCCAAGTGTTTGCATGCTTAGTGCTAATTATAAACTGAGAGCTACGGATCTAATTATTGTACTAGGTGTCTAATTATTGTTTGGATGAGATCTATATAATAGACTCATGGTTGTATTATAAATGTGTGCTAGGGAGTAAGAGAGCATAATTATAAGCTCCTTCTGTGTGTGAGGTAGAGCAATGGTGTGTTCCTCTTAGTGCCACAGTACCAAGGTGGGTGCTGGATTGGAGAATCAGCAGGGTTCTTTAGGAGTCTATGATCTTGGTCATCAGGTGAGCATGGCTATGATAGGAGATCTACATGGTAAGTAAGATCATTGATATGCAGGTGTATGTGTGTGCAAGGTCAAGGTTCACAGGTGTGCAGAACCAGCTTGATCTATAGGTTGAAGATCAGATAGGACATCAACACAATAGGGAGTAGTATCAGGAGAGATCTACTTGGAGTACATGTGTGTACTTGTGGAGTGCATGGAGCACTTGTAGAGTGCGTGGAGCACAGGTATAAGGTGAACACCAACTCAGTGTGTGAGTTGGGTGTTGGGACCTAAGAGAGAGAGAGAGCTTTGAGGAGAGAATTACTGTTCACTTGAGGTGTGGGAAGCCTCTGAAGAGGTGGTGGAGAAGAAGTGGCATCTTCTTTATTGTATTCTTTTTTGTATGAGTATTAATACAAGTTGTGTATTGTCTCTCATATCTTGTGTTATTTTTGGATTCTAGTTACTTGTTGATTCTAGTTATTTCTGCATATTAAGTTGCTTGGTATTTGGTAATCAATTGTGTGCTTCCGGTGTTTCATATTCCCAACACATAATATGCTACCTTTCATCATGCATCCAGAATAAATGGGTTTAATTTGAAGCTATTATATATTAGATAAGGGATGAACAAGGCTAGATGGTCTAAGAAATAGGATATGTTCATTAAAATTGACTTTGAAAAAGATTATGACTGCATTGAATTTCTATTCATTCTAGCCATGCTTCAAGTGTTGGACTTTGGGACCATCTTCATCCAAACCATCCAAATGATTTTTGAAGATGCCTTAGCTATCATCTCTATTAATAGAGTCACATATGAGAAGTCTAGTTTGTTCTCCATTCAACAAGGGTGCCACTAGATCTCTCCTTGTATGTGCTTGTAGATGAGGGTTTTGGATATATTTTTAGAAATGCCTAAGATAGGGACCTTTAAAGGGAATTTATCTTCTTCTAGATGCCACAAACCTATAGGAATATATGAAATTTCTTAATGGTTACTTTTTGGATGACTCATTCCTTACTCTCATCAAGGATGAATCCAATATGGATAATGCCTTGTAGTGTTTTGACACCTTCTGCCTGGCCTCTAGCTCTAGCATCCACTAATAGAAAACTCATTACTATAGACAATATTACCTCCCTCCTTCAGTGTGGGCTAATAAATTTAGTTAGAAGTGGATTCAACAGAAGTCTTTAAATTTCTTGACATCTCCTTTAATTTTGATGCTTTTCCACCTTTGTTTTGGTAATATGTTATAGATAGAGTTGATAAGAAGCTAGATTAGTGGGTGAGAAAGTCTCTTTCATTAGCAAGAAAATTTCAAATCTACTAATTTTTTTTTGTTACCACCCATGTGTACTAATCATCACATTGGGTCTAATAAATCTTACCAGTTGGAGAAATTGCTCAAAGATTTCCTTTGGGTCACTTCCCCCAAGGTAAAGGATTCCACAAGTTGGCCTAGGAATATTGATGCCTCATGCAGGATGCCAAAGGGATGGGGCTCATGACACAGTCTGAAAAGGAATTACCTTATGTGCCAAATGGATTATGTGGGCCATTAAGGGCCAAGAATCTTGGAAGGTATTGTTCAGACACTATATCACCTTATGCTTACCTAAGGGCAAGAAATCCTAAAAAGGGCTCGACTTCCCCAATTTGCTTTTCATTTAGTCTCTCGTACAAATCAAAAGATCCTTTATAAATAAAAACATTTATAAAACATGGGAAAAGATTAAGTCATGGCTTCTCTAGAATGGTTATGGTTTTTGTTATGGGATATTTTCTAACACCCACTCTCTCTAGTAGTCTCCCATTTTTAATCTCAATGAAGTGCCCCTGACAGAAGTCACGTAGATCAATGCTCTTAATTTTTTTTTGAAGGGGAATTCATATTGTCTAAGATTTATATTAAAAGTGAACACATTCTTGGTTATCTTGATAGGAGGAAAAATCCAAATTATGATTAGCCAATGTGGATCAAGAATCCTACCAGGAGATACTCAATGCCATGCTACCCTCTATGATCCACAAAATCTTGGTCCACTCCACTCAACCATGGTGGAAGGACTAGAAGTGGTATGTGGAGACCCCTTTTTACAATTACACTCCTCAACTTGGATATGGATGGTTCAACCCCCATTTTCCCAAGGTGGATAAGCTTAATACCCGTTAGGGGCTGCACTCATCTATTTCTATGTGGAGCTTTCACTTCAACACTTTTTGGGGGGATTGTGTGGAGCCCAAGCTTGATCATTTTGCTTGGTGTATACTATACCAAGGCTTCCCCATTAGTAGAAGACTCATCCAACTGGGAGTCTACCTACCTACTTTCCCTATCTATGGCTACCTTGAGATGCTTCCTCATCTTTTTTGGTACTATTCCAAAGCTCAAAGGGTTTAAAATTGGATCCATGATCTCTTTAGGCCTTTCTATCCCAAAATTTTCCTTTGGCAGCATATCCTCCTTGAAGATAAACCTGTGATTCCCTTTAAATATGCACAAGTCTAGCATACTTTTAGAGTGAATATTCTCTTTTGGCTTTGGAAATAAATAAATAATTCTATGTTTAATATTACTTTTGATAATTTTAATGTTTTTACTTTAAATAAGTCCTCTATCTTATCTAATGTTCTTTTATAGATTCAATTTCAAATCAATAAAGTGGCTATAGAGCTTGGGCACCTTAGGATCTCCTCTCCTAGCTCTTTGTGCAATGTCTTATGTTCCACCATCTCTACAAGGGATCCAAAATTAAAGGATAGAGTAGTTATGCCACCTCACGGTGGGTATCATCATAACTGTTCCCAATGTTACTCTCATAATGTCACTCCTTATCAGTGCATGACCCTTCCTAAGCAACAAAGAGGGTGGTAGTCATTGATATTAGAGTTGTTGCCAGAATCTGGATAATGCGAGTGCAATGGAGACGTGATCACACGAGATGAAGCAAGTGCACACCACATAGATGCTAAATCAATTTGAAAATAACACAAGAAGATAAATTGCACAAGACAAAATGAAGAAAACCAAAATCTGATTAACATGAGATGGCCAAAGTGAGGAATACATATAGGAGAGTACGTAAGTAACTCCTCCACAAAAGGTGGAAAAGGCACCCCAAGAATAGACTGTAACTCCTCCATGAAAAGTGGTGACAAGGTGCTAAGAATAGAGAAGTAACTCCCATTAAGGGATTTACTTATGACATTCTTATGACACCTATGACACATCTATGACACACACCTCCACATAAGCTAGCCTATCTCACAAATGTAGGAAAACTCCATGTATGCACAAGAAATACAATTTCCCTAATTAAAAATAAAAACCTACACTAATAATTGCCTCCTTCCCTTACTAGGTAGGATGGCTAGGATGCTCCTCCTCCTCTTCTACACCTATATGCTAGGGGGCACCACCTGGAGGCTGATCATATGTGTTGAACAAGTTCCCTATTCTTTCTCTAGCCATTTCTCCCACTCAAATACATGAAGAAGATGATGATAGGGACACTGATCATGCCACTGGTTAGGAGCCTATTCTAGATGGAAATGAATTTTCAAGCTTAGACTGGGGTTTAAATGATATGGATCCACTACCTTCCAGCCTTGTTCTTGCAACTTAGAGTTCTCTTTATTATGTGACTTGTTCCTAAGATTTTCCTAGTTATTTGTGATACTTTTGCTTCTAGCTCCTAGACTCTACCTAGTGTGACTACGTGGTGTGTTCTCATACCACCTATATTTTTTTTATGAATTATTTGTATATTTTTGTTAAGTTAATATATAGATATATTTCATCAAAAAATAATATTTACACATAAAATATTACAAAAGGATGTAACTTATTTAAAATGATATTCAAATTTGAAAATAATATTTAAGTGAATATGATATTCATTTTCATGAATATCATATTCACTTTTTTTAATATGATGTACATTATTTTTTTAATTGTAGTGTTTATTTGATTTTAATATGTATAAAATATTTTAAATTAAATTTTGTATTTTTAATATTGTTTATTCAAAAAATGAGAAGACTTTAATACAATGTATAGATAATTTTTATAAAAAATATACAAATAGTTGTACATAATTAAATAATTATTAATAGATTATAATAAAATAAAGAGATCACAATTACAATCAAAACTATTAGATCTTATCCAATAATTGATCCTATTCCTCTATATGTTAGACTATAATAATTTATAAAGCTACATTTTATCATAACTTTCTTAATCTTTTATTAAAATATAATTTCACAAGACGGATAATAATTATCCAATACTTTATTCTTGTCTTTTTAAATAACTTCCATATAATATCAACTCTCAGTATTTTTATATACTTAATCTAAATACCAATATTCTAACATTAAATACTTTCCTATTTTTATCATGTGTTGTACAAAATAAAAATATCTACCATTCTCATTCTTTTGAAGGATTACCTACCTACCTATCTTATATTAATCTTATGAATAATAATTCTTACTTTTAATTAGAAGTATCTTTTTAAAAAATAATTAAATATGTATATGAAAATTTATTATTCACAATCAAATCGCCCATGGGTATTCGTCTTGTATTGCCATGCTATAATCTTGTTGGATAGGGATGGTGTTCAAATAAAAATGTGAATTAAATAAATAACTTTAAATTATGATGAATATATTTAATTACTTGCACCAAGAAAAATACATATATAATAAATGTTTTATTATGAAATGATAAATTATATGCCAAAAAATTAATGCATATTTATAAACAATTAAAAAAAAAAAACCTTTTTTAAATGTTTTGAAAAAACTAATTTTTACCAATTATAAAAAAATAAAATAATTTTCTTTTAATATAATAATTTTTTAAAGGTAAGAGTGCATATGACAAAACAAAATGTAAAGGACAAAAGACAAAAGACAAACATAAAGGTCAAAAAAGAGTTTCTAGTACATCTTATTTTCTAGATAATGATAGGTATCATTAAGTATTATTCAGATGACCTCTGTGGTTGCATAATGTGAATTGTCAATATAAATATTAATAACCTTTAATTTATTTAATGGTAAATAATTTTTTTATAAATAATGTATCATTTAAAATTTGGGAAAAAATAAAATATATTATTTAATATTATTATTTTATCTTTTTTTTAAAATTATTTAGATTAATTTTTATATTATAAGATAGAATAAAGCAAAAATTAAATTATCTATTAAGAAGCATGATATAATTATACAATCTCATTTCAACATTCATTGGCTATATTTATTCTTTACCAAAATCTAGGAAAATTTTTGTTTTATCTTTTTTAAGATTCATTTTTTAACTGTTTACATATATTTTATAAATATTATTATTGTGCATTAAAGACTCTATAAATGTACTTTTTCATTAATTTATTATTAACACTAAACAAAACTTTCAATTTATAAATATATTTAGTTTTTCAAAAACTAAATGAGTGAATGAGGTCAATAGTAGGCAGACGATGACAATCCTACTACTAAACAATGTCAGCATGGGAACCCTCATCATGATGCCCTTACTAAGTAGCAAATGCACCCTTGATAATTTCCTTTATTTATCTAAATCAACATTGTAAATGAACTTTTTCACTATCTATTATTAGCACCAAACATAGCTAGCAATTTATAAATGTATTTAGTGTCTCAGAAACTAAGCTAACAAACAAGATCAACAACACATAAATGATAACAATCCTACTGATTAATAATGCCACCATGGGAATCTTTATCATGATGCCCCTAATATGTAGCTAATATACCCTAAATAATTTCCTTTTTTTTCTAAATTAACATTTTAAATGCACTTTTCCACTAATCCATCATTAATGTTTAACACAATTACTAAGTCATAAACATATTTAGTGTCTTGAAAACTAAACTAGTAGACAAGTTCAACAACATGCAACATGCAAATGATAATAGTCTTATTATTGAACAAAATCACCATCAAAACCCTAATCATGATGCCCCTTTTTGGTTAACAAGCGCACCCTCAATAACTTCCTTTATTTTTGCCCAAAATAATCTGTAATTAAATTACATGCCTCTCTCATGCATCAAGAAGAAAAGAAGAGGCAAAGTCATTTACAAATAGGAAGCAATATTCCAAAAGAAAAACCTATCCATCATAAAACTAGAATCTTCTTTGAAAACAAATGAATATATTTTGCATTTAAAATGAGAAGTCACATCAAAATTTCATATTAAGTAAGTTATTCTGCATAAAAATAAAGAGTGATTTTCCTAAGATAAAGTCCATTTGCTCACTGCAAAACCAAAACTTTAAGATTCCACCCACATCCATTTTAATCATTTCAAATGACAAAGAAAATATGTGTCCATTAAAAGAGGACATATATGGTATTAGATGTTTTACCTCTCACATAGTCACTTTGTAGCAAATGAAGATTAGTTAGGCATGCAATAATTATTAGTGGTTTGTTCTTGCTCCTTTTGTAGTGTATGACCAGAATGTGCTTCAAGAATCCTTATGGTACTATATGTTTTAATCTAATTTGGTTTTATAAACCTTAATAGGATATAAACTAGTTGAATAATGATTAACTTATATTTATACAATGTGCATAAATACTCAAGAAACTAATTGAAACTATGATTAAACATACAAGTTAAATATAATAATAAATGTATAACAAGAGGTAATAAGTGATGAGCAAAATCAACTACCTAATTAAATTGACACAATCTAATCACTTGTATTCAACTTAGTAGAGATATTGCATAGGGAAGCCACTTGGTTTATCGATTATGATACTTTCATTAATTGTCAACCTAGGGTCTGTTTACTTGTCAAGACATCAACGATGTATATGCACATTAGTTTTTTTCATATATTGATGAACTATAGGTTGCATATAGGAAAAAATATTTCATAAATTAAATTGCATAAAATTAAAGTTTTGAAAAATAAATCACACTTACCGAAATTGAAATCACACTTGTTGTAATCAAAGTGAACTCTTATTGTAGATGAAACAATTTTTTGTTTTATAGGTTGGAAACTTCTTAAAGAAAAATATGAACATTCACATAAGTACCAAATATATTTATTGAATCAAGATTAAGAATATAAACACACACACACACATAAAATTTAATAAAAGACTATACTATTCACATAACAAAAATAACAAGTAATGTTAACAGATCATGATCTTTACCATAAATCCTTGCAAGGGGGCTCTCCTCGATCAGAGTTGAGTTATAACCCTTCCCTTGAAAATAAATACTTTTACATCAAACCAATTCTTATTGTATTAAATAATCATGATTCATTGTGAGTTTTTCTATAGTAAAAGATTACAAATAATTTTAGAATATACTTTCTATCTTCTATATGCTTTAATATCAAAAACTTCATAATTCTTAAGTTTTACCATCATCTCTTAAATAAAGGAGGCAGGTTTATTATTACACAACTAGTTAAAAATTAATCTATGGAGATAACATATTCATGTTACATGACAAACCGATATTTTTCAATAGAGAACATAGAAGGAAGTTATGTGGTTACAACAATATGGAATCATAGTCCATAGATAAAGAAGTAATAATGGTGTATGTGGTAGTTGCTCTGTTCTTTCCAAAAAATGAAAACCATCTTCATGTTAAACTAACACAACTCAAAAAACATAACAAAATGTCCTTGTGGTGTAATTTCTATGGTTATGCTCTAGGCTAGAACAATAGGCATACAATTGATATGGGTTGGTCAAGTTATATCTTTAGTTGTTATGGGTTTCATTTGCAATACTAATAAATATTATGTGTTTGCCAATTGTGTCTCCAATTTTAATGGGATCCATTAAAGTTTTCTATAGGTTGAAATCATCAACCCAATAGTTATTATGAATTATAATCATGAACCCAATAGTTTCTATAGGTCGGCCTACCCAATTACTACAAGTTGGTTGTGTTATCTGCAACTCATGATTTATACCTGTTATCTAAACATACTGAATTAGTAGTAATTCCAAAACAATAATAAAAGTACATGATATAAGATTTATTCATAAAATAACAACTTTAGTCATAAAACATAAAGAGATGCACATTATATTAATTAATTATTATTGGACAAGGAAAGTACAAAAGATAACTTTATATGCTTGGAAATGGTAGCAAGAGGTAAGAAAAAGAGGTTATAATAGGTATTGTAGAGTAAAAATTTACTCTACATTTCATTCTATTTTTTAGTTGTGTGCTGCAAAATTTTGTTCCCACATACTTTGATCTGAGATGGCAAAAGTTTTAAAGGAGAGCACAGGCATTATTTTTCCTTTTGATTCATTTTTGTCTAAGTATCGAAGTCAAGTGGAAGCTGCCAAGTGTCATCATCTGAGGCACTTTTCATAATTTTAGTAAGGCTGTAGAGACTGCCACATACCTCATATCACCTCAGTAGAGTGTGACAAGTGTCAGCATCTGCATTTCATATTGACATCCACATTTCAAGCATTTCATATCATCATCGGTATTCCAAATCTCTTTTTAGCAGAAGGTTTCAAAAGCTAAGTATCAGGATTAGGCAAAAAGTGCCAAGTGGCAATTGCAAAAGGTCTCAATTTTGCTTTTCTAAAAGTGATGAAAGACGCCACGTATCCCAGCAAAAGAGAGCGAAAGACACCACATGTCGAGATCCAAATTATCTTCATTTTACTTCATCGATATATCAAAGACTGTGGTGGGTCTCAAGTTTTGTTTGTAAAGCAAGCGAAAGCTGCCAGGTGTCACTGTCTGTGTAAATATGAAATGGGACCTGATTATTTATATGATATAAATAGAGTAAAGTGGAGACCACCACATGTCACCTTCCATAGGTTTCTAAGAAGGTAGCTAAAAGAAGTAGAGACCACCACGTAACCCCAGATAAGTAAAGTGGAGATTGCCACGCGTCTTTTGTTGAGGGAAGTAGAAATCACCACATGTCCTTATGCTCCTTTTCAAGTTGCTCATGCAAGAAAGGTTGTGGGTCTTGTTTTATTTTAAGCTGTTAAAGTTTGAAGAAGTAGATTGCAATAGGTGTCAAAGGTGGAACGTTCCTAAGCAAAGATATAGTAAGAGTATAGGTAAAGTGGAGAGTGCCATGTGTCCTCAATAAGGTTGTAAAACCTAACAAGTGTCGTCCTCCAGTGTCTCCTAAAGTAATAAGAAGGTTTTCAAGGAATTGGCTAAGTGTCCTCTTCTGTGGAATAGAAGGGAGTGTCCTGCAATCTATTTTTAGCCAAAGAACTGTCAGAAGATAGAACATTTCAAAATCTAGGAAATATCTTCTGTTAGATACTTCCAGTTTGATTAGATTTTAGTTGGGCCATTAGATTAAGAAAAGCAGACAATCCAGAGTGAATCAAAGGCTATAAATAAGGGTGCAAAGATCACCAAAAATCATCATCAGATACCAGAGAGAATTTTCAAAGAGAATTATTGTCAAGAGTTTAGACTTTCTAGAGCTGTGACTAGGAATATCATATGCCTTTGTTCTATATTATTAAGTTGGAAGGTTTATGTAAATGTGCATGTTTCTATGCCTCTTATGTGACTGGAGAATTAATGAGAAGATTGAATCTTGTGCCCTTGTTGATATTTTTTATGTCATTGCAAAAGTAGTCTAGGCTGTGTTGTCAAGAGTTTTAGACTTTCTAGAGCTATGATTAGGAATGTCATTTGCCTTTGTTCCATTTTCTTGAGTTGGAAAGTTTATATAAATGTGCATGTTTCTATGCCTCTTATGTGACTAGAAAATTTAAATAAGAAGATTGAACCCTGTGCCTTTATTGACACTTTTTGTATCACTACAAAATTAGTCTATATTGTGGGCCTCTATTTCTATTATTTTCATCTTTACATTGATCATGCACTTGTTTGCTCTTAAATGTCAATGAATCTTACATATAGTCTCACTGTGCTCATGATTAAGGTCGAATTAAATTCAGGCACATCACCATATTTAGATTTTCTCTCTTGCATTTGTGTTTTTGTTAAAATTCCTATCCCTTTTCCTAGTATACACATGATATAAAGAAGAGACCAGCTTCTTAAAAATATGGAGGTTGTTTCAAGTCGCAAGTCCCACATCTTGAAACTTCCCATTGTTGGTGTTAGAACAAGCACAATTTTGAACATCAACAATTTTTGGCATGCTTGGTGGGACAAATCTTAAAGTTTCTTTCAAGATCATATGAACTAGAGAGCTACGAGAAGTCATAGCTGTGGACCAGTAACCAGATTAAAATCTACTATAAATCCAGGTATTCTTTTGCCACCTTTGGTAACTAGCCCAAGAAGAAGAGTCAACTAGTTTATACCAATACCAAGATAAAATATAAGAGCCCCTATACCTCCAATAAATTATGCAAGTTGGAACACTGGTAGTCCATTGATTTTCCCAATACCACCAGCCACTTGGGACCCTATCCCAGTGAATGCCCTAAAAGCTCCGCCCAAATTCAGTGGGCAAGACTATAAAACACCTGAAGAACATCTACAAGATGTATCAGATGTCTGTGCTATACATGTTGCCACATAGCAAAAGGTGGCCATAAGATTATTAGCAACTTCTTTTAAAGGGAATGCTCTAGAATGGTACCAGTCCCTGAACCCAAATACCATCTCTACATGGGATCAGCTCGGAGATCTTTTCTTTGAAAGATTTAAAGAGAAGGGTGATAAGTCTTCTTTATTATAGCAATTGATTACCATCCAAAGGGCACCACAAGAAGCCATGACTGACTTCAATTCCATATTTCAAAAGACTTGGGAAAGAATCCTTGTTACAACTAGACCATTACCAGGTATGGCCACAGTGTTTTATCTTAAGGCTTTGAATTTAGATATATCTGTTATGATTCAGTCACTTGGAGGACACACTTTGTTAGAGGCTTATGACTATGTAGTCAGAGCTGAGAATAATTTAATAGATTTTGGAAAGTTACCCCCAAGGCCTCCCATGCCCATTTTCCTAGAGATCTCCTTGCCATTACCTCAAGAAGCTCTTAAATCTATAACCCCACCTGTGTCTATGTACACATATCCTCAACCACTTGCTAAAAAAAGTGTCCCCACTCTGAGCTGGATGATATCAAGAATATATTGAGGACCTTTTCTAATGAGATGATTAATATAAAAAGACAGTAAAATACTTTCTCTAGGCCTCCATATCAAGGCTATCAAGGAAATAGATTTTCATCTTAGCCAAACCAATACTAGGGTCCTCTGAGGCAAAATAACCCTCAGCCAGCAAACCAATTAGTTGTAGTCCCCACACTCTCACAGACTATTCCTCCCAATTCAAATAGGGAGATTGTTCTAGGGCAAAATATCTATGTAGATAACACTAATTCCTGGTGTTTTCCTTACAATAATGCTCATATGCTTAGATATTTCCCTATGGGTAATCTACAACAAAAGGTGGCAAAACAAAGAAGAACAGATGGACAATTTACAAGTTCTAGTGACAATCAAGTCTATCAGTCTTCTGGTATGAAAAATTTAGTCCTAGTGGCTTAGATGTAAGGGATGTCCTTGCAACAAGAGGAAGAAATAGCCCCAGAATATGCTTTGTTCTCATGGGTTGAAGATGAAGAATCAATTTTCTTGAATGAAGCATCTACCTTCAAGAAACTAGTGGTGCAATCTAATTATTACACTAGATCAAAGAGAAGGATGGTGGAATAGCCTGAGGTGGACAATCCTCCATTTCAAGGACAAAGAAACATAGATGTTGGACAAGAAGTGCCTCAAATGGTGCAAAATCAAGTGATTCCTGCACAAATTCAAGAAAAAACAAGATATCCTTATTCTCAAAGAACTCAAACTCTGGGACCAATAAATGTGGTGGATCAATTGAAGAAGACTCTAGCACAAGTATCAATATGGGATATACTAGCTATTCCTAAACATAAGATGCTACTACAAGAAGCTCTACAAGGCCAAGTAGTGCCCAAATGTAATATTATCAAAGAAGGACCTGTTGAAAAAGATAAGCTCAAAGATACAGTTCATCTGCAGAAAATAGCCCTAGTGAATAATGCAGCATAGGTAAGCAAATCCAAACCGGATCCCTTCTATTTAACTTTGATAGTGGGTAACAAACTGCTGCATAATGCAATGATTGATTCAGGGGCTAGTAATACAATGATGCCCAAGTAGATAGCTGATGCTTTAGAAATTAAGTATGAACCACTCACTAAAGGAGTCATGCAGCTAGATGGCAAAGCACTACAAACAATAGGGAGAATTAAATGACTCCAATTACAATTATATGCTTGTCCCAATATAATTGTAAATCAAGATGTAGTAGTGATAGATATACCTCCTATTTTTGGCTTATGTTTATCAAGAGACTTTACAACCAAGATAGGAGGATATATGTCTCTTGATTGGTCTCACCTCATCTTAAGAACCAAATATGGTTCAAAGATGAAGATATTATCTGAGCCATTATATAAGGATCATGTCACCAATGAACCAACTGCAAAGTTAGAGGTAGCTCATGCTATGATGAATAAATAAGAAAGGGTTTTTGTTGAGGAGCTAGGTGAATAGAATAGACATAATCAAGAAGAAGAAAAGGATCATTTATTAGCTATGATGCAAAGTGACCCATATGGAAACTACAATTCTATTGGTCTAGGCACTTATGTTATACTTGATGAAGATCATAAAATCCCAAATGTTCCAGAGGAAGAAAAGTCAAAAGATACCTCTTCTATTGATCCTTGGGTCTCTCAACATGAATTCCAGATTCTGAATGAGAAGTCACAAGTGTATGCCTTAATATCTGATGAAGAAAATAATTTCTAATTTTCTTCTTACTTTGTAAGATGATGTAGAGGAGTATGGATATTTCCTTGATCATGATTTGAATGATTTGTTTGAAATCATTGGGTCAGGTTATATTATTTTTTAGGGAAGTTGTGAGCCAGTTGCAAACGAACAAAATAACATTGAGACTCAATTACATGTGCAAAATTATTGCAAACTTTTAGAATTATCCTTTCAAGAGGTTGGTAATTTTGAAGTTATTGAAGAGGATGATCATGCAATAGAACTTGAGTTTAAGGTAGAAGTAGATGAGTCAATAAATGATCTATATCAAAGAGCTTCTATTGATGAGTAAATAATTATTAATTTCTTGATAAGTCATGCTAGTATCAAGAACCGGCATTCGACAAGCTTCCAAGGACAAGAAGAGCTTATGTATGTTGGAAGCATGTTTGATTCAGGCTCACTCGAATGCAGGAAAATAAATGTGGCATACACAAAGATAAAGTCACCAGAGCTATATCCAATTCAACCACTTATCTGGCAATATAAGCTAGCTTGCCATGAAAGAGACTTTAGAAATTCTTCTTTTGATCCAAGAGGGAGATAAAGATACTTGGTTAATGTATTATAGTTAGGTAGTTTCCCCTTTTCATTGCTTTGTTTTCCCACTTTTCTTTTAAATAAGTGTTCTTTGAACACGTAGTTGATAGCTCAAAATTTTCAAAATTTTCAAAATTTTCAAAATTTTCAAAATTCTCCAATACATTGAATGTCTCCCAAATCTTTAGAAATCCCCATGATACCTTGCATTGCCACTTGCATAACGTGTCTACTTGGCTGTCCCATAAAGATTGAATAAGATTTGCTAATAGTTATTCGAGTTTAATGCCATTTTGAGACTTGATAGGTTAATAAATACCTCTTAGCAAGAGTTAAATCTTACAAGTTCTCAAACATTCCTGCATCTGTGAAAAAATATCCTACTAGCATTTTTCAGTGTTTAGTAAACTTGCTTCAGCAAAAGTTTTTCTATTTTGCAAAAGCTCATACCAATTATCATAGAAAAGATATAGAAGATGGAAGGGGCACAATATTCACAACAAGGAGCTGGGATGTATGAATCCCTTGATAAGTTTCTTGCAAGTAAGTCGTATGCTTTAGCTCCTGCGCAACCATTAAAGACCTATCCACGGACCAAGATTCTTGAAGTTGGTCAAGCAAGTGACCCAACAAAAATAAAATATTATGCAGATGGTGTCATGGACCCAATTCTTTAGAGAGATAGTAGCAAAACTCTTAGAGAAGGGGCACATCAAAGGTGCCTACAAAGGGCTAGACTAGGGTAATCTGAAACATTTTCTATGAGGATATGGACTTCACAACTAGCACAATTCATTATCCCAGCTGTGCATCCATGCCCAGACTTGGTCAAATTATGTGCAAACTTGTTCCATGTATCCTCATGCACCATTCAATGAGGTCCATTCATGGTGCAAATCACACCATAGGCTATCAGGGATATGTTAGCCATGTATCATGATAGTATAGCTACAATTCCCACTATTGCTAAAATGCAAAGAATGTGGGCAAACATTAATACTCAGTCGAGGTTCTTGAGATCTGAATTACAAATGGGTGATGATGACACTATGGTGCCCACACTCTCTGCAACAAGAGCCCAATTTGCACAAGCTAGCCAAGATGCACTGTCTATGATGGCTTTCATCTTTGGCATGAAAGATGTTATGGCAATTTATGCAAAACAAATGGCTATCTTCTTCAGGCTGAAGACCATTGACAAAACTCAGGAGTATCAGCTCAAATTTTTTGAACAAATTGCTTTCTCAATGGTGGAACAATTGGTCCATTTCAAATCAAAAGGGGTTTTCAGGTACTCTTCTTATTTGTTTCACCTCATGTTTTTCCAGAATTCTAACCTCTTTACCCAACATATGTATCTTGATATGTATGACCCAAGTTTTGATCTCCAAAGGACCATTCCTGTGTCTACATGGACACATATTTTGTCAAAAACTAGTGACCCATATGAATTCTAGGAATTATTTGTTACCCCTGATTTTTGCCACCTTAGCCCTAAACCAGTTATGAATAGATTATTCCCAAGTGTTTTAAATCTTCTGGCCAGTTGCCCAATTCTTTGTGATTTCTATTTTGGATCCCACCATACAATTATAAGAGTCCATGGTTTTTGTGGGGAACCAATATTGCTACCTAATATTTTGACTCTTAGATTAGCATTCTTAGAGGTCACCAGGCAGGTATCCATAGTTGACAATTAATATGGCTCCGAGAAGAGGAAGAGGAAAATGTATGACCTTCCATGGATGACAACCAACATGGTATTGGAAGCCAGAGATGCTGAGATTCTATTGCTTATAATACTGGCCTTTTTGGGTTTCCTTATAATAGAGGACAAATGGGTTTATGACCCAAATGGTTTCATAGCTTCCTGGATAAGGACTAACAGAGTCACAACCAGTATTGCACACGAGGGCCACCCTTTTTGGGAAACCAGGAAAAATCCTAGAGAAGATGCTCCTAAATTTTATGTTGAGTTAACAGACTTGCCCCTTCCACAAAATAGACCTTGGTAAACATTCTATGTTAAGCAAAGGGATTATGATCCTAAATTCAGAATGACTTTTGACTTAAGAAGGACATTAAAGAATAAGGATTGGATGATGAGAAAAAATAAGCCTATTAGAAATATAGGTAGGAAATTTGTCAAACAACCCATTCTTTTGAGAACATAGACACAGATGAGAGATGGGAAGAAATATGGGATGAGTGCCATCTCACCCCTGTATCTAGCCCAGAGACAAGTAATTTGCCAACACCAAGTGTAGAGCAAGAAGCTAGGGCCACATCAAGCCAAGAGTCACAAGCCTTAGAGCAAACTATAGCTACAATAACTGTATCAGTTTGGTCCCAATCTCTTAACATCATGGAAAAACAAAAGAGTATGGTGCCTTCACCACCACAAGATTCCCCATCAGCAGTGGTTATAGATATTCCCAATTCTCCACAAGTAGTAGATGTAGAAGGAAAAAGAACATAACTAGAAGAAGAGACACCTAAGAAGTGAAAGAGGGTGCAGTTTTAGTTTGGTTCAAAAGAGGAGATGGACACCCCATAGTGCCAATTATAGAGTACTGTAATTACTCCTTAGGTAAATATTATTCCTCCTCCTTTTTAGTCTATTTCTTCTCCTGTTGGCATGATGATTTCATTTAGCCAGATGACATCCCCTACCACTTCTGCCATTCCCATTTCTCACTTTGCCCCATCTATGCCACCTTAGGCTTTAACATTACCTCATTTCTCCCCCTCTATTCCCAAGAAACTTCCCCCTCAAATTGCCCATAGCCAACAATTGTCTATTCAATATGGTTTACCACAGGGACATCCTTTTGTAGGTGGGCACATTGCCTCTCCTTCTACCTTCCAGACCCAAGCAGATGCTACTAGGAAAGCAAGGGAAGCCCAAAGAGAGAAAAAGAAGATCAAGGAAAATAAATCATTCACTACACCCCATCTATGATCACAATTTGACTCCATCTAGCAACAATTAATGGTGACTCATTTGTCACCAAATGTAATAAAGCCAACTGAGTAGATGCAGTCAGAGGATTACATGATGAATGTAGTGGCCATTGACATGTCCCTCTTCAGGCCACAAGACAAAATTGAGCTAATGACCGAATCCACTTCTATAATTATTGAGGACTGCTTGAAGACATCAAGGAGGCTATAGAAGATGGAAGCTGATCTAGCCAAGGAAAAGGCAAACTATAATAGTTTGACCTCAGAGTTCAATTACAATGAAATAGAAAATCTAAATAAATAGTTACAAGATACTGTTTCTCTTTAGACTCACTGGGTAGTTCAGGCCTAAAATGATTCTTTAAAAGTAGGGCTCACTTAGATAAAGGATGCGGTGATGACCCTGAGGCACAAAAAAGTAGTGTTGTAAGGAAAATGTGAGGAACACCTGTTGCAAGTTACCCAATTACAACAAAAGCTGCTAGCTAAACAAAATAATACTATGGCTATACAAGCCCAATTTCAAGTAGAGCAATAGAGAGCAGCACAATTGACACTGGAGCTGGCCAATAGGCCAAAGAATGTCAGAGTATTAAGTCTGGTGAAGGAGCTATATGAATCCATGTGGAAGAGAATATCTTCAGAGATTATTTAGCTCAGGCCTTCTCTCACCTTCCTACTAAATGCATAGAAATTATGCAAAAGGGTGGAGAGTTCAGTTGTAAACACTCTGGCTATAGTCTCTGGGAGAGTAATGGACTCAAAAATGTTGCTGCAAAAGCTTTATGATGCAATGGATGCAATGTTGTCATCATCAAGAATTGAGAATAGATGGTCACTGCTAAGCGAGTAAATGAAGTTCTCAGTTGTAATTCCACAACCATCAGTTTTAGAGAGCTTCTAGATGTCATGAAGGAAGGAATCAATGAAATGAAACATGTTGAAGATTTAGTACAATTAGGTCTTCCTTCTCTATTTCTTGATGACAACACTATGTTGATGGTATATGAAATTGAACCTTTGCTATTGGCCAAATAGAATGATCAGACAATTTTCTAGGATCTAAGGGATGATTCATCAGTCCCTGAAGTAGAAGCTGTCTTGGTTCCTATTTCCCAGCTCGAATTCAAATTGAAGGCTACAGTTCAAATTTTGTAAAATTTTTCACACAAGGATATTATTAACCTTGATTTAGCCTTCAATGAATTGCAAAATAAGCAAGGGTTATCTGATGATGAGTGGTTCACCTACCAAACAACATTGTTGAAGCTGTAATTTTGATCTAGCGAGAGTTGTGTTTTATTTTTGAGTAGGCTCAAAAGTCCTTGGGGTCACCAATAACTGTAGAGTAAAAATTTACTCTATGTTTCATTCTATTTTTTAGTTGTGCACTGTAAAATTTTGTTCCCGCATACTTTGATCTGAGACGATGAAGTTTTGAAATAGAGCACAGGCACTATTTTTCCTTTTGATTCATTTTTGTCTAAGTATCAAAGTCAAGCAGAAGCTGCCAAGTGTCATCGTCTGAGGCACTTTTCATAATTTTAGTAAGGCTACAGATATTGTCATGTACCTCATAGTAACTCAACAGAGCATGACAAGTGTCAGCATCCACATTTCATATAGGCATCTGCATTTAAAGTGTTTCATATCAGCATCCACATTCCAAATCTCTTTTCATTGGAAGGTTTCAAAAGCTAAGTATCAAGATCAGGCAAAAAGTGCCAAGTGGCAATCACGAAAGGTCTTAATTTTGCTTTTCTAAAAGTGATAGAAGATGCCACATATCCCAGTAGAAGAGAGCATAAGCCACCATGTGTTGAGATCTAAATTATCTTCATTTTGCTTCATTGATATAGCAAAGACTATGGTGGGTCTCAAGTTTTGTTACTAAAGCAAGCAGAACCTGTTAGGTGTCGCTATCCATGTAAATATGAAATGGGACCTAATTATTTCTATGATAGAAATAGAGTAAAGTGGGGACTTCCACATGTCATCTTTCACAACTTTCTAAGAAGGTAGCTAAAAGAAGCAGAGACCACCATGTAACCCCAAATAAGTAAAGTAGAGATTGCCACATGTCTTTTATTGAGGGAAGCGGAAATCACCACCTATCCCTATGCTCCTTTTCAAGTTAATTAGGCAAGAAAGGCTATGGGTCTTATTTTCTTCTATGCTGTTAAAGTTTGAAGAGGCAAATTGTGACAGGTGTTAAAGGTGGAACATTCTTGAGCAAAGATATAGTAAGAGTATAGGTAAAGTAGAGAGCACCATGTGTCCTTAGTAAGGTTGCAGAACCTAACAAGTGTCACCCCCCGGTGTCTCCTAAAGTAATAAGAGGGTTTTCAAGGAATTGGCTAAGTGTCCTCTTTTGTGGAATAGAAAGGAGTGTCCTACGATCTATTTTTAGCCAATGAACTACAAAAAGATAGAATGTTTTAAAATCTGAGAAATATCTTCTGTTAAATACTTTTAGTTTGGTTAGATTTCAGTTGGGCCAATAGATTGAGAACAAGTAGACAATCTAGAGTGAATCAAAGGCTATAAATAAGGGTGCAGATATCACTAGAAATCATCATCAGATATCAGAGAGAATTTTCAAAGAGAATTATTGTCAAGAGTTTAGACTTTCTAGAGCTGTGACTAGGAATATCATTTGCCTTTGTTCTATCTTCTTAAGTTGGAAGGTTTATGTAACTGTGCGTGTTTTTGTGCCTCTTATGTGACTAGAGAATTAATGAGAAGATTGAATCCTATGCCTTTGTTGATATTTTCTGTCATTGCAAAAGTAGTCTAGGCTGTGTTGTCAAGAGTTTTAGACTTTCTAGAGCTGCGATTAGGAATGTTATTTTCCTTTGTTCCATTTTCTTGAGTTGGAAAGTTTATATAACTGTGCATGTTTCTGTGCCTCTTATGTGACTAGAAAATTTAAATAAGAAGATTAAACCCTGTGCCTTTGTTGACACTTTCTGTATCACTACAAAATCAGTCTATACTATAGGCCTCTATTTCTATTGTTTACATCTTTACATTGATCATGCACTTGTTTGCTCTTAAATGTAAATGAATCTTACATATAGTCTCACTGTGCTTAGTATTAAGGTTGAATTAAATTTAGGCGCATTTCCATAGTTAGATTTTCTCTCTTGCATTTGTGTTTTTGTTAAAATTCCTATCCCTTTTCCTAGTATACACATGATATAAAGAAGAGACCAACTTCTTAAAAATATGGAGGTTATTTCAAGTCGCAAGTCCCACATCTTGAAACTTCCCATTGTTGGTGTTAGAATAAGCACAATTTTAAAAATCAACATGTATATAAAAGGCTAGTTTCCTTTACTCATCAAACCCCCAAAATAAACATGTTTCTTGTCCTTAAACAACCTAAACCTTTATATAAAGGATCAAAGTGCCCATAAATCAAATGGATCTGGTACACATGTTCCCTATTTTTTGAAAATACCAAAGCTATATTCTATCCTTTTCCATTTCCTCTCTTCAATTGTTTCATCAAACTATTATATTCCTCTCCAATTTGAAATGGGAACTAGAAAAAAGGAGGTTGGTAGGTTATAAAAATCCAATTCCCCCTCTTTCTTCTTACAACATCAATATACTTATTGGTCCTCTTGAGAGATACCCTAAAATTATAGCTTGAAAATGGTTCTTTCTATTTTTAATTATGGGGTAATCTCATTCCATCTGAAAAAACAATATAAAAGGATTCTTGGGTTGTTTGTGTCATCAAATTCAAGGATTAATTTTGAACCTTAATTTGTTTTCTCCTAGTTATTACAACTATTTATCTCATGTTCATCAATTTAATCCAGTCTTATTCTATTATATTTAGCCTAGTAGCCTCCCCTCTAATCATTAATGCAATTTATTTCTTTTTTTTCATGATACTTTACCAAATCCTTACCCACTTTTCTATCATTAGCAAGATAAGAAGAAAAATATCTCAACAATACATCACCCAAATACATATTTGGGTTCCATTTTAGATCATTTGAAGCAACATAGTTATGCATATAAAACTCACATAATTGATTTTGATCCTTAAGGGTGCTATTGATATACAATTCAAAGAAGGAATGAGCTTTACTCATGAATTTGAGAAGATCACAATAAATATTCATGAACTAAAATTTTACCCATTACTCTTTAAGGTAGACAACATAGATCTTTGCAGATGGTCTGCAATTCATGAGTTGTATTGTTGGTTGACTCATGTCCTCTAAATTTTTCTCTCAATCTTATGATTTATGATTAATTATCCTCAAATTTATTCTTCAAGGCCTTGTTTTAATCCTTAAATAAGCTACATTTATTATGCCATTGGAGATATAAGGTTTAAATCTTAACATCTCTTTTCATGAATAATTTCTCCTAACTTGACCCTTATGTCTGAATGACAATAGATGAGAAAATATTCTCGATCTAAGTGGAAATGGATGAAAATATTTTTTATGTCCATCATACAATAGCCATATGAGATCCTTTAACTATAGGTTGAAGTATAGGGGATAAAATATGTCTACTCTCTACTTTTATCACCCTAGCGAGAACATCCAATCCATTCTCCTTATTTTATAACTCTCTAATTCCTGCCTTAAGGGTTTTAATCTTCCTTAGAGCTTATAATATTTTCTTATTGTCTTCTTGGTCTAGCTACACAGGGGTTTCCATTTCCCTGGTTTTCATTTTGTTGTCAATGTACTACTGTTTCATTACCTCTTCCGTTACTGAATTTGGTAGAGTACCCCAGTATTCCATTTCCTCAAATGATGGAATCTTAGGGCTGAAAGGGGTAGAGTTATCTTTATAAAAAGTGGGTCCCATCATCAAAGGGATAATGAGCCAATGGAATGGATGGAGGGGAGGGACCCTCAGAGTATCCAACAGACATGTAGAAATCACATAGATAGTTCAAATCCACATTCTTGCTAAAAACTCCATCTACCTGAGTATCTAGAAACAACATCGAGGTCAAACTAACAATTGACCTCCACGTGCCTAATAGATATTACATCTACCCTTAGAGTATCTAATAGATATTTGGAGGTCAGGATAAAAGTTGACCTCTACATGCTTGTTAAGAACATCCAATAGGCATGTGGAGGTCACACTAATAGTTGACCTACATGTGTGTGATGGATAATTTAACTCCCTTCCCTCTCCATCCATTTCATTCAACTGTTATCCCTCAAATAATGGGTCTCACTTCTTAAATTCTTAATTATGAGTGTAACTAGATGGTATGTTCAGCGTGAGCATATAATTGAGGATGTTATAAGTGGGGCCCATAAATGAAGGGATAATGAGCTAATGTAAGTGACAATAAATAGAATATTAAATCATAATTTTAAAATCTCATGCCCCTATCAACACTGATAGATAAATTAGCTAGAGGGGATGTGGAGGTTAACTACTAGCACAATAGTTGACACTAAACATACCATCTGGTTATGCTTATAATATAAGATCTAATAATTGATGTAACCCAAATAATTTATGAGTTTTGAACATTCAACATGGATGACCATGGTTGCATTTGACCTTTGAATCCCTATTAGTTACTTTGTCTACCATCTATGATCTATAGGGTTCCAAATTTATAACTTCTTTACCATGTACAAGCATCATGTGTGTATGGATCATAATGAAATGTAATGGGGGTTCATGAACCCTAATGTGTGGCATAGTATTTTACATTCATATTCAAATATTGAGTGTGCATGTGCCCATGAAAATGCATTATTATAAAGTAGAATAATAGTAAGAAGGTAATCATGATAGATACACCTATGCTCCCTCCATAAGACAACATTCAGATTTCATCATTTAAGCATTTCATCTTGGTATATAGTCACAATGTAATTTTATAAAACCACACCATCAAATCTATAATAACGTTTATCCACTTTCTTGGAGGTAAGGGAAAACTCACAACCTTTACATTCTTTGTAATGGTATACATAGATCAAGAATTTAGATTTTTTCAAAAAAGAATCTGTATATATATTCATTGCTTATATATATTCTATTTATCTGTACAATATCTTTTACATTCTATATATTATTCTTAAATATGTCACATATAAAATAATTTAAACTCTATACCTTTGTATTCTAACTTTATACTATAAAGGAATTTGAATGTTTGGAATTTTGACCTCTAGTATATTCAAACTATTGTCCATCTTGCTACATCAATGAAAGAAAACAATGGACCATCAGTCTGTATAATGGTCTATTATTGGTCTATTCACACTAATGTCTATCTTCTTACATAAAGGAAAGGAACCAATGAAAAATCAGTCTGTATAATGGTCTACTATTGGTCATTATCAATACTAAGTATTATATTAAGCATTGGGGATACTACTAACCTTCACATAAAAACTAAATAACTAATATACAATAAATCAATAATATAGTAAACATGGTACTCATATTAGGACAATTATGATTGAAGAACTGAGTACTATGTTGACTGTATTATTGCCTGCTTGAAGGAATTAATGATTATTGAGGGCATAAACATTCATTAAATGCATAATTTATTTTTCATGTTTGTGTAATTAGGATATGATACATAGAATTAATTAAACACTTAATTCATTCAATGTTAGTTACTAATTCAAATAGAACTCATACTCCTATACTCTTTCAATTAATAATAGGAAATTAAAATTTAGAATGACATAGGTGGTGGATATCTTCTTAATGGATAATGGATATTACTATCTATGCTATGTTTATCTTAACTTAGTACTCAATAGTTGAGTCATAAAAGATAGATGCATGTTTAAACACAGAATAGGGTAAGATCCTAAAATCATTCCCAAACAAGCATACCATCAAGGGGTTCAAGTAGTTAGCAATACAATCAATGTTTAATTCCATGAGGTTTCTATTATTAAGTTGATTGAATTAAGCATAAAAATGAACACAATAAGTGTTTTACAAGCTCAAAATAAATATTTATACATGCCCATCCTTCATATTAGAAAAATTATCATTAAAGAATTGAGGAGTATTATGTTGACTATATTGTTGACTGCTTGAAGGAATTCATGATTAGTTAGGGCATTATTCATTCAATGCATAATCATATTCTACATTTATTAATATCCAACCCTTGAGCATAAAATTATTCCAAAAAAAGCATACCATCAGGTTGAAACAATCAATAATACAATCAATGGGTTTCTATGATCTTCCTATTATTAAGTTGATAAGTGTTTGCAATCCCACAAAAAAGACCAATACCAATTATTAAGTTAAGAGAAACATAAAACATAAATAAAAAAATAGTACTAATTTATCCACCACCTACATGAGTATATCCATTAGCAACAAGCAATTAAACATTAGAAACATCCATTCATATCACCATTTAAAGGAATTAGCTAAGTCATAAAAGATAGATGCATGTTTAAACACAAAATAAGGTAAGATCTTAAAATCATTTCCAAATAGGCATACCATTAGGAGGTTCAAACAATCAACAATAAAATTAATGGTTTTTCATGAGCCTTCTATTATTAACTTGATTGAGTTATCAATAAAAATGAACATAAGTGTTTTGCAAGCCCATCCTCCACATTAAGACAATTATGACTGAAGAACTAAGGAGTATTATGTTGACTCTATTATTCCTTGCTTGAAGGAATTTGTGATTAATGAGGACATAGGCATTCATTAGACACATTTTTTATTTTGTGTGTTTGTTTAATTAGGATATGCTACATATAATTCATTGAACACATAATTCATTCAATTTTAGTTACTACTTCCAACATAACTCACACTCTTATACTTTACCTCCTACAATAAGGCATTGACTATATTGATAATTACTTTAACCCCTAATGGTATGCTTATTTAGGAATGATTTTAGGATCTTAACCTATTTTGTGCAAGAGACATGTATCTATCTTCTATTACTGAGCTCATGTTGACAATGGTTATAATTATACTTTATGTATGCAATAAGGGTCAAATTTCTAAACATTCAAATTCCTTTATAGGATAAATATAGAATACAAAGGTAAAAACACAATAAAACTAATGCCACAAGAAATACCAATACCAAGTACTAACTAAAGAGATATATAATGCATAGAGAGAAACATTATACTAAGGAATCTATATTATTGACTACTTGAAATAATTCATGATTAGTTAGGGCTTATGTTATTTTATGTCAAGTATATTGTTGTCTGCTTGAATGAATTAATGATTAGTTAGGGCATAGTCAGTCATTCAATGCATAATTTAATTTTTGAGGGCAATACACTCTCCCCCTATCTTCTAGCATTTACCTAACTGATATTGTGGCATTATCCATGACCTCTCATAGCCCCACCAATGTATTCATAAGGAATGTTATTCAATAATGCAAAAGCAAAAAAATAAATTTAATTATTTTCAATTTTTGCACCAATTTTTGAGCTCTATGGAACCTCCCTTTCCCAATTTTCCTTCATTGAATTCTATATATAATTCATTGAACACATTATTCATTCAATTCCACTAACCCCAACCACATGATTGTTAAGTCATTGACCCCACCCCACCAACATATTTAGGAGGAAGAATGAACACATATGAATGTTTTAGAATTATGAACATTCAAAACTCTTTACAATGTCAAAATTCCAAACATTCATGATCATTTGCATAACTAAAATTTACAAAACTTCTTGGTCATTTCACACTTACCTAGTGAGGGAGCTCGCAAACCAATTTTAATAGCATTGGGTGAGGATGAGGGATCTTGTTAGTGATACTCAGGGGCTTCAAGGGCTCCTACTAGTGCATAGATGATTTGAAATAACGAGAAGTGAAGGGCTTGGAATGATTATTTCACTTTCAATTAGAGTGTTGGTGGGGATATCTCCTTAATAATCATAGTTAAGGAAAATTATAATGGTTAAGCTATGAAACATTAGTTAAGGCCGATAGAAGAGGTACGGGGATGGAGAATAGGATGGGGCTCATCAGAGTGGTCAACATTTAGTGTGGCAGTCAAATGTGAATGCTACTAATAGATATGCTTAGAGCCTTATGTAATGCCTTGTATTTTTTTTATTTATCCTATTAAAATTCATATCAATGATGGTAATTTAATTTGGTTTTAAATCAATGCTTAATGTTATTTTAGTTCACACTTCAATAATCCTATGAATGGTCAAGATTAATTCTTGCATCATCAATGATGAGCATTGATTGTGGGTTAGACTCTATTACTATGTCTATGGTCACTGATTCATTGATGCATGACTAAGATTAAAACATATAAGATCAATGATGGGTGCTTATTTGAAATTACACCTTTGTATTAAGGTCTTGACCCCTATAATGTTGATAGATAGTCTAAGTTTAATATATTTAAGATCAATGGATAACATTGCATTGAGATTTTATGTCTTTAAATATTAACATATCTAAAAAATATTAAAGCATGGTTGTGGTTACATGTCATACATCAATGACGTATTGATTCAGAGATTACATATATGATCATACATAACATCTCTAAAATGCTAATGAATGATCAAGATCAACTACATGAGATCAATGGTTCTCATTGATTTGGGATAGCATTTAATGTATTTCTCTTCTTATTACAATATTATTATCAATTCCAAGGATTTAATCTTTACTTATGACTATTAGTTATTTAGAGTTTTGTGAATGTAAGCCCTTCACCTTAGAATTACTGATCAATATCTCAAATCTAATATCATAAGTCAACGTTCATCTTTACATCAACACTAATTTAATATTTTGGGATTTTGGCCTCTAAATCTCTAATTATGGTCTTAGTTTCAGTTCCTAAATTTTTGTCATAAGTGACAATATGGTTTGTATACTATTAGGTATATTTATTCATTTTCTATTTTAAATTCATTTATTTAATTTTACATTGATTATTGATTTCACCATGTCATTGATTACTTGCATAAATTCACATTGTTTTAGGTAAAACATATTATTCATGAGTGAGCATGGGTGCACTTCAATCTAGGAATCCATAATTTTAATTTTTCATTCCTTAAATATTATTGTTTCATTTTTTTACTTTGATATGCACATGTATTAAACACATGCACATCAAAGTGAGGTATTATGTAGACATATTATGGTAAAATGATTATTATTATAATGTTTTAGCATGGTTTCATGCATGTCGATAATTAGTTCAAATTAGATACTTATTGACATTATTTCCATGTATTTTTGTCTCTCATTTATTCTCCTATGTGGTCATGTGTTGCTCTTCTTATATTTTCTCTCCTCTATGTTTTATCTATGTCTAGAGTCATCCACCTATCTTTTTTATATCATTTTTAAGTTGAGGTCACAATCAATAGTTTACCAATGTTTCCCTAGTCACAATTGATGCTCTATCTATTGTGACCCTTTTTTCTAAGTGGGCTATTTTGCCTACCTTCCTCCAATGTTACATCCTGATTTCTCACTAAGCAAACTTACTAGATTATCCATGGATATCTATAGTTGGTGATTTGATTTGATTACTATTTGATTAAGCTATAAGTCATATGTTGTTATAGGATATTTGTATGTTGCTTTGATTTCATGATGACATTGTTATGAGTTAGCTGTAGCATATATTCCTTACACTATGATCATATTGATTTATTATTTCAATAATATTTTAAGATATATGTCACAATGTTATGGACTAACTCCCTGTTTGTTGTGAGTTTGATGTATGAGAGATTCATCACTCAGAGCATGATGGAGGGAGAGAATCATCAGAGGGAGTGATGTAGATGGAGTTGTTAGAGGATGTTAGAGAATGGCTAGAACCTTGCACACACCACATTAGATAGTATATGTTATAAGCATTGTTTAATTGTAAGAGTTAGTACATTTTTTATGTTATCTACACTTGGATAATTGCATATGTGTGTGTTAGTTTAGATTCATGCTTAGGTGATTTCATCTCATGTGTTTGCTTTGTGAATATTACTATATGTTTATGACGTGTCATTGCATTCATGATTGTTAATGTTTTTTAAAATATAAAATTATGTGAATTGTGTTGGCACTATCTTATGTAAGCTAACCATCTTGTCTTAGTAATATTAGTTAGTTATATTTATGATACTTCGAGAATGCCAATTACTATTGAAAAGACATTATAATGTGATTTACCATTTTTAGATACAAGAATATTTTTGACATTTAGTTAGCCATATTGCTAAGTAGGTCATTATGATTAATATTGATTATCTATGATTAAGACATATTATTATTAAGTAATTAAAAAAATAAAAATGTGAAAAGCTTCATAAAAGGAATAAAACAAATAAAAACCATTATGTTCTAATTAGTAAATGTATATTTAGGAAAAAAGAAAATAAAAACAAAAAGAATAAATCAAAAAGATAAATATTTGAGTAAAAAAAAAAAAGACAAGCTTTAAAGAAAGTGAAACATCCATACAATGAAAATAAGGAGAAAAGGTAAAAGGCAGCATGACATAAGAAGAGAGAAAAAATAAAAAGGAAAGGAATAGAGCATGGTAGAGGGAGGATCTAAGTGAACAAAAGGAATAGAGGAAATAAGGGTGAGGGCTTATGGTATCATTTGGTGCCATAAAAAAATTGGTGATGTATTAGATTTATAACTTAAGAAAATTCTGCAACTATTTAGTCTTGGATTTACATTTGAAATAGTGTATGGTGTGAATTGGTTGGTTAAAAACCATGAGACTATATAATTTGATTTGTGTGCAAGATTTACTAACATCTGAGATTTAAATCTTATCTTAGTAATATTAGTCAGTTATATTTATGATACTTTGAGAATGCCAATTACTGTTGAAAAGACATAGGAAGTCTACATAATGTGATTTACCATTTTTAGATAAAAGAATATTATTGACTTTTTGTTAGCCATATTGCTAAGTAGGTCATTATGATTAATATTGATTATCTATGATTAAGACATATTATTATCCAGTAATTAGAAAAATAAAAATGTGAAAAGCTTCATAAAAGTAATAAAATAAATAAAAACCATTATGTTATAATTAGCAAATATATATTTAGGAAAAAAGAAAATAAAATCAAAAACAAAAATATTTGAGTAAAAAAAAAAAAAGACAAGCTTTAAAGAAATTGAAACATCCATACAATGAAAACAAGGAGAAAAGGTAAAAGGAAACACGACATAATAAGAGAGCAAAAAGAAAGAGGAAAGGCATAGAGTGTGGTAGAGGGAGGATCTGAGCGAACAAATGGAATAGAGGAAATAAGGGTGAGGGCTTATGGTATCATTTGGTGCCATAAAAAGGTTGGTGATTTATTGTATTTATAACTTAGAAAATTCTGCAGCTATTTAGTCTTGGATTTACATTTGAAATAATGTATGGTGTGAATTGGTTGGTTAAAACCATGAGACTATATAAATTTATCTGTGTGTAAGATTTGCCAACATTTGAGCTTTAATCTTATCTTAGTAATATTAGTCAGTTATATTTATGATACTTTGAGAATGCCAATTACTGTTGAAAAGACATAGGAAGTCTACATAATGTAATTTACCATTTTTAGATAAAAGAATATTATTGACATTTTGTTAGCCATATTGCTAAGTAGGTCATTATGATCAATATTTATTATCTATGATTAAGACATATTAATATTAAGTAATTAAAAAAATAAAAATGTGAAAAGCTTCATAAAAGGAATAAAACAAATAAAAACCATTATGTTCAAATTAGTAAATATATATTTAGGAAAAAAGAAAATAAAAACAAAAAGAATAAAACAAAAATAAAATATTTGAGGAAAAAAAAAGATAAGTTTTAAATAAAGTGAAACATCCATACAATGAAAATAAGGAGAAAAGGTAAAAGGAAGAACGACATGAGAAGAGAGCAAAAAGAAAAGGGAAAGGCATAGAGTGTGGTAGAGGGAGGATCTAAGTGAACAAAAGGAATAGAGGAAATAAGGGTGAGGACTTATGGTATCATTTGGTGCTATAAAAAGGTTGGTGATATATTAGATTTATAACTTAGAAATTTTTTTAGGTATTTAGTTTTGGATTTACATTTGAAATAGTGTCTGGTGTGAATTGGTTGGTTAAAAACTATGAGACTATATACTTTGATCTATGTGTAAGATTTACCAACATTTGAGCTTTAAATTGGTCATAATAATAAATTTTCCTTATGGTTTGAGTCTTGATCCTTACTGACATCGTTTAAGAAATCAGATGCCCTGCAACCTGGATTTGGTCTCCATCTTAGCCATGTATATGAACACAAAAAAACACAAGTCCATGAACAACCATAGCAGTTTCTAATTCACAACTTGATTCATTCCTATAGAAGACTAATTAGATGAGCTTATTACCAATACATGATATGTAAATTTCTAAGTATATGTCTAACCCATGACATTCATACATAAATCCATAGACATAACCATCCCTCAAGAACTAGTGTAAAAACATATATATACCACAAAGTCATATATATTTATGCTACAATATTATTTCAAATATTTATAGATCTACCTATAAAAGTTACCATATTGATCTAATCATATATACCACAAAGTTGTGTATATTTATGCTACAATATTCATAAACTCATATGAGTTAGCTTATTTATAGATCTATATGGCTAGTGAACTAGTGGATTTTATGTTATTGATCCCTATGTTACATGTGATATGTATATTCTATTATAATACATAAAGCCATAGTTACATACAACCATACATAGGAATACATTATGGATATAGGCCATACTTACATAAAAGCCACACCATTTTAAGTGTGTATAGTTTTGGGTATTCCCCAATATAAAAAAACATAACAATATCGATACCCAGTAATTTGCATGAGATACTTGAGTAATCACATAAGTGATCTATAGGAAATCTAAATCTACTTTATATTATATCATAGATCACTATATATTTAAAAAATATAGTTTACTTAAGATAAGATCACCTATATATACAAAGCGATATCTATATGCATATTGTTTATATATATGGAGTGATCTATAGATAAATCAAACTATAACTCTTTGTTAATAAATACAGAGCAGAGTATAACTCAAACTCTAACTAGCTATTAATAAATACGAGTTTCTGATTACCAACCACATGGATTATTAACTTACTCATTTTTGGCCATTGTGAATAATTGATAACTAAATAAATGGAGTTTTATTAATTGAATGCTTTTCAAGAATAAAGTGATGACATATAGGACCTGTATATACAATAAATTGATTTATATCTAAGGATATATTTGGGAAATAAAATTAATATACCTTCCCATACGAATATAAATTGACGATATAATATAACATAGTGAACTAAATGGAAATACCTAGAGACTACTAGAATTTTAATTGGATAATGCTTTATATATCAACAAGAATATATATTTAAATTGAACTACATATATATATATGTATGTATAAATCTCAATATGGCATATACAGTAAACTATGAGACAATATGATTAAACCATATAGTGTTGATACAGCTTATAGCGATCTATAAATATATATGGATTAGTTCTTATTTTAGCTCCATCATATCAATTATATAAATTGATTGAATTGATGGAATTAATGATGGAAATTGTTTTTGATGGTTATTTCCCATCATTTACTCTATTGGATGTAATAATAATACTATGTCAATAGATAATGGAAATAGCAATAAAGTAAAATGATGATCATTTTTTTCCCATTATATTTAAGATCACTTATAAATATCATAAATGTTTGATATTTATATATATATGTTTGTGATTTATATTTATAGTATATATGTAAAGGTTATGATCATGAAAACTAAATACATAAAGTTTATAATGATATATAACTATACACCACTAGTAAAGGAACTAGTTCTCACCTTAATTACCCATTAACTGAGCCATAGGTAATAATGCTATGGTCGATAAAAATATTATATATTTATAGTAAGTAGCTACTATATATATGGTTATATTGGGATATTCAATTAAAATATATTGGTATGTGTGAGCTGTGTGGATAATGAGAAATCCTCTCATCATATGTGATGCAAACAAAGATGTTAAAGAGGAGAGACAATAGTGCTCTATGTAACCATTTTTATTTTGTTTGCATAATTGAGTTATTAGAAGTTTTTAGCTTGAAATGTTTCCTCTATTTGTTTTATATCTATTAGAAGTTTTTAGCCATCATGAAATGTAATCTCTATTTGTCATAAATGGATTCATGACTTGGAAATAACTGAATAGGAACAAGGTTCAGAAAATGTTAAATTTCAGTGACAGACCTTGATTGTTAATTTATGAATAAAACATATAAGTTACTATTAGTGTGACAAAATAATATTTATATATTATTGTGAGTACTTATATACAGTACATGTTATGAATATAATTAAGATGTACAAATGCTCATGAAAAACATTGATATGAAGACCTAGATACTCATACATATATATAATAATATAGAGATGTGCCTATATCTATCATGGGATTATAAGGGATAAGAAACTATAACCATATGAGTACAGTCTCTTATAAATGTAATAATTTGTTTGAATTATGTTCACACAAGGTATAACTTGGATTATGAGTTATTTGTTTCTCTGATATTATTATGACTGACCATTTTGAAATAGAGTTGCGTGTACATGGAATGATGGACTGTGATATTATTATCTATCATATGTATTTATATCTACTTAAAAAAATTAGTAGTATATATTATAAACATAAATTATACCCAGTTGGTATGAATTACAATTGTATTTATTTCTTATTATTATGTGGTAAATAATATGGTGGAGATTCATTCATTTATTTGATGGATTAAATGTATGCATTTTGATTACTCATGTGTTTAGCATTTTTTTAAACTACTAGCAGGAAGTAATCTATATGAATATATTGGTTATGTTTATATTAACTAAATCTCACATTGCTAGTATTGAATAAATAGTGAGATAGACTTCACTAGCTTACTAGCATCACCAATGCTAGATGAAAGTGATCTGATCAAGTGGTGTGTATGAAATTAATTGATCCTAGAGATAAATAACTATTGAAAATTTTAGCCAAAGTAGTGTTAGTTAAACATTGTTATTTAATATGTATGGTTTACATGTTTGTGTGGTATCATGTTATAATGGATTTCTTTATGCTACATTGCATGTTCTTAGAAATCATATGGCACACAGGTACTAACTTGTCTCTCTATATTCCTGCACCATCACCATCTAATAATATGTGAAAGGAAGAATTTGATGAGGGAATGTGTCGGGTATCAATGGTCTGTGGTTGGTGTGGAAAAGTGCTCAGATGATGCTCTCCCTCCCCACATCAATACTTCTTTGGAGACAACACTTGATATTTCCATAGATACTATAATTTGGAGAACTCATGCTCTGTGGAGCCTTGTATCTTGTAACTTGTAAATTTTATTATATTTATTATTATTGAAACATTATACATGATGAGATATAATTATTTGATTATTATACCATGACAACAGTGGCTACATAATGTATTAGCCATGGTTGGAAATCTGTAATTACTTTCTATATTCAGTTATGATGTGTTTCATATGTTGATAGTGATGTATATGTATCACATACTTATTTTTTAGCTATCATACTTAGAGTGTTTTGTCTAGATCACTAATTATATTCTCATGGTGTAATCTAATGAAAGAATATGTTGATTAAAATTAATTAAAAATAAAATTTCACATTATTCTAGGTAGATATTAGTGGGGATGTTACATGTATTAGAGCCATGGATCAAACTCTAGAACCTAATGAGTCTACTAGCATTTTCATATTCTTATGTTTACCAAAGAAGAGAATGGTATAAACTAGAGTATCTAGAGAGGGTCCTTCCAATTTCAATGATAGTAACCCTCCTTTTGATCCTAACTAATTTACAACTAAGCAAAAAAGTTAGATCAAATTCTCAAAACCATGAACAAAACTAGGGATCGAATTTCATCCCTAGATCAGGAACTTCAAGTTTACATAGAGGGAGAATACTAGGATGAACCTAAAGAGTAGGAAAAATCTTAGGATGTGAGATCATAGGTTGTACCCACATATGAAGAACCTAGTGACATGTAATATTGTACTGGTTAAGTGAAGTGTATTTAAGAGTTGAAGTGCCTCAATGCAGAATCATACTATACCATGATTGGAGTTGTAAGATTTATTAGATACTCATTTATGGATTAATGAATATTGTAGGTAATAGATATTTATGAAATGTTGTGGTATATTGAGTGTGTACCTTCAATAGCACTCATACGCTCTTGGAGTTTCTAAAGGGTTGGTTTATCGAGTGTCTCGATGGTGATGGTTGTATATGATGTTTGGGTAGGTGATTCATAGCATGGTTCATGATTCATGAACAAGATATTATTGCAATATTTTGATCACTTAGATTGAATACCTTGAGAATGATTACATATTTACTTGGTAATCAAACCATTTCCACCACTTGTGTTTTATATTATGAGTGTTCAAAAAGCATGAGATGTTTCACATTTAAATAGTATGTAAATTTTAGATAGATTTTTGTGTCTTATGTAAATTAATCCTAGGGGAGGGATTCCTAAATACCACTTATGGATTGGCACCACTTATTGTGATGGTAATTCTCCTTGTAGTGGAGTGTAGTTATCTTTGTTGAGGATTCCTATGTGTTAGGAATTTGTTCATGGATTGGAATCCCATATGTTTATGTGGATTGGGAACAAGTGTCATCTCACATAGCTATCATAGAGGTTATTTGTTACTCTCTCACGTTCCTTTGACATCATTATAACCACTAAGTAGAATCATATTTTATTGATGTTGACTAAGTGTTCCCTTAGTTAGAAACTTATTTTTAAAATGTTGTTTTGATAATATTCCTTGGAGTTCATGGGATAATTTTTTATAATTGTTATTGATAGAAAAGTTATAGGAATAAAAGGGGTTGATGCATCTACGTGATTAATATTTTTCCTACCAGTTTTGGAAATAGGTTGTGATACCACCCTTACCAGTTTGGTAAGTGTGTAGTGCTTTGGTAACTTGGGTTGTGATGTTTTATTCATACTATGTGAGGGTATTTAAGAATTTTTTTGTTGAGAGAATAGTTCACTACTTTATACTTGTGGATTTTTAGAGTCACTCTTTTCAGCGCTACTTTATCTAAACCTATGCACTTTGACCATGTGGAATGGTAAACCTTGAATTTATATTAGTTCTAGATTAAGATTTATAAGTTGATTATAATCATTATGTTATGATTCACCCTTGCTTAAATTGGTATTATTATCATATTGATTAAAACATGTTTTTTTATATGAGTCATTTATATACCTTTCACCTAGAGAAAGTATGGAATAGGATGTGCAAAACATCTTGTTAGTCTAAGGGGTTGAGACAAGCTTACAACTTACTGTGTAATTAGCTAAACAAGTGGGGAGGCATTATCTCACTTATTATTTTTATAAGGTTTTAAGGATAGTGTGATCCTTGGCCTTTGTATGTATGTTAATTTTAACATTATTTCCTCCTAGCTTTGAATATAATAGAGATGGGTTAATCTATGAAATTTAATACTAGTTATGTCTGGCTAATAGAAAATTAATGCAATTATGGAATTATTGTATGTTTTTATTTTGATGGATATTAATACATCTTGAATTATTTAGTGTATATCATTTCACTTTAGGATCTATTAGTATGGATTTTTGATTCACTAAACCATATGCACAATTTTGGAGATCATTAGGGTGTGGAGACTTAAGGGGTGAGGGGTGAATTAGTAACATGAGTACTAAGAGATGAAATGGATCTTAGTTAGTCTCATATTGACTCAATAGTTACTAAGTTTGGATCTGACAAGGGGATGTTTTAAAATCTAGGATTTTGCAAGCAGGACTTGTCAAATTCAATCGTATAGTCATATGCATGTATACTGGAGAATACTTATTTCTTAATTTTGTATACATTAGAAATGAATTATTTATAGTTCCTATTAATTTTCATAATTATTAAGAGTTATGGAAAGTAGTGATGGTATTGAATTATACACATCGTTCTTGCTAGGTTCTCTAAACATTTTTATCAGGAATGAAGAAAACACTCTCTAGGTTAAAGAGGTGTGTAAAGGGGATTGGAGGTTTTGTCAAACTCTCCCTAGCCATTTGATTTTAGATTTTGTGATGATTTCATGTGCTTATAGTTGAATATTAAATATGTGGGACCCTTCATGGTGTTATAAGTGGTCAATCGTATAACATTTAGGCTTGCATTACCACCATTCCTATCTCTATTACATATTGCTTCCATGTTTCCTATTTAAAAAGGTATTTAGTTGGTCCTTCACACATGTGAAATTAGAATATTTTGTAGGTTTTAGAGCATGGGGTGGTCATTGAAGAACCAATTAGAGTAATTGACACTCGCAAACTTTATTTTCATAATAGGGAGATATCATAGTGCAGGGTCTTGTGGGAACAATACTCTAAGTATAGTGTTACTTAGGATGACTATGATGAGTTCTATAGATTATTTCCACATTTATTTGCTTGTTTGATATTTCATACTATATTATTTTTTTGCTAAATAATATTTTTAATTCAAAACTTATATTTGAATAAGTGTCATCGAGACGATGACCAACTTTAGGGGGGAAAGATGTTACATCCTACTTTCTCACTAAGAAAAATTAATAGATTATCCATAGATATTTATAGTTGGTGATTTGATTTGATTACTATTTGATTAAGCTATAAGTTATATGATATTATGGGATAGTTATATGTTTCTTTGATTTTATGATGACATTGCTATGAGTTAGATGTAGTGTATATTCTTTACATCATGTTCATATTAATTTTTTATTTTAGTAGTATTTTATAAGATATCTCACAATGTTATGAACTAACTACTTGCTTGTTGTGAGTTTGAATCAAAAGAGATTTATCCCTCAAAGCATGATGGAGGAAGAGCATCATCGGAGAGGGTGATGTAGATGGAGGTGTTGGGGGATGTCAAAAAATAGCTAGAACCCTGCATACACTATATTAGACAACACATGTTATATGCATTATTGAATTATTAGAGTTATTATATTATTTATATTATCTACACTTAGATAATTGCATAGATGTGTGTGTTAATTTAGATTTATGCTTTGGTGATTTAATCTCATGTATTTGCATTATGAAAGTTATTGTGTATTTATGATGTGTCATTGTATTCATGATTGTTAATGTTTTTGAAAATGTAAAATTGTATGAATTGTGTTGGCACTATCATATGTAGGCTATCTTGTATTATTAATATTAGCCATTTATCTTTATGAAACTTTTGGAATGCCAATTACTATTGAAAAGACATAGGAATTCTATGTAATGTGATTTACCATTTTTGGATAAAAGAATATTATTGACCCTTTGTTAGCCATATTGCTAAGTAGGTCTTATGATTAATATTGATTATCTATGATTAATACATATTATTATTAAGTAATTAGAAAAATAAAAATATGAAAAGCCTCATAAAAGGAATAATAAAAAAAAAACCATTATGTTCTAATTAGTAAATATATATTTAGGAAAAAAGGAAAAAAAAAGGAATAAAAAAAAAAGGAAAAATATTTGAATAAAAGAAAAAAAAATACAAGCTTTAAAGAAAGTGAAACATCCATATAATGATAAGGAGAAAAGGAAAAAATAAACACAACATAAGAGGAGAGTAAAAAGAAAAAGGAAAAGGTGCAGAGCATTGTAGAGGGAAGAGCTAAGCAAACAAAGGGAACAAAGGAAAGAAGGGTGAGAGATTCTAGTATCATTTGGCACATAAAAAGGTTGGTGATGTATTATATTTATAACTTATAAAATTATGTAACTATTCAGTGTTGGATTTACATTTGAAATAGTATATGGTGTGAATTAGACAATTAAAAACCATGAGACTATATAGTTTGATCTATGTGTTATATTTCCCCACATTTGATATTTAACTTGGTCATAATAATAAATCTACCTTACAGTTTGAGTCTTGAGCCTTCCCAGCTTCATTTAAGACACTAGATACCCTACAACCTAGATTTAGTCTCCATCTCAGCCATGTATATGAACACAAAAAACACATGTCCATCAACAACCATGGTGGTTTCCAATTCATAGCCTACTTGATTCTCAAAGAGGACTAATGAGATGAACTTATTACTAATACATGATATTTAAATCACTGAGTACATGTCTAACCTGTGATCTTTATACACAAATTCATATGCACAACCATCCTTTGGGAACTAGAGTAAAAATATAAATATACCACAAAGTCATATATATTTATGCTGTAGTATTTTTTCAAATATTTATAAATCTACCTATAAAAGTTATGATATTGATCTACACATGTATACCATAAATCCATATATATTTATGCTATAATATTCACAAAGTCATATGAGTTAGCTTATTTATAGATCTATAAGGCTAGTGAACTAGTGGATTTTATGCTATTGATCCATATGTTACATGTGATATGTATATTATGCTACAATACACAAAGTTGTAGTTACATACAACCATATATAGGAATACATTATGGATATAGTATATATATAAATAAAATCCATGCCATTTTAAGTGTTTTCATTTTTGGGTATTCCCCAATATAAAAAAACACAATGATATCTATACCTAACAATCTGCATGAAATAAAGCTTGAGTACTCACACAAGCAATCTACAAGAAATATAGATCTACTTTATATTATATCATAAATCACCTATATATTTGAAAAATATAGTTTACTTAATATACGATTGCCTATATATATAGAGTGGTCTGTGGATAACTCAAACTCTAACTCACTGTTGAGAAATACAGAGCAATCTGTGGATAACTCAAACTTAAACTTGATGTTAATAAATACAAGTTTCTGATTACCAACCACATGGATTATTAACTCAATCATTATTGGCCATTGTGAATAATTGATAACTAAATAAGTGGAGTTTTATTAATTGAACACTTTTCATGAATAAAATGACAACATATAAGGTCAATATATACAATAAATCAATTTATATCTAAGGATATATTTGGATAATAAAATTAATAGACCTTCCCATATAATTATAAAGTGGCAATATAATATAACACAACAAAATAAATGGAAATACCTAGAGATTGATAGTATTCTAATTGGATAATGCTTTATAGATCAATAAAAATATATATTTAAATCGAACTGCATATATATAATAATCTCAGTATGGCATATGAAGTAAACTATGAGCTAGTATGATTAAACCGCATAATGTTGATAGAGATTATAGAGATCTATAAATATATATGGTTTAGTTATTATTTTAGCTCCATCATATCAATTATATAAATTGACTAAGTTGACAAAATTAATGATGGAAATTTTTTCCTATGGTTATTGCCCATCATTTGGTCCATTGGCAGTAATAAAAATACTATGCCAATAGATAGAAATAAAGTAAAATGATGATCATTTATTTCTCATTATATTTAAGACCACTTATAAATATCATAAATGTTAGATATTTGTATATATGTTCATGATTTATACATATAGTATATATGTAAAGGCTATGATCATGAACAAATAAATATGTAAAGTTTGTAATCATCTATAACTATAAACCATTGGTAAAGGGAATTCATTCCCACCTTAATTATCCATTGATTGAGCCATAGGTAACAATGCCATGGTCATTAAAAATTATAGATTTATAGTAAGTAGCTACTATATATATGGCTATATTGGGTTATTCAAGTAAATTATATTGGTACATGTAAGCTATATGGATAATGAGAAAGCCTCTCATCAGATGTGATGCAAATAGAGATGGTAAAGAGAAGAGACAATAACACTCTATGTAACCATTTGCATTTTTATTTGCATAATTGAGATATTATGTGCTATTTGCTTCAAACATTCCCTTTGGTTATTTTATATCTATTATAAGGCATTAGCCATCATGAAATTTAACCTTTATTTTTCATAAATGGATTCATGACCTGGAAATAACTAAATAGGAACAAGGTTCAGGAAATGTTAAATTTTGGTGATAGATATTGTTTTTTAATTTATAAACAAAAAATATAAGTTACTATTAGTGTGACAAAATAGTATTTATATATTGTTGTGAGTAATCATATGTGGTACATGTTATGAATATAATTAGTATGTACAAGTGCTCATGAAAAACATTGATATGAAGACTTAGATACTCATATGCATATACAATAATATAGACATGTGCCTATATCTCTCATGGGATTCTGAGGGACTAGAAACTATAACCATATGAGTATAGTCTCCTAAAAACATAATAAGTTGTCTGAATTGTGTTCACACAAGTACAACTTGGATTATGAGTTATTTGTTTCTCTAAAATTATTATGACTAGTTATTTTGAAATGGAGTTGTGTGTATATGGAATGATGGACTATGATATTATTCCTTATCATATGTATTTATATCTACTTAAAAAAATCAGTAGTATGAAGTCTAAAGATAGATTATACCTGATTGGTATAAACAAAAACTATATTTATTGCCTATTATTATGTGATAAATAATATAGTGGAGATTCATTCATATGTTTGATGGACTAAATGTATGCATTTTGATTACTCCTATGTTTAGCATGTTTTTTTTACTACTAGTAGAAGTAATCTATATGAATCTATTGGTTATATTTATATTAAAAAAATATCACATTGATGGTACAGAGTAATTTGTGAGATAGACTTCACTAGCTTACTAGCATCATCAATGCTAAATGAAGGCGATTCGATCAAGTGGTGTGTATGAAATTGACTGATCTTAGAGATCAATAACTATTAATAACTTTGGTCAAAGTAATGTTAGTTAGACATTATCATTTCATATATGTGGTTTACATATTTGTGTGATATCATGTTAGAATAGATTTATTTATGGTACACTGCATGTTCTGATAAATCATACAACACACAGGTACTAGCTTGTCTCTCTAGATTCTTACACCATAACTATGTAGTAATCCATGAAAGGAGGGAACTTACATAATGGGGGATTGTTTACGGGACTAGTGGTCCATGGTTGGTGTGGAAAAGTGCTTAGATGATGCTCTCCCTCCCCACAATAGTACTTCTTTGGGGATGACACTTGGGATTGCCATAGATACTAGAGTTCAGGGAAATCATACTCTGTGGAGCCTTGTATCTTGTAAATTATACATTGTATTGAATTTATTATTATTGAAACATTATACTTGATGGTATGTAATTATTTACATATTTTACCATGACAACAAGGTTGCATGATGTATCATCTGTGGCTAGAAATTTGTAATTACTTTTTATATTTAGTTATGATGTGTTTTATATGTTGATAGTGATCAATGATGTATAGGTGTCACATGATCATTTTAAAGTTATCATATTTAAAGTGTTTTATTTGGATCATTAATTATATTCTCATGGTGTAATCTAGTGAAATAATATGTTGATTAAAATTAATTAAAAAAAATTCATGTTATTCTAGGTAAATCCTAGTGGGGATGTTACATCCTGTTTTAAATGTGTGGACTTGTGATTATTAGTTTATTATATTTTACTATGTTGAATTACACAAAAATAGATCCATAATTCATATTTGAAAATTCTATATATAAAAATTCTCCTAAGTCATTTCAATACCAAGTAATTAAACGAGAAAGGAATTCTACAAGTCTTAGGTGCACTATCAAGATTCTAACTCTAAGCTCTTCAAGGATTAAAGTGATTTAAAGGATTTATATTCAGACATAATTGTACAAAAATAATTTTTAAGTGAAGCTAATATAGTTGTATTTGATTAATTAGGGAGATAAGCTGAATTCATATTATCACTTGGGTTAAGATTACACTCACAAAACACTAGAACTTCATGGATCTCTGATTTTATGTATGTATATGTAACTGCAACTCCTCAAAAGGTTTATGGGGGCTAACTAACTTCTACATTTTTACTCCTCTTGAGACATTGTGAAAAATTAGGTCAAAACCAAAAGAAAAGAAAATAAAACAATTTTCCCATCAATTATGTAAAGAGAAGCTAAGGCCTTGTATTTATACCTCAATTGAAGTGTTCCAGAAAGTTACATAACTTGAAAAATAATAGAGGACTGAATTGGCACATATAAACAAAATTAGTGGACATAATTGTCTATGTACCACTTTATACCTTGACACAATCCACACTTAGATGATTCTACTTTTCTGCTAGATCATAATTACATTTGAGGGTTTTCAATCTACAAGTCTTGGGAGCTTGCTTCCAGTCACAAAATTAAATTGCAATCATCATGTGTGTTAATTTTAGTATTCTCTCTCTCTCTCTCTCTCTCTCTCTCTCTCTCTCTCTCTCTCTCTCTCTCTCTCTCTCTCTCTCTCTCTCTCTCTCTCTCTCTCTCTCTCTCTCTCTCTCTCTCTCTCTCTCTCTCTCTCTCTCTCCTTTTTTATTTATTGTTATTCTTGTTCAATAATTTCATGTTACTTTTAATCATTATTTTGGACCCTATATAATATTTAAATATTGTTATTGATTATATATTTTTAGAAATTTATGGTGCCCTAATTTTAATTAGATCTGTATATCTTTTTACCCTTAAACAACATTTAGTTAAACTACAAATATTTACATATTGTTATTGACTATATTTATTTAGAAATTTATTGTGCCCTAATTTTTATTATATTTGTATATATTTTTACCCCTTAAACAACATTTATTTAAACTATAATGCTAATTGACAATCCCATATATTTGTCTACAAAGGGGTGTCCATGATCATGGGGAGTCAAATTCATTACTGGAAGTACTGTAAAAAGTATAATAATATGTAGGATGGATCATTTAATAATGAGTATTTTATGGTAACCTAAATTATTGTCACTAAGGTGGTCATCATAAGAATGAGCTATAAGATCCACCTTAACCTATTGAAAATAAACACATGTATTGATTCAAAATTTTCCTTCTATTGTGTAACTCTTTTTAGGTATTTTAATATGAACATAAGTAAGTGGTGAGAATAAAATTGTATGACATGGATTAATAGATACTATAGGTCTCAATGGTGTAATTATAGGAGTGTGGCTTCAAAAATCAGAACTATTGATGTAATAATTATAGAAACATAACTATAGATGATAAAATTTTAGTATCTACCACATGAGGTTGAATGAATTTATTATTAGGAATCACTTTAATTAATATCTCACATTAGTTTTTATGGTGGATGGATAACTCACAATATGTGTTGTAGATAATATATACTTTGTTATCATATAAAAATTTAAGAAATTTGTGTACTGTGAAGAAGATTATTTTCATTTGATTTAGCTATGGGCTTCTAAGTAATAGATCATATGTCCCATTATTTTATAATATGTATAATCATACTAAAAAAAATTAGGACCTATAGTGAATGGTAATGTGATACCACTACCAAGTGTTCATGTAAGACCATCATAATTCTTAAGAATCATGGATGTACCAAGTAAGTCTTATCGATTATACCTTATATTAGAAATAAATGATATTTTAATTAATTTTTGACTTGAAACATTATCTATCATGATGCCATGTGTAATGTAATCATTGAATGTGAGTTGACAAAAACATGTATACAAAGCAAACCATTTTTAGTACCATCATTTAGAATCTCTTGATCATAGATTATGAAAGATGGAGTTTGATTTCAATAACCCTTGACCATACCTATATTTATATCTAAAATATGCTCAATATAATTCATTTGTTCATGTGTATCGATTGTTATGTAAACATCGCCTTCAATTTTATTAGCATTATTCAGAAGTTTATTATAAAATATTTTTAAACATTGATTTGGTGTAGCAAAAAAATCATTCAATGTTGTATTATGTTCTTCCACTTGAATAACATTAATATAAATTAAATTTTGTTGTTATGTATTAATTAAAAGTATCAATTGGTAATATGTATGGAATATCTATGGTACTCAATATGCATCTACAAACTCTATGTAAAGGTAAAGATATAACCAACTCATGCTATGGATGTAAATATACCATGTTGAATTCAAACAAGCTTTTAAACACTTGGAGAGGATTCATGGATAACCTTGAAAAGTTATTATGCTTTCAATAAGTTGGAATAACTAGCTTGTTAGGTAGTTGTGAAATTGCATTTACATTTTTGACCTCATTATTAAATTAAAAAGGTGGAGTATCATTAGCTTTACCATTGAATGTTGATTTACCTTGATATTATAGGTAGTAGAAGTTAGGGAATTAGATTCATATTTGAGAATAGTGACCTCTAACATTATACCTTGTAATTGTGAACCATATGGAAAAATTGATCAAAAGTTTAGTAAGTGTTAAACATGACTTTGTCTTTGTGTGGTTGGAGCAAACTACTAGAGAAAATACTTTGTAATTCACTATCAAGTATTTAGTGAGACATTTTTATAAGCATAATTTTGAATCTAATCACATATTAAAATTCTCATTAAGTCCTTGTTTAAATTGAGAATCTTGAGAAAATGTGACCTTTTAGCTTATGTTAATAGAAAAGTGAATTAAGATGTCAGTAAAATCATTAAATAAGCCTACTATTAAGGTGTAAAACCAATCCAAGGCATAATATTTAATACTTCTTGGAAAGGGCTTGGTCATCAATATATCATCACGTGCAAAATAAAATAATAGGGAAAATAAAGATTAGATATGATGAGAAGGATCGACCTTGTCATTATATACTTAAAATTTAGGCACTATATAACTGGTAGGAAAAGGGTTAGTGCAGATTTTATGAGCCAATGGGTTGTGTAATGTATCTTGAGAAGTGATCACACAACTAAGTCTTTGAGATCCTTTGGAAAGTTTATTAATTTTTACTTGCGTATCTTGAATAAATTATTGAATGAGTACATTCTTAGATATAGTAGCATGTGTATGAGTCAAAGCATGATCAATATTGATAGGAATGAAAGATTTAATATTTTAACTCAAACCGAGATCAAAAGGTAAAACATTAAAAGTAGGCCGAGATGGTACATTATCCATAGGGGATAAAAAGTAATTAGTAGGTTATGTAGGAATAGTCTTAGTAACTTGAGTGGGAACTATAGGCAGAGGCATAAAAATATTATTAGGAACACTAGCCTCACCACCTAAGTAGAATGAGAACCTAAATTAGGTGGATTACAAACATTCAAAGGAAGATTTGTAACATTCTCAATTTTAGATTCCTTAGTCAATGATTTATTTTATACTTCCTTTAACTTAAAAATAGGGGCTCTAAACATGCATGATTTTTTTAATTAAGCTTATAAATTAATAAAGTCTTTTAAATCATTTTTGATATACATCATTAAAATAATTGTCTTCATAATCATGTTTATCATATATAGCTTCAAAATTAATATTTGTATTATCAACCATAGGAGGAACATAATTAACAACTATCAATTTTGAATTTAATAAGATCAAGTACCAAGCAAAAGAAGTTAAATCAAATAAATTTTAGCACCACTCAATTTAGCACTTCACCTAGTTGGGTGGCAATATCTCTCTTAATTGACATGAGATGTAAGCATGGATAATATATAAAGCATAAAATATCTAGAGATAGTAATAGAATAATATGGGGCATACCAAAATACAAGAATTAGATTTGAGAGGTGTAAAATCATAATTTAGAAGGTAAATGCAGAGAATCAACTTAACCTTATAGGATTGATATATTTGAAAGTAAAACAATTCACCAAACTTTAAGGAGAATATTTAGGAGGGGAATAGAAACAAGGATAACAAACTAGGATAGATAAATTAGGACAATCAAGATTTTAAAATTATATTTGAGAGATGTAATTAAACCCTTAGACGTGATAAAACAAATAAACCCTAAGTTTGAGATGTTTAAATAACTATATGGGTTGACCAAAATGTTTTGAATAATTTCTTGTTAAGGGGTGATTACTCTATGCACAAAAATAAAACATGGGCACAAGAGGGATCTAAGATAATATAGGAAATTTATAGTAGTTAGAAACCCTAATGTGCATAAATAGATGAGTAAATGTACCATTTAATAGATAAAATAATAATAATAATGAAAGAAATAGAAATAAGACTAAAATAAACACATTTGGGCACTATAACTAGATTAATAGACTAGAAATAGGCTTCTAAAAGAGACTCAATTGCATTCCAAAAGTTTAACTATGATATGGAAAAGGGGAATAATTGACATATTACTAATTATGACCTTGAGATATGATTATGAAATTTTCTATTTTTTAAGTTCTATAAATTTCTAAAATACTTCAACAAAGGTAAATGATTAAGATCTTAGATTTTCTTTGCTAAATTTATGGGTTGAACTGTCTGATTTTATTTTCTTTTGTTATTAACCTAATTCACTACAATGCCACAAGAATAGAACATGTACAAGGGTTACTAGCTTAGGTCTTCTTATTAGGGGTTGAAAATACATATCTCTTACATATTAAAATTAAAACTCAATCTAGTTCTAGTGCTTATGAGTGTTCCAAGCCCCATGAAAAATAGGGCTTCACCTCCTCTACCTAGACAATCAAATGTAACTATATGCTTCATTATGACCACCTCTTTTGTACAATATGTGATGGAATAAGACTTAGAATGATGGTGATGAAATATAGGTTGAATGTGTAGACCTCTTGATAAGACTTAGCTTGTAAGAGATCTAGATGATAAAATATGTAATCGATAAGGTCCCTAAATGACTTAGGATTGATTTGTATATATATGGATCCCTAAGACACTTCACACATAGGTCAACCCTAGATAATAGTGATTAGAGTAAATTAAGGCATTTGGAATGAGGACAAGGTAGAAAGGACATGTAAAAGGATGAGGATAAAAATTGGTGGATTAATAATTGTGAACTAGCCAGAATTGGTGAATCACTAATGATGACTCGAAAGGCAAAAAGGCTCATAAAATATATTAAGTTGAACAAAGGATGACTAATTAAGATCAAGATGTTAATAACTAATTAATGTTTATATGAAGAAATATATATGTCTCAAGGCTAAGAAAATTCAAATGTGAGTGAAAAGTGTTAGAAAATAGCCAAATGCACACATGTAGATCAAGTGTAGTAAAGCATGATACAAATGTTATGGAAAATAATCTTATACTAAAACTAGGTGTATAAAATTTTATATGTCTCCAACTATCATTTTATTTATCCTCTAATTTCATTCCAATTTTCTCTCCTTCCATAATCATACACTCATGCTCCAAAATTATTGGTTTAAATTAATACTTATTGTCACATTTATTTACTTTATTGGTTCATGCACCTTCTGTATACACCCTTGAATTATCATTTTATTCATCCTAGAAGTTTACTTCCATTTTTTCTTAAAGCATGCAGTAATGTGTTAGAAATGTTTGGAGTGTGAGTGTATGATTTTGTCAAGATCATTTCAATAATTCCCCCCCTTGTTTTATGTGACCCTTATCTTTATTTTTTCATTTTTTGATTGTTGGATGTCGATTTGTACACAAATAGGGTCCTAAATTGAGTTCATGCCATTTATTCTTAGTTCATTTATGCATCTAAATCATGCAAGAAAAATTCAGTGAAATTTATAGAATTTCTTAATTACTCACATTATTTTATTGAGCATTTGAAAGCATTTTACAAAAATCAAGCAATCATTATAACATTCATTGAAACATTGAAATTTATATTAGAGACAAATTACATAAACATAATTTAATTAGCTAATGAATTACTATAAATATTAGTGTGTTGTTTTCAATATTGTATATCATTGAGGGGTCCCACAAAATATCAAGATAGCTCAGTGATTGTTTGGTATAATGTAGGCTCCAAATATATGTTTTCTTTACAATTTCAAGATTAGGTTTCTAAATTATGGTAAGAAGAAGAGGTCTATTTTTACATTAATATAAGTGAAGGAATGAAAATTTGAGAAAGGTTTTTGGAGGTTTGAATGAGAAAAACATAATCATCAAAACATATTTCATATTCTCAAATTTTCATCTAGAACAAAATTTGACGCTTTAAACACAAGACACTTTAGACAATTTGATCATCACAAATTTTTTGGTCTATTTGTATTTTATTTTTGTACTCTATTTTTTAATGTTAAATCCTAATAACTATCTTTTGATCATTCTTGATAATCAAATAAATCTAAACTTTATATATATTTCTCTTTCTCAAATTTTCAATATTAATTAACTAAATTAATTATTTTTTTACAATTTTTTATTAATCTATTCAATCATATTATGGATATTTATATTTGAGATTAGTATGAATCTATTTATCCTTAATAAATTAGTTAATCCATATAAATATTGGTTGGTATCAGTCAAATTCAAAGAATTCAAAGATTCATTTATTGGGACATGGCACTCCTCCATTTTTTACTCGTTTCACTTTCATATAATGTGAATTATTTTTTAGTATCATCCAAATATACTATAACAAAACTAAACTTTATTCATAATTTAAAAAATAAAAATAAAACAAGGGTTGTGTTGTAGCATGTGTATATAATTAGTAGTAGATATATAAAATGTTTAAAAATATGTGATTAATAAATTGATGGAGATGTCATTGAATTTAATGAATAAAATTACATTTTGTAGTTTTAGTAGTGATCCTCATATCATCTATAAATTTGTTTATTTTGGGATTACGTTTGAATTTCTCTTATACATTTTTATATAAATTGTTTTTGCTTTTATTTTTAAATGTAACAACAACCAAAATCATGCATATAATAAACAATAAATTTTATTATATATTCTAATGTGCCTACTTTAGAACTATATATGATTAATTCAATTTATTTGTATATACATAGATGCTAAGAAAATATTAAAAAAATAACTAAAACATATTTATAGAATCATAATCATTAATATATTATTATAATTTATCTATTCTTATGATATATTGATGGTACTTATATCATATATTTATAACTAATTATATATATGGGAATATATTAGGGCCCACACCTTCTGAAAATTAAATTTCAAAAAAAAAATTATAAAAAAAATAAAGGAAGAAGATTCAAGACCAACTACGGCCCTTAAAATTTCAAATTGAAATTTGAAAAGAACAATGAAAAAAAAAGAGGAGAGAGGTAGATTCAAGCCTAGCACCAGGCCTATATAATGGTAATAGAGAGGAAGAAGATGTAAGCTAAAGATCACAGTTGCATAGAACAAGTAAAAGGGAGAAGAAATTATAATGGCCAACAAATTTATAGCTGAGAGATCTAGAAGAAAAGAAAACATGGCCCACACCAGGCCATGCCACCATTTGTTAAAACCTCATTTGACCCACCAGAAGCCTATCACCTCAACCACAAAGAGGATCAGAAGAGAGGAGGCCAAGAGAGGTCCAAACTTGAACCTTAATAGCCCAAAACTAGGCTTGCTTAGAATAAGCAAAGGATATGTTTATAAGAATAGATATTACAATGTCAAAAATATATAGTGGATAGCTCTAGAAAAATATAAAACATGGCCCACATCAAGCCATAGAGAATAACCAAACACCATGCCACTATTCATCAGAACCCTATCGTCCATCAGAACCCTGTCCAGTTTAATAGAATACATCCACCGCCACCATTGAGAGAAGTAAAAGAGAGGAAACCAATAGTGGCCAAAACCTATACCTTGATATGCTAGGAGTGCAGTAAAACTTCATTTTCTTCCCTAACCCATAGCTTAGCCTAAAAAAGCAGAGTATAATCCAGATAAAGGGAAAGAGAGATAAGAAATTAATACCAAAATGAGGGAACAAATTCATACCAAGATAGGAAATGGAAGGGAAGCCAAAGCAACATACACTTCATGACACACCACTAAAATGAGGGTTCAACCTGTTGACCTTAGCTCATTCGTACCATCAAGAAGAAGGAGAAGAAAGAAATCCTCTAGAGATAGATGCCAAGGCAAGAAAAGGAGTTATTCCAACTTGATGCACCATCGCAAAGCATGATCTAATTAATACAAATGGGATATCGACACCTATTCTAAAACATATCTTCAAGCAAAATCAACTCCAAAAAGAAGAAGAATGAGAAAACCCAAACACAACTATAAGGGAGAAGTAGAGAAAAATCCAAGAATAGATGCCTCGATAACCACTGGAAGGAGCAGAGACACGACCTTAGAATGAGGATCCATCCAAAGCCAAGCATGATAAAAAACCCATATATTCAACTGAAGGAGCATAGAGGGAAGACAAAGAGGCACATTCCAAGAGCCTAGCTAGAAGAAGAGATCAACACTAACAATAATGAGAGGCAAAATAAAGGCAAGAGAAGGAGAACAAAGAGAAGGGGAGTGTGAGGAAAGGCAAAAAACACCATTGGAGTAGTGAGAGACCAAGGCTAAATGGAGCCACCTATCTCATGTTTTCAAATTTGACATATTTTTAAAAGTTTTGATTTATGGAGGAACATTTTTCAAAGTGGGATTGGCGGTGGATATGAGCAGGGTGTTTACTTTCACATGAAGAAGTGTGATCCATATTTCAAAGTGTCCCAATGACTATTTGTTGAAAGTGTTCAATGGGATTAATGGGAATGGAACCTATGCCAATGATTATAAATTAATTATTTCTCATCCTTATCCCAAGCCCGTGGGTCTTATACATATAATAGATTTTATGCTTTTATAGTCCATATAAATGAATGAAGCTTGATTTTGGGAATAACTATGTGATATATTTTAACTTCGATATCTCGAATCACTTCTCGTAATGCTTCATTAGGAGAAAGACAAGTTGAGGAACATTAAACCTAACATCCTTAAATAGGACAAAGAAAATGATTACTCAAGGTAAAGAATGAAGTAGTCATTGAAAACTCATACTCCAAGGACCAGAAAGGAACACACTCACCATCCTAAGCCTCTTAATGGTAAAAATATTAAGATAAAGAGATTATATTTAAATTAATCATAGTGAATAAAATATTTATATTATATATTTTACTATTCTAAGAGTGTTGAGGGAAGAATATTTTGCTCAATGTAGAACCATGGGTGTGATTTGGCTTCCAAATTAAAAAAAGAAAGTATAAAATGGTTGATGGGGATGTTTTGGAAGATTAATGTTTTAATATATAGTGTGGATATCTATATTTGGTACAAGCCTTGTTTCATAATGCCTTTAAGAAACTTATGCAAGACTGGATCTCAAAGTATGAACTAAGTAATTAGTGGCACATCTATTTTAGTATTTTGATTGTCTTACTCATTTTATTGGGTTGTGTAACACCTTTGTCCTATCATATTCAACTTGATTTTCCATATTATAGAGACCTATGGTATTTTATTTTATCCTAATTTTTTTATACCTCAAGTCAATTCCATCATTTACGGTCAGTATCAGCTATATATTGTAACATCATGTATAGTTAAAACAATGTCATAAGCATAATATACTATATATTTGAAACACTTTCATGTAAATATAGCATATTTTTGTTTCATTTTCAAGAAGTGTATCTTTAAAATATTCTAAATCTGTAAGATGTTACATTCTCAACTTAAAATTGTGCATATGTTTCTTTTTTCATTGACATTTCTATCTCAAATTCTTATCTCAAGCCAAAAAAAATATGAGATAGGCCATGATTATTTTATATTGATAACAACACAATAAATATGATGCCAATAATAATGATAGTCAAAATGTTACTAGTTACTTAGTCCAAGGTATTAATATTTCATAATTATTTGCCTCAATTTTTACATAAAGCTATCAAATAAAATAACTATATATTGAAAGATATTAGACTACATATGATCTACCAAATTCACACAATAAAGTGCATGAAAACACTAAATATATTAAATATAATTATGTTCATTTAAAAATCAATACCATAAATTATATAGCTCATTATTAAATACCTTGTTACAAAATTTTATTTATGGCAACTCTTATCATTTTCCATATATCATTTTAATGCATTAAAATTTCTATTTTAGTTGTTGTGTAGGTGAAATAGTTTTCTAAGGTTGTGAAAGAGATATTTGGTCCTTTACATGCTGAGAGGTGAGTTTCTCCATGTAATGAGTCATGTAGAACCCTTGGTTCTACATCTATGTCAAGGAAACATAATTTATTTGGAGGCAATGATGAGCAAGAGAGCTAGTTGTTGTGCTGGGGGTAGTTGTATGCACAATCTATTTCATATGCTAATATGGCCCACACTGTATGCCTATATGGCACATTTTTTATATGTATATTAGTATCTAGATATTTCTTATTTTTTATGTCATTATGACATAATTTGGATACATATACATACTTATGACATTATTTTTGTTGTTACATAAATGTTATACTTATAAAAGGCATTAATAAAATAAGAAGTTTTCAAGCATGGTTGTGTGAATGTTCATGGATAGTTGAAATATTTAACTTTCATGAAATTGATGTATTAATGTTATAATGAACAAAATGTAGTTATTTTGTTGTGCACATGTATGTTATGATTGTTAATGTTGTGATGATTTCTTAAGATTATCATAGATTCAATTAAACATAGAAATAATGAATGAAATTATATTAATGTCTAAAAATGATGAAAATTAAGTCAAGGGGACTCAAGGAAACAACCATTAGCAATAAAAATTTCTAGGAAGAGAGAACTAAAGAAATAAAGTAGAAAGACATTTATCTTTTTTATATCATTGGAATAACTTTCAATTATGCAATTTACTATCTATACAATGAATACATATATTTATTATAAGAAATAAAAATGAATATTTATTTTCTATTTCAATGACTTGTGCATGAGTCAAGATGAGTGACCTTGTCATGAGCAAAAACTTATTTAGTGTAGATACATTTAAATACGATTAGACTAGATACATTCTCAATTGACTAGCTAGCCCAATCGATGAACCATCTAAATAAACACATCTATATGGGGTATTAAAATTGGAATGGTCACCCTCAGTTATCTATCAGGCCTTGAGGTCATAAGTTATAGTCATTTGGAAGCATCTCTGAAGAGAATCTTCTTGTTCCTAAGTGGGAAAATGGAGTAAATTTTAGGTGCACATTTTGGGAGAATCATGAGGAGTAGAGATGAGTTGTGAGATCCTATAGTTTCTTGGGTGAGGCCTATAATCTTCCCCAAATGATTTATTATCACTTAGGATTAATGAAGCATGGAGGCATGTTTTTTATTATTGACAAATATCTATCAAGGGACCAAAAATTGGTTAGTGGGGGGCATATATTTTGACTCGATATCCCAATCAATAAAACATCAAAATAAAAATGTTGAATGGGAATATAATTACTATAATGGCTACCCTACATTCTCTATTGATCCCCATGTTTGAAATATGCAGTAATTTGGAAGCATCGCTGAAGAAAAGCTTATTGTTCCTAAGTGGGAAACAAAGCAAACTTTGGGCACTAGTTGTAGGAGAATCATGAGGGCTAGAGATGAGACATTAGTGCCTATAGTTTCATATATAAATCTTATAATTAAACCTAATATGATTCTTGACCACTCATTATGACCATGATATGATAATATGTTTTCTCTTATAGCCAAATGTCTCTTAAGCGGTCAAACATTGGTCAGTGGGAGGCATATATTCTAACTCACTAGACTAATCATTGAACCAACTTAGAGAACACATATGGATGGGTGTATTAACATTTTAATGGCCACCATATGATCTATTTTGAGCCTTGGGACCAAAATTTGTAGTCATTTAGAGGCATATATTAAGACAAACTTTTTGATCCTAAGTGGGAAAATGAAGTAAACTTATAGCATGTGTTTTAAGAGAATTATGAGGGATAGAGATGATCAGTTAGTTCTTAAAATTAAATTGGAGATTCCTCTAAGCACCCATTGAAGTATTATATGCCACTCAAGATGAGCGAGACATGATGATATGTTTTTTCTCATGGCCAAATCTCTCTTAATCAACCAAATGTTGGTTAGTAGGAGGTGTATTTTTTGACTTTCTAGACCAATCAATGAAATATATGTGTGGATGCATCTAGATAGATGTATAAACACTATAATGGCCACCCTCTACTCTCTACCAAGCACTGGGGTTAAAATTTGTAGTCATTTGGAGGCATCCCTGAAGAGAAGCTCCTCTTTCTTAAGTGGGAAACAAAGTGAACTTTAGGTATGCATTATAGGAGAATGGTGAGGGGTAAAAATGAGCCATTAGTGTGTATAGTTACATGGTTAATTATTTTAATCACCCATGAGAGGATTCTATTCCACTCAAGACAAGCGAGACATGATGACATATTTTATCTCATAGCCAAATGTCTCTTAAGTGACCAAAAGTTGGTTTGTGGGAGGTATATCTTTTGAATTGATATCCCAATTGATGAAACATATACATAAACACATATAAAGGGTGCATAAATATTTAAATGTACACCCTCTACTCTCTATTAGGCATAGGGGTTGAAAGTTGTAATTATTTAGAGGCATCCTTGAAGAGAAGCTTCTCATTTCTAAGTGGGAAAACAGAGCAAACTTCAGGCACACATTATAAAAAAACCATGAGGGGAAGAACCAAGCCATCAAAACCTATAGTTGTAAGGATGAGTATTATAATCACCTAAAAAATATTTCATGCGACTTAGGATGAGCAATACATGGTGACACATTTTCTCTTATGGCCAAATATCTCTTAGGCGACCACAAGTTGGTTAAGGAAGGAATATATTTTGACTTGCTAGCCCAACTAAAGAATAATTTGTGTAGACCTATCTATATGTACATATAAATTTTGGAATTTCCACCTTACACTCTCTATCAGGCCCCAAGGTTGAAAGTTTTAGTTATTTGGAGGCATCCCTAAAGAGAAGCTTCTCATTCTTAAGTGGGAAAATAAAACAAACTTTAGGTGCCCATCAAAGGAGAACCATGAGGGGTAGAGATAAGTTTTCAACACCTTAAATTATATATAAGAGTCCTCTAAGAACCCCCTAATAATTCCATGCCATTCTGGATGAATGAGACATGGTATCATGTTTTCTCTTGTAGCCAAATGTCTCTTAAGGGATCAAAAGTTGGTTAGTGCAAGGCATATCTTTTGATTCACTAGCCCAATTAATGAATCATCTATATAGAAACATATTTATGGGTGTATAAAAATTATAATGGCCACCCTCTACTCTCCATCATGATACATGATTGAAAATCATAGCTATTTAGAGGTGTTTCTGAAGAGAAACGTATCATTCCTAAGTGGGAAAATGAAGTGAAATTTGACCATGCATTGTAGTAGAACTGTGAGGGGTAGAGATGAAATGTTAACACATAAAATTACATGAGAGAGTCATATAAAAAACTCCTAGAGTATTTCATTCCAATTGGGATTAACAATATATGATGGTATGTTTTATTTTGAAACTAAATGTATCTTAAGGGACCAAAAGTTAGTTAGTGGGAGGTGTATCTTTTGAATCACTAGCCCAATAGATGAACTATCTACACATACACATATATATGGGATTGAAAATTATGTAATGGACACCCTCAACTCTTTGTCAAGCCTCAAGATTGAAAATTTTCATTGTTTAGAGGCATCCATGAAGAGAAGCTTCTCATTCTAAAATTATAAAAGAGAGCAAACTTTAGGCATACATTATAATATAACCTCAAGGGGTAAATAAAATTTGATAGTGCTTAAAATTTCATGGGTGAATCTTTTAAGAAAAACTTGGAGTATTATATGCCACTTGGGATGAGTGCGACATGGTGGCATGTTTTATCTCATAGTCAAATGTCTCTTAAGGGACCAAAATTTAGTTAGTGGGAGTCATATATTTTGAATTGCTAACCCAATCAATGAATTATCTACACGTACATATTTAGATAGGTGTATAAACACTATAATGGACACCCTTTACTCTTCATTTGGCCCTAGGGTATAAAGTTATATTTTTTTAAAGGCATCCTTGAAGAAAAGCTTCTCATTCCTAAGTGAGAAAACAAAGAAAAATTTAGGTGCACATTATAGGAGAACTATGAGGGGCAGAGATGAGTTCTCATAGACTATAGTTATAAAGGCAAGTAATTTAAACCCCCTCCCCCATAGTATTTAATTACACTAAGGATGAGTGAGAAATGGTAACATGTTTTCTCTTGTGGCCAAATGTCTCTTAAAGGACCAAACATTACTCAGTGGGAGGTGTATCTTTTGACTCGATATCCCAATTGATAAAATATCTATATTGATGCATATGGATTGGAATAAAAAAACTATAATGGCCACATTATACACTTTTTTTGGACCTAGGGTTGAAATTTGAAGTTATTTGGATTCATCCCTAAAGAGAATATTCTCATTCCTAAGTGTGAAAATGGATCAAACTTCTGACACATATTTCAAGAGAATGGTGAGGGATAGAGATGATCCATCAACACTTAAAGTTTCATGGATGATTATTATAATCACCCCTTACATGATTTTATTCCACTTGGGATGAGTAAGATATAATAACATGTTTTTTAATCTCAACCAAATGTCTCTTAAATGACCAAAAGTTGCTTAGTGGCAAGTTTATCTTTTAACTTGCTAGCTTAATAGATGAATCATCTTTGAAGACACATTGGAATGGGTGTAAAAACATTAAAATGGATACCCTCCACTCTTTATCAGGCCTTGGGAAGGAAATTTGCATTTGTTTGGAAGCATCCCTTAAGAGAAGCTTCTTACTCCTAATTAGGAAAATAGAGTGAACTTTTGGCATTCAAGAGAATATTAGGGGTAAATATGAGATGTCAATTCCTATAGTTACATGGGTGAGTTATATAATCATCCCCTAGAGGATTCCATTCCACTTGGGATGAGTGAGACATAGAGGCATGCTTTCTCTCATGGTTAAATCTTTTTAGGGGACCAAACATTGGTTAGTGAGAGGCTAACTTTTGACTTATTAGCCCAATCAATGAATAATATATGTGGACTCATCCAAATGGGTGTATAGAAACCAAGATGTCTACCCTTCACTCTCCATTAGGCCCTAGAGTTGAAAATTTTAGTTGTTTGGAAGTATCCCCGAAGAGAAGCTTCTTGTTACTAAGTGGGAAATAGAGCAAATTTCATGTATGTATTGTAGGATAATTGTAAGGGGTAGACATGAGTTGTTAGTGCCTATAATTATATGGAAAAGTCCTCTAATCATACATAGGAAGATTCCATTCCACTAAGTATGAGTGAGACACATAGAAATATTTTCTCTGACAACCAAATCTCTGTTAAGTGACCAAAATTTGGTTAGTATGAGGTGTATCTTTTGACTCACTAGCCTAATTGATAAATTGTCTACATAGATGCATATATATGGTGTATAAATGTAGTAATGGGAAACTTAAAATCTACATGGGATCTGTGGTTTAAATTTTTAATTTTTTGGAGGCATCCTTGAAGAGAAGTTTTTTGTTCCTCAGTGGGAAAATGAAGTGAGCTTCAAGTAAACATTACATGATAATTGTGATAGATAGATATGAGCCATTAGTTCCTAAAATTTCATGGGTGATCCCTCTAACCGCCCCTAGATGATTATATTCCACTCAATATGAGTGAGATTTTATGACATGTTTTATCTCATGGTCAAATGTCTCTTAAACAACCAAAAGATGGTTAATGGGAGGTGTATCTTTTGACTTTCTAGCCCAATCGATGAATTTTATCTACAAATGCATCTAGATGGACATATAAACATTATAATGGCTAGCCTCTAATCTTTATCATGCCTCAGGGTCTAAATTTAAAGTCATTTTGAGGCATCCCTTAAGAGAAGTTTCTTATTCCTAATTGGGAAAATAAACCCAAATTTAGGCATGTATTACAAGAGAACTGGTAGGGTTAGAGATGAGTTAATAGTGCCTACAATTACATGGGAAAGTATTTAAACACCCACCTAAGGATTCCATTCCACTTAGGATGAGCGAGACATGATGGCATGATTTATCGCATGGCCAAATGTCTATCAAGGGACCAAAAGTTGGTCAATGGGAGGCATATCTTTTGACTCGTTAGCTCAATCAATGAACCATATATGTATACACATCATGATGGGTATATAAACATTGAAATAGCCACATTCCACTCTACATCAAGCCTTTGGGTTGAAATTTACAATCATTTGGAGGCATCCCTAAAGATAATATTCTTGTTCCAAAGTGATAAAACAAAATGAACTTTAGGCACTTGTTATGAGAGAACCATGATGGTAGAGACGAGTCATCAAAATCTATAATTTTATAGTGAGTCTTATAATCACCCATAGAGGATTATATGACACTTAGGATGAGAAAGACATGGTAACATGCTTTCTCTCATGGCTAAATGTCTCTTAAGGGACCAAAAATTATTCAGTGGGAGGCGTATCTTTTGATTCGCTAACTAAATTAGCAAATAGTCTATGTGGACACATCTGTATGGGTGTATAAATTATATAATGGCCACCCTTCACTCTTTTTTGGTCCCAAAGGTTGAAATTTTTATTCATTTAGAATCATCCCTAAATAGATATTCTCATTCCTAAGTGCGAAAATGGACTAAACTTTAGGTGCACATTACAAGAGAACTATGAGGGTTGATACGAGTTGTCCATACCTACAATTGCATAGAAAAGTCCTCTAAGCACCCCCTGATGATTCTATACCACTCAATATGATTAATACATGAGCAAAATGTTTTCTCTGATGACCAAATGTATCTTAAAGGAATAAAATTTGGTTAGTGGGAGACATATCTTCCAACTCACTATCCCAATTGATGAACTATCTCCACGTACACATCTATATGGGAAGATAAACCCTATAATGGCCACTCTCCACTCTTCATTGGGCCCCAAGGTTTAAATTTGTAGTTGTTTATAGGAATCCTTAAAGATAAGCTTCTTATTCATAAGTGGAAAAATAGAGTGAACTTCCATTGCACATTGAAGGAGAACCATGAGATGTAGAGATGAGTCATCAACACCTATAGTTGCATGGATGAGCCCTCTAATCACCCCCTAGAGAATTTTTTAAAACTCAATATGAGTAAGACATGATAATATCTTTTCTCTCATATTAAAATATCTCTTAGTGACCAAAATTTGGTTAATGAGGTGCATCTTATGACTCACTAGATCAATCGACAAATCATATTTGTTGACACATCTACATGGGCATATCAACACTAGAATGGCCACCTTCCACTCTTTATTAGGTCCCATGACCTAAATTTGTATTATTTTGGAGGCATACTTTAAAATAATGTTCTTGTTATTATGTGGGAAAATAGAGTGAACTTCTAGCATGCATTATTAGAGAACCATGAGGATTAGATACAATCTATCGACACCTATAACTGTAAAGATGAGTTTTCTGAGTACCCCCTAGAGGATTCTCTCCCACTTGATACTAGAGAGACATGGAAATTATTTTTATCTTGCAACAAAATCTATCTTAAGGGACCAAAATTTGGTTAGTATGAGTCATATCTTCATGATTTCTATCCCAATCGATGAATCATCTTTACAGACACATCTGGATGTGTAGAGATGAGCCATAAACTCCTATAGTTGTAGGGGAAAGACCTCTAAGCCCCATAGAGAATTCTCTACCATTTAGGATGAGAAATAAAAGTATCTACTCAACATGTACTATTTTTAATCTTATCTATGTTTTAAGAAGATAATATTATCTACTCAAGTCACCAACTACGTGAAGGTGGGATCTAATCTAATACCACTAACCTATGTTAAAATTGTTATTAAAATTTTTAGATAGAAATAAACACAATGATAAAATTATTTAAAATTAAAATATAATAAGTAAAATAATTTATCTTTAGTAATTTAAAATTCCAAATTCATTGAATACTAACCTTACTAAGTCAGTCCAATGTGCCTTCAAGATTAGCTCTATTTTAAAGTGTTTCAACTATCATTTTATGCTTGGATTCATGAACTTTCCACAAAATTTTGTTGTGAGGCTTTTCACAATACTTGATCATTTGAATATTTATATTGATAACTAGATTTGTATAATGAATCACCAACCTATGTGTTTCAAATTCCTCAAATAACTATTGTCTCATTTTTTAATGAAAATATCTATGAATCCAAGTTCCTATAACCACCACAGATCAAGTGGGATAAACTAGGTCTTCTCTATCCATGATAGTTATGATTATTATTTTTTTGCCTCTACATAATGAAATAAGTAGTGGTGTGTTCCCTCGTCATTGTCTTTAGGTAAAATTATTGCAAAAACATGCCCTGTATTTTAAGTATAATCAATTTTTAAGGACATGTAGAAAAAATCAAGATATCACTAATAGAACTAAGACTACATTTAAATTATAAATAAATTTCACATACTTGAATAAGATTTGAGATATGGTTAAATTCAACTTATGATTCCATTTCATGATCCCCTAGTGGTTTGAATGAATGGCTAATCTCCATAGGTGGTAAGGGTATACAATACCATTCATCAAACCATTAATATAACTCAAATTCATTCCAATTAAATTCCATATAACTCGAACAAAAGCATGCCATATCCCTATTATAAATAGTCCATGAACCATAATCTAAGATTTGAATGGAGTGAAAACACTTGATCTAGGTATTGTAATGAAAATATTCATGCATTGCCTTATCTTCTTCCTCCATTAACCAAAATAATCTTTGCACATAAGAGTATTTATTTGATCCATGATTTTTTTTTCATTACACCAAGTCACAATACTTGTAACATCGATAAAATTATCACCATCCTTGTGATTTTCATGATATTTTTAAGGGATATGTTTATACATGCACATGCACCATCATGTTCCCCTTTTACATGCCCAACCTCAAATAAAATCCAAAAAATTTGAACCCCATTCTTCTTATGCATCCTGCTTAACCAAAAAAACATTTGAGGTTTCCTAAACTATCCTGCACAACTATTTGACCAAATTTAATGTATATTGAATTTGATTTCTCTTGCATTCATATTTATATAAAATATCTCAAAATAATATTAGAAAAATATATAGAATGCAATTTGTCATCATTCATATAAAATTGGTACTCCCTCAAAATATTTCTATTGTACTTTATGCTATCAGGTGCATGTCTCAATATAATGTGCATGAAAATTAAAACTTGAATTTAATTATAGTAATAGGATTGAACCTTATTATGTTGTTGTGCTGTGTATCTTTCAATAAAGTCCATGACTAAAAGAATGGTGCCAACTAAATTTTTTTCCTTGCATAGCTTGAATTGATTATCTAACCATTTTTCCATGTGTGCATGTCTTACACATAGGTAAATAATATTATTCTTAAATTAAAACATGAAATAAGATACAAATACTTGGGTGATAACCAACTCACATATTGATGACTATTCTCCATATTTTAAAACACACTTTATAGATTTATACTTCTTAAAATCAACTAGTTACTTTCCAAATTCATGTGAAATTTCTTCATTTATACAACTAGTCAAATGTGATAAACCACCACAAGTGTTATATATTCCATCTAAACATTCTTTAAAAAAAAATTGTCCCTCAGGTCCTTGACAAAAAAATACTTGGGATTAACTTTCTTGACATTTTAGGTGGGGAAGCCACCATACATTCCTACATAATCTTGTCAATATGTAAAGTATAACATATATGATAGAAACCATAAAAATGAATAGTAAATTCAGCATGTATACTAAAACAAAATATGTGCATGCCTGGTTGATTTTCACATAGAAAGGCTTACACATCTCAAATGATCATTGGATAATTATCAATTGCCCATTAAATTTTTCAATAAAATTTTAATAAAATTCTATTTGGTTCATGTATAAGAAATGTTTTGAATGTGATTCACGATTTTTTTGAACCTTTTCTTCTTTTAACAACATATTTTACATTATATGAGACCTTTGTGTTTTCATGTCAAAAAAATTAAATCAAATGTCTTGTTCCTTCAAATAATACCTTATATTTTTATAGGAATCTACTACTAAATGCCCAACAATCTATGAATAAAGGGTCATCAAGCCTGTTCTTATTTTTGTGGCATTTACTAGAGTTTTCCTATTCAAGATCAATGATGTATTTGTTTGACTCTAGATGTTGAATTAATCACTATATATTTAATTATTACTCATCTTACCACATTACTATTTTTTTTTGAGTTTTATTGCCTATCACATTAAATACATTAAATAGATTATTTATTATTGCATATTTCTTCCCTCTATATTTTTTGTTCTTAATCTTAAATTATGCATCACATGGTGTATTTTTTGCATTTTCATTAATTGAACAAATAGTTGACATCATTTTATATCGATTTTGTTCTCAAATGCATATCCCCATACATGTTGAGCATGACATTGAACTTGTATTTTTGACATTTTAAGTTCCATATGTTCTATTAGTTTATCATCTATTTCAACCAAATACCTGGTGTTCATCTCATTATCCTTGGAGGTGTGGGTCTAGGAGCTATAATTTGTATTTAATTAGATGGTGTTACCACTTCAACCATATAAGGGATGTTAGAGTGTTGATTAGGTACATTAGACCCTACAGGTGAAGTGAATTCCACTTTATTAGGAGATAAATGAATTGGGGTCATCATGTGATGTTGATTATAATGTTAAAAAACTTAATTATGGATGCATGTTTCATTAGATTGTGTTTCTCCATGTGTTCCATCACTCAATGAAAATTCATTATTTATATGTTCTACATTTTGAATTCCATCATGAAATAAGGATTGATTATCTCATTTGATGACATATCTAAATTAAATTCCATGAAATTGGGCATGATATTTTCATTTTAAAGATTATTTGGTGTCAAGGAAGTACCTTAAACTTGTGTATAAGCTATTATGGATGCTCTCCTATCTACTTGTCTTTTTATTTTTGTTTCTCTCAACTTCAGTTTCCTCATTTGTTAGCTCTTTAATTGGTATTTTGTAGTGATGACTCGATCCCATTATTTATCTTTATGTAATAAGTCCAAGTCTAAAGTAAAAATTAAAGAATTTATAGTAATAAAGATAAAGTAAATGGAGAAGTTTTAGAATTTACAGAGTGTTAATATAAAAAAACCAGTTTAAAGTTTATAAAATGTAGAATTAATATGTGAATTTCATGGGCAAACAAAAGTAATCCATAAACTATAAAGGGCACACACCCTTTTACAAAGTATACATGACTTATTTTTTAGTAGTTCCAAATGGGAAGTGTATTCAATGAGTCTTTACAGGCTTCAAAAGGGCATACACCCTTTAAACATTTTAATCTTTGAATTTTTCACTTTCTCTCCAAAATTACTTTGAGTTTAAGCTTGGGGATGTCCAAACCTAGCCTAAAATTAGTCATGGACTAGCCCACATTGTTTTTAGGAAATTTATAAGTCTTTTATGTCTTTGTTGACACATCTAATTAGGGAAATTTTATTATTATTTTAAAAAAAATATGGATTTATAGACAGGAAAGTGTAACTTTTGAATATATAATTGTTTTTAATGTTAACCTATTTTTAATTATTACTTAATTTCTACACAAAATACCTCATTATATACTATATATATATATATATATATATATATATATATATATATATATAAAATTACAAATACCTTTCTAAAATTTTAACCATTAATCAAAAGCTTATAAAACTTATACCTAATCAATCTACTCATTATTGGCTATGCTTATAAAAATGATTTTCATGAAGGTCAAAAATTTGTCTGTACACTTGCAGTTCCAATTTTTGAGTTATCTTGACTTGTGAAATTATTTTTAAAAATATATTTATTAAAAAATTAATAAAAAATATCACAATCAATTTTTTAAATTTCATCTATCTATATATGAAATTTCATAAAAAAATAAGTGTTTGTACACATGCAGTCTCCTCATCTTTTCACCAAAAAGTGTCAATCCATTATCATGGATACATCAATTTCACACACTTTTATCATCTAGGTATTGTAAAAAATTATATATATATAATCTATACTCAGAATTCCACAATTCATATTCTTATGTTATTTTCAAATTATTTTTCCAAATGTCTCTAAAACTCTCTCCAAGTTCAACTATTGTTAGTTAAAAAAAAAAGATATCACTTTAAGCCCCCACTTTTTTCCCCCATTATCTTGCATCTACCCATAAGTGAGTTAAATAAAATATGGAACAAATATACTTGGCGGTATGTGAACTATGTCATTATCTCTACATAATATTTAAATGTGTTGAAGATTAATTATAACTCTTTGGTGTGCATAATATAGCTTATGACTATCTATTGTTTCCCAGTTGAAGAAGCATATATATTATACTACTCTATTGTGCATCTTTAAATATGCATGGGAGTTTTTTTAAGTGTGTCATATTGATTGCATCTAATAATGTAGGGGTAAATGTCTAGTAAATATTTGGTGTGTAGAACACCATGTAACCAAATATAAAATAAGCATATCATATTCCCCCTTTTGAGGAGAGGGATGTACTTGCATATCACTCATATCAAGAGAAAGAGATTATGTGTACCATGTACAAAATTAGGAAACCATAAAATAAATAATGATGTATAATCACAAGATGGTTTCATTGTTAAAGTGCATTTGGGTGGATGCACAAAGTTGGGGAATGAAAAAGGTGACACAATGAAAAATACAAAACTTTTTTTTTAAAGGGCATATGTCTTTAAAAAAAAAACCAATGCATATATCGTAAAGTTTGGTCTTGACCCAAAAGGGTTCCCTTTGAAATTTTGAAAGGATGTATTCCCTTTTAAAGACATGCATTTTTTTTTATGTAATTTTTGCTAGTTGTTTTCCATTTAAAGACATGTATATTGTTTTGTTCTATTTTTGTTTCTATGTGTAGTCTAAGCTAGGATTTTTGTTGTTTTTTAATTTGTGTGTGCAAGTATATATTTAGTAAAATAAATGTAAAAATTTTACATTGAATTTTATATTCTTAAACATGTTATATTTATCTTACTAAATATATACTTACACACACAACTTTACATTTAATTTTATATTCTTAAACATGTTAAATTTATTTTACTAAATATAACAAATTAAGGCTACTTTGCATCTTCTGAAATTGATTACAGAGATGTAAGAGTTACCCTTTAGAAGTTAATTTTTTAAAATCCATTATGGTTAATACTTAATTTTTAGAATTTCAATATTGAAATAAAAAATGAGAAATGAGGTTTCAAATCATGTGTGTGTGTGTGTGCGTGCGTGCGTGTGTGTGTGTGTGTGTGTGTGTGTGTGTGTGTGTGTGTGTGTGTGTATGTATGTATGTATATATATATATATATATATATGTATATATATATATATATATATATATGTATATATATGTATATCTATATGTATATATATGTATATATATATATATATATATATATATATATATATGTGTGTGTATATATATGTATTAAGGATTACATGCCTAATTTACTTAAGTATTTCTTACCTATTTTATCTACTTGAGTATGCCCTACCTGATTGAATAATCGAGCCATATATTGATCTCAATGAATATGCCCTACCTAAATACACAATCCATTATTTGATCTTTAAAATTCCCTATTAGTGTCAAAGTAAGTGCTCAACTTATTCAACTTGGTCTACTTCAAGGTCTTTTAAAAACTATCTCTTAGTCTATCACAAAAGGTCTTTTGAGAATTGATATTGAAATATTAATGAAATTATTATTGAGTATTATCTATTGAATTTTTAGTCTATGTATTTATATCAAAAGACACTTTCAATGACTTAAAATAGGGTACTCAGTCCCTATAGTAATATACCTTCAATCAAAACCCTTATTTGACTTATAAAGCACTCAATTGTACATCCTCACTTATTTGAACAAGAAAATAAGGGTTTCACTTATTATTTTAAGACTCAATCTTCTTAGTGCATAAATAAATTCAACTCAAATGTCAGATGACAACAACTCTACCTTCTATAGGCCTATTAGGCCAAATTCTACATCTGAAGAATTTGATACAAAGAGGTCTACAAATGCCTTATTTTATGGAATAACTCACTTTGAAAAATCAATGAAAATCTCAATACAATGATACAAGGCTCATGGGTGACTTCACAAAATCTCAAAATACCAATTAGATCACCAAAGTGCCCAAAATGTTGACCAAGTCCTAAGAACTATTACAATACTATGTATAAGCATGTTTGGTCTTGAAAATGTGTTTTCAATTTAATCTCATCAAAGGATTATTATAAATTTTTATAAAGATGTTTGGATACTATTTCTAAGGATGAAAAACTAATTTCCTTTATTGGTTTATTAAGAATTGGACTTTAATGACAACTCTACTCTTTAGGTTCAGATGGCCTAATCTACCTAATTAGAAGTATATTGATTTGGATTAACTAAAAAATTCTTTAAATCACTTTAAACAAGTATTCTATAGTGTTTACATAATAACATTAGGCCTTCATATGAGGTTTAGACTCAATCAAAAAAGTAAAATACGAGAAGTTTCTCTTGACTGAGCTTTCCTGTGACTATCTATAGGCAGATCAAAAAATACTCCTCTGTATTTTTAAGCACAAGATGAGTATGAGAATGATACCTTTTAAAATACCTTATAAACCTTGTTTAACAACTTCCTTGTGATTTTGAGGAGATTCCACAATTTCAAATGAAAGTTATGGTTCTTTTTATATCAAAAACCCTATTCTAAGGTTTGACTATGCACATAGAGCCTTATACCTTCAAATTGATTGTTCATAAAACTTAAAGACTATTTTTAATAGCTAAAACTTGAAATAGAGTCTTGACTACCTCCTCAAATTTTGTAATCTTTTGAACAAACTCATGCAAGTTTTTTTGTGATGCAAAAGACTGAAGTGACTATAGATACATAGAAAACATGCTTTAGAAGGTTTTAATGACATGAACCTTGGATTAAGTATAAATTATTTCTAAATGAAGTTAGATTTCATTTAAACATGCAATAAATTTTTAAATAAAACAAATTAGTTAATAACACACCTTTTGTTAATAAGAAAATGATTCTTTTAACTACATATACCCATGTTTTGTCTTGATAGACTATCAACTCTGCTTGCAGTCATGAAGTTCTTCACTTTTTAATCTTGTTTTGACCTTCAATTCCTTTTTTTTTAAGGTTTGAATTTTATCAAGTTATTATATATGTACCATACTAGGAGTTTTCTATCTTCACCTTGGAATCTTCTTAACAATGTTATTCTCAACTTAGAAAATGAACTTTAATTAATGGGTCCATCCTTGGGCCTATAAATATGCATAGATTAATAACCTATAACATGAAACCTATATCATATATAGTAATGATATAATCATTCATACATTACATCTACCACATACATAATATGACATCTTCTTGTGGTCACGATACGGTCACTCATCTAATCACCCTAGTACACTCCATTTCCACCTAAACCATTAAATCTAAACCCCAAACCCTAAAAACTAAACCTTAAAACCTAAACATTGAAACCTAAACCCTAAACCCTAAGCCATAAATTATAAACCATGAAAACTAAGTAATATACCTAAACCCTAAACCTTGAACTCTTAACCCTAATACATTATCCCTAAACCCAAAACAATAATCCATAAACCCTAAAATGTAGAACCTAAACATATAACCTTAAAACATTAAACCCTAGACTTTATACACTAGATGCTAAACCCTAAAATCTAAATGTAAGCCCTTAACCCTAAACCCTAAGCCCTAAACCTAAAATCCTAAATCCTACACACTAAACCATAAACTCTTTTCCTTATAACCTTAATTTTAAACACTAAACCCTAAAATAAAATTCAAAATCAAGAACTTTAAACCCTAAACATTGAACCCCAAACCCTAAATCCTAAACCCTAAATGCTAAACCTTTTCCCCTAAACTATTAAACCTAAACTCTAATGCTAAAACCCTAAGCACTAAACCCTAAAATGTGAAGGTTGAACCCTAAACCAAAAATGCATAACCATAAACCCTAAATCCTAAAACCCTAAACCTTATATCTTAAAACTTAAATGCCATAACCTAAATAACCAACCCCAAACATTAAACTATAAACTTTGAACCCTAAAACCTTAATAGTAAACCCTAAAAAATAAACCCTAAACCATGAACACTAAACCCTGAATCCTAAATATTAAAACCTAAATCCCAAATCTTAAACTTTAAACCCTAAACCTTAAACACTAAAACTTGACAACAAACCCAAAACCATAAATCATAAGATGTAAACCTCAAACCTTAAATTAAAAACCTAGGCCCTATACCTCAAACCCTAATGTCTAGACCCTAAACCCTAAACCTCTAAAACTTAAACCCCAAACCCAAAAAGCTAATCCCTAAACCTTTAGCCCCTAATCCTAAATTCTAAAACATAAACCCTAAACTCTAAATCATAAATAGTAACTCCAAACTTAAACCATAAACCCTTACACTTAATCCCTAAACTCTTAACCCAAGCCTAAAATCATAAACCATAAGTCATAAACCCTAAAAATTAACTCTTAAACTAAAAATTATAAACCCAAACCCAGAACCTTAAATCCTAAACCTATATCCCTAAACCTTAACCCTTCACCCTAAACCCTAAATCTAAAACCATAAACCCTAAACCATAAAATATAAACCATAAACACTAAACCCCAAATCCTAAATTATAAGCCCTAATCCCCAAACACTAAATCCCAAAACCTAAATGCTAAACACTAAGTTCCAAACCCTAAACCCTTAACCAAACCCTAAACCTTACACCCTAAACCCTAAACTTTAAGTGGGAAACTAGAAACCCAAAACCCTAAACCTAAACACCAAACCCTAAAAGCTAAACCCTTAGCCCCTTGAGCCACAAAAAATAATCCCAAACCATTAAGCATAAAATTTAAATTATAAGATGTAAATTTTAATCCCTAAGCCATAACACTAAAACTTAAACCCTAAACACTAATCCCTATACCTTAAACCTGAAATTATGAATCTTGAACCATCAACCATAAACCTTAAACCCTAAATTTATAAATCCTAAAACACTAAGCATAAACCATAGTCTTGATTTATCACCTATATAGAGAAAGGAGAGGGGCCATTGGCTAAGACATATCTTGAAAGGATAGGGGCATTCTCACCTATATAGAGAAAGGAGTGACTAGGGACATTTCATATATAAGGATTGAAGGTGGATTCATGATGAATTCCTAAATAATTTATGGGGTTTTTAATCAATAGGTCTATCAATATGCATAAATAACAAGCCTATAGAAAATAACCTATAACATACATATATTAATGATACAGTCACTCATACATTACATCTAACCCATACCTAGTACTACATATAGGTATGTTATCATTCATACATGACATATTCATTTAGTCATGATACAGTCACTTATACTAGACACAAATTTAGATAATCACCCTAGTACACTCTATTTCTAGTTAAGCCTTTAACCCTAACCTTAAACCCCAAACCTTAAACCCTAAACATTAAACCCTAAACCATGAACACTAAATCATATACCTAAACTGTAAACACCATAAATCTTAAACACTTAACCCTAAACCTAAAAAATAATACCTACACCCAAAAACATAGACCCTAAACATAGAACATTAAACCCTAAACTTCATACCCTAGACCCTAAGCCCTAAAACCTATACTTTTAAGACTCAAACCTAAATCCCAAACCATATGCCTAAAATTCTAAATCCTAAACACTAAACCATAAAACCTTAACACTATACCCTCAATATTAAACATTTAAACCTAAACAAAAAATTCAAAATCATGACCATTAAACCCTAAACATTGAACCCCAAATGTTAAACCCAAAACCCAAAACCCAAAACCTTGACCCCTAAAATATTAATGCTAAATGCTAATCTTGAAACCATAAGAACTAAATCCTAAACCTTTAAATTTGAACCCTAAACCACAAACCTAGAACAATAAAACCTCAAACCCAAAACCATAGACCCTAAATCCCAAAACTAGATAAGCCATAAACCTTAAAATCTAAATGCCAAAACCTAAGAAATAAACCCCAAACAACAAACTATAAAATTTTAACCCTCATACCTTGACCCAAAACACTAAAAATGAAACCTAAATTATAAACACTGAACTGAAATGACAAACACTAAACATACATTATGGAGACCACACCACAGAGAAATGATGCAAACATTGGTAGTTCTTATCAACCCCCTCTACAATTTCCTATCATAATTCCTACACAAGTGCAAAGATTTAAATTCAAGGAAAAAACATGCCATATAAAAGTCACTCACATAAATTGTAATAATTTATACTCATGACCCACATCATTCTTTGAGAATAACTCATAAACATGAAAACATCTAAAATTCTCCATCAATTTTGTTCAATCTTTGTAACCTAAATAGAAAACAAATAATTGTGTCTAGAAGAAGGATTTCACCTCCTCATAATGAATGATAATAATATATCTAACATGAATGAGAATAATGGCCGTAGGACACTCTAATCAAAATAAAAATAATTGAAACACCATTCAAGATTCACGTAAAAAATATATTGTGAAGTCTAAAATAAATTTTTATTGACTACTAGATTGGAACACAATCTATTAAATTGGGGAGTGACTAGGGATGATGATGGAGTGATTAGGTACAATGATGGCCAATGAGGGAATGGTTGGGGACAATGATGGATGAAGATGAATGAGGAGGGAGTGATTAAGGATGATGAGGGTTGATGAGGGAGTGATTAAGGATGATGAAGGATGATGAGGGTTGATGAGGGAGTTATTAGGGATGATGAGGGATACTAAAAAATGATGAAGGATCGACTAGGGACAATAATAAATGATGATTTTTTATCAAAGTGTTATTAGGGATGATGAGGGATGATGAGGGTTGATGAGAGAGTGATTAGGTATGATTAAGGATGATGAGGGTTAATGAGGTATTATTTATGGATGATCAAGGATAATGAGTGATGACTAGGTATGATGAGGGAGTAATTTGGGATGATGAGGGTTGATGAGGGAGTGATTAGTGATAATGAGGGATGATGATAGCTAATGAGGGAGTGATTAGGGATAATGAAGGACAATGAGAACTGATGAGGGAGTGACTAAGGATGATAAGTGAATACAATGGTTGATGAGGGAGTGATTAGAGATGATGAGGGTTAATGAGGGAGTATCCTATGTGAATTTAGAATCTTAGAATACACGACTTTATTCTATGTGATTTTGAAATAATTCATGAGATTGGAATTGAAGAATGCATGGATTGACCATCTATTTGACATTTGTTTCAGAGTGAATGGTATATTTTTATAATGAATTTTGAATGATGTTTAGATTCATTCTATTCTTAATGGATTATATTAGGGTGAATAGCTACATTCATGTCTAACATAAGTTATTGTATCGTGACTACATATAGATGTTATGTATGAGTGATTTCATACATACATATTGTAATAGGTATACAATGCATGTCATGTATGAATGACCATATCATGACTATAGGTATGTTACAAGTTACAAGCTATAGGGTATTCATTTATGCATATTGATAGACCCATTGATTTAAAATCCCAAAAATTATTTAAGAGTCCACCTTCAAGCTCATGTATTCAATCAGGTAGCGTATACTCAAGTAGGTAAAGTAGGTAGGGTATAGTCAATTTGGTAAAATAGGGTGCATAATCAATGGTATAGATCTATTAATTATGTAACATGATTTTAAACCTCATTTCTCATTCCATATTACAATCCTAAAATTTTGAAAACTAAGTATTGATTAGATTGGATTTTTAAAAAGTAACTTCTAAATGGTAACTCCTACAGATCTAGAATTGATTTCATAAGATGTAAAGTGGCCCTAATTTATTATATCTAGTAAAATAAATTTAAATTATAATAATATAAAATGTAATATAAATTAATTGTAAACTTATAATTATTTATTTTCCTAATATAACCTTGCACACACAAACAAAAAAATAAAAACACAACTAAAAAAACCAACTCAGACTGCACATAGAAACAAAAACAAAACAAAAAAACATACATGTATTTAAATGCAAAAACTATACAAAATAAAAAATACATGTCTTTAAAAGGGTGTATGCCCTTTCAACATTGAAATCTTTTAATTTTGTTTTTTCCCTCCAAATTCACCTTGGGTATAGGTTTGGGGAGGTTTGAACCTAGCCTGAAACTAGACATGGAGCAACCCAATTGGTTTCTAAGAAATTTAGGAGTCTTTTTTATTTTTGTCAATAAATTTGATCAAGAAGATTTTATTATTTCATACATGCATGCATGCATGCATGCATGCATACATACATACATACATACATACATACATACATACATACATACATACATATATATATATATATATATATATATAATGTTAGAATATTATTTATAATTATTACTTAACTTCTACATAACATACCTCATTATGGATTATGTACATATAATCACAAATTCCCTTATATATTTTTGAATATTAATCAAATGTTTATAAAACTTATATCTCAAAAATCTACACATTGTCAACTATTCTTTTTAAAAAAATGATTTTGATGAAGTTAAGGTCAAAAAATTATGTTTGTACATTTGCAGTTTCAATTTTCTAGCTATCTTGACTTGTAAAATTATTTAAAAATTATATATAATAAAAAAATATCAACAATATTCAACATTTTACCTATCCATATATGAAGTTTCATACAAAAATTCATTCTTTTACTCAAAAAAAGTGTGTTTGTACACATGCAATCTCCTTATCTTTTCACAAAAATGACCAACCTATTGTCATAAATGCATCTATTTTGCACACTTTTATCTAGATAATTAAAAAAATTATATATTTAGAAACTACATTCAAAATTCTATAATTCATGTTCTTATGTCATTGTCAAATATATTTCTAGGTGTCTCTAACATTATCTCCAAGTTTAACTATTATTATTTTAAGCAAAAAAGTGTTGCTTTATACCTCACCTTTTGTCCCCCATTATCATGTATGTACCCATTTATATCACATTTTGATATATATTCATATAAATATATCATCATTATGAAATGCAATACAAATATGTTGAAGTTGAAACAATGTAAGAAAAGCCAAGAATAATTTTCCCTTACATTGGCAAGGGGTAGGGAAGAAGAGAGGAAGTGATATGCATTGATGAAATAATATGCCTGTTTATGGAAAATATAAAGCAACAAAGACACAAACATAAGTATTCCCTAATATGAATAAGATGTATTAAAGGACATATGGAAAGACCTTTCATCAATATAAATAAAGACAAAACTTGATTAATCAAGTTCACGTGTTTAATTTTTTTATGCATTTTTTTTACGAATGTTTAAATTTAAAATAAAGTCTTAAAGTTTTATTTGGTTGTCTTGATTCAAGATTTCATGAACCAAAGTATGATTGTAAACATTTTTGTAGTCATGATTGAGATCGTTACATAATGGGTATGTTATAAGGGAGTGTGCTTTCTTCTATTTCTTGTAACTCACACAACTTACAAATTTATTCTCCCAAGGTGTTTTTGTGAGATTAATGACATTTCCATAATTGAATAAAAAGTAAATTTAAAAGGCATAGAAGTGTACATAGATATGTGGAGGTAGCTTAAATTATTTTCTAGACTTGTATTATAGGATGAATATGGGAATCAAAATGATTGTGGTATTGTTATAAAATATTGTTTTCAATTTGAATAAAGTCTATCTATGTAAAATGATGAATAAAGTCTATCTATGTAAAATTATGAATGTGATATGAACATATGAAGTTTTGATATATATGGAAATATTTTAGCATGTGTTTATAATTTTTGTGTATACATGAGACATGGTTGGAGTGGGTTCTCTAAATTTTTTTTTTTATGACAATAGTTTTGATAATAACTAATTAATTGGTTTGAAATCATCCCCATGGACTAAAGAGTTGATTCTAGGGTGGAATATAAGGGGCATGATTTTTGATAAGATGGGGAAACATTCAACATGCATAACACTCCATAATAAGAATATTGGTTTCATGGGTGTACATTTTGACATACACACCACCTTCATTGAATGAATTTCATTATATTTTTATATGTTGTTTGATGAAAAATTTGAATTATGAAACCCATGATCAAGGAAAATATATGAGAAGAGTTTGTGATCTCATCAACTCATATAATTATGTTTCATCCATTGTAAGCATGCAAATATAAAATAAGATGATGTAGTAAGCATATCCAAATAAATCACTATACTAACATACACGAATTTAGATGTAGCAAAGAGATAAGAAACTAAACCAAGACACTAAAACATGTAAGATAAATCCAAGTGATCCATAACTAGGTATATATTCCATATCGAACTTTATCAACATAAACCATTTTAACCTCCTAACATAGCATTATTGAATTACTATTGTTTTAAGTTATTTTTATTATGAAAAAAGAGGTATGAAGTTATGGAATTGAAAATACAACCTACTTTAATGAATAGAGAGAATACAAAGGATACCACAAAGTACATAGAACACAAGATAGGACCTAGAGAAACCCTGATGTGGTTGAAACTCTAGTGGGTGAGTCAACTAAACTCCCATGTCCAATATGTAAGTTTGAATGTGTACAAGTTATTGATACTTTTTATACATCATAGACAAATATTTAATTAATACATTTTCTAAAGTCTTCAGACAATTTTTTTTTAGTCTTACAACACCTCACTAAATAATCCCAACACTTAGTAACCACTAAGAACTAGGAAAACAATGAGATACATGAACAAAGACCCAAAATTTTATTTCCAAAATATGGATCCAACTCCAAGATGACTCACTACTTATTTGACTTTCTTTCCTTCCACATGGTTTATGTCTATTCCCTCTCACTTAGTAACTCACCAAAGAACTCAAACAAACCATCATGAGTAAGTGGAAATGTTTGTAACCATTCCCATGCTCGTATTTTGGTCTATGATGAAATTGTAATAATATTCAGACTAATAATTATTAAATTTTTGGGTTAGTTTTCACGAAAATAAATGTGGTTACACAATTTTTTTGGTGGTTATGTAGCTTTAGGGAAAATTCACACAGCTATCAAGGTGGTTAAATAACTATTAGAGTGTTTACACAGTTGTCACCTACATAAATTGATAGTTATATCATCTATGAAAAACCCCTTAGTTTTAAGGACTACAAATTGATGACCACCATTTTGAATATGTCTATATAATCTTCATTTAAATTTAACCACTACAATTTATCTGAACTATTGTTTTAACATGAAGTGTATTATAATAGTGTCTTATAAGTAAGCATTACATAAATTGGGAATGGTGTAAATATCTAGAAAACATAACTATTAAATTTGGATCCATGTTTACATCAAACCTCCCCAATTTAAGGATTTTTGTCCCCAAAATATTTAGGATTGCATACTATGAAAAATATTTGTCCTCACTTCCTTTCCCTCCCTTGAAGATGCATCCTATGAACTCTAATGTTCAATTTTTCACTCCCTATCATGTGGATAGTTTCCTTCCTTAAAATAAGGTTGAAAATTAAAAATAGATAGAGGATAACAAATGATTAACATCTACCCTTGGTTGCTATATATTCCTTGTGAAAATTTGCACCAATATATCCTCATAGCTTTCAAAATAAGAAGATACATCTTGCCACTAACACTCAAAAACCTCTTAGCTTGAGTTGTACTTACCAAGGAGATATGAGATTTAAATTCATATTAATTTAACATATTTATATTCACATCAGTTAATAACCATTATTGACTCTCCCTTCTTATGAAAACTACATCATGCACATACATATAAGGGATGTCAAAGACTATGCCATAAACATCCATTGGTACTACATTTACAACAACATTATCAATAAAATGTTCCTTTATTAAAAATTATTAGAAGCACAACCATTAAGAGTGGGGGGGTTTGAATTAGTTTAAAAACTTTACTTTCAATTCCTCTTATCATTCATCAAATAATCAAACTGCTCTAGAGATATAGTAATGTATAATCAACCATTCATATGATCATGAAGCAAGAACATAACACATGAACACAATAGCTATGTGGGAAACCATCATGGGGGATAAAACCACTAAAACACCACTTGAAATAATGTCCTATAAGAAATTTATCAGAATTTAGTGAGTCACCAACCCCACAAGGAGCTCCAACCCCTACCTAATCAAGTATGCACTCAACTAGTCTTTAGGAAGCTCCAACTTACAAGGAGGATCTAACCCCCTAAGTGAATTATCAAGAACCAAAACACTTCAAGAAAAAAATTAAAATATATAACCTATAAGGCAGATCCAACTCCCTCTTGAATTAATCACCAACTCAGCCAAGACAACTTCTTCTCATTCACAACACCTTGTTACTCAACCAACAAATGGTGACTTCTTCAGCTCTCACTCTCCTCAATCTAAATTATAATATATATCATGAAACTAGAATACAAATTTTTTTAATATCTTATGGTATCTAAATATAAAATCAACTCATTCAACTCTACAACTTTTTACCCCTCAAACAACCTCTTAGGCTATCTCACTCAGCTTGCCTCTTACTAGGTTCATTAGGTCAATTGACCTTATCATCCACCTGCATAAAATATGTTATATATTCATTATTTATCCTATTATAATTTTTATATTATATATTAATTTATAACTTTCATTAAATATATCTTTTATTCACTTATGATCTTATCTCCTCAACTAGCCTAAATAGGCCTATTTTACCTTGTATTTATACCAAACACTTGCTCTTACCCATCCTAGCTAGAAAAACACCTTTAAATACTTGGATAAACCTTATAATATATAAATATACACATTAAACATGATAAAAACTCACCATATAGTTCTACCATCACCCTTAATGACCAAAACCACCATTAGACCTAAAGGTGACCTAATGCAATTAGGTCTATCTCAACCACACATTTCAAATCTAGCCCCTTGGAACATTTTGATCCTATAAAAATTCTTTAAAAACTTAATAAAAACCTCCAATATACCCTTGATAACATCTACATATTTCCATATCACCTGTTAGACAAAATCAATCCTTGAACCACGTCATTAGGCCTTCTTGCAATTAGGTCTTTACACATAGAAAAAGTCTACCTTGAATATTTGAAGCATATGATAAAATATTCCACACAAAAATGTCTATAAAATAAATTTATATAATTTTAATGAACTCATGTTCATTACCATGTCCATTTTACATTAGCAAATAGTGAAAAACACCTCAAACACACTCTTGTAATATGACCTCTTAGAACTATTAAACACTACCAATGTACAATCAAGAACATTTGAACATAAAAATTTACATAGGAATTTATCTTGAATAAATATACATTAAAATTAACATATGAGATATATATAACACATTCATAAGCATTAGATTCTTCAAATCTGTCTAAAATACCTCAAATTCATCTCTACAAGATGATTACATCAAACTACCAATAACCCTAGCAACACAATCATGATAAGTGTTATATTTAGATCTTGTGATGATAATTAAAACAATTATTATTAACATTTATAGTTTATATATTACCTTTTTATAATTATCTAATAGATATATCTCAAGTTCTAGAGTCAACCATTGGTCTTATAAACCAATTTTTTAGACTTCACTCACTGTTCTAACACAACCAGACAAACCATTTTGGATTTTATGTTTCAACCTATTAAAATTAATTTCCATATTACATAAATAATTTATAGGTTAAATACATATAAAAAAATTCAAGCGCATTATATCCATTTACTCCTATCAAATAGCCTCAAACTCTTCACTTCACTTTGCATACCTGGAACTGTCTTTCTGCCATAAGAACCAATCATGGTGAACATGACTTCCAACACTTGTATAAATACTTACATGAAATTATAATTCATGAAAAAAATCATATAATATCCTTATAACATATTAAAACATAGTGATATATAGGTCTAATGGCAAATTATGAATATATAGACCAATCTTTGAAGCATACACCTTCACTATCACAACTCACTTGGAGAGGTCATTTTGTGAATACCATTTGCAACATTTTCAATGAAATATAAAGAATAAAATCAGCATGTAAAATAGTTATAGGTATTATAAAACATCCTCAATCAATTGGATACATTCCTAATCCACTGTAACTCATCCCTAAATACATTCTCTTTCAAACTAGATTTTCTCACCATCTTCACTCTTAGCCAATTTAGCGATAGGTCAACTTGCATGACATTTTTAAAAATTTTGAATTTTTTAAAATACTCAAAAAACATAATGGGAATTAATTAAAAGTATCAAACATTTCTCTCCAATTATTTTCATCCTTTGACCTAGTCAACATTTTTTGCTATACCAAATTTCTAAGAAACAAGAGTTTTTCTATAGCTTCCATTCACTATCCTGACAAACCACTACCACCTAGAGATGAATTAAAGAGTAATATACCAATTTAAATCATAAAAATATCCTTACCAATCCATTATGAGCCATTTCCAACAAGATCTCTCTAATTGGGTCATTAAGAGGGTTTTGTAGATTTTAGTCCAATTTACATTCTTAACATTTGTTCATACAGCTCTATTCTTGAAACCACATCCTAATGCTTGAAAATAATTGTTAGGATTATTTTCCATCTCTCCCCAGTAGCTTATCTTCCCATGAAAAATTAACACGTGCCAACAAGCATCCATAGTTCCTTCTCAGGTCTGCAACACTCCATTCTAGCACTCAAGAGACCTTCAACACATTTTCATGTTTTCTCATTTAATTTAGGATATAAAACTTGGTAAAAACATATTAAAAAACCTATTAAACCCCTATAAAATCTCATATGATATATAAACACCTTGGGAACTCAAATTGACACCTTATTAGGCATCACTAGGTCTCTTTACACGCTAGACCTAAAACTACCAGTCATGATTAGACCTTAAATATACCTTGAAATACACTTATAATGATCTCAACACACCATCCACATTTCATCCATATTTACACCAAGCTTACAAAAGATCACAAGTCTACAAACCTGATCATGATGCCTCATCATGGCTCAATCATTCTCAAGAACTAGTCCATCATATACACCTACTAGGTACCATACCTCTTTGATGCCTTTATGCCACTGTAGATGCACTCTAAGACTCATTTCACCATTACTAAATATGCATCACAATACATCCCATTGGATCACCATGCCCCACACTCCTTTTGACATTAATGATAGATTCAATCCACATGATATCAATGATAACTTGTAACAATCTCCCCCTTTGTCATTGATGGCAAACCACATTGATGGAAAACTCACTTTAAGATGACCATCCTTTCAAAAAAAACATTATCCATCAATCTAATATCTCTCCCCATTTGACATTAATGATAAAATGTCTCTTCAACTATGACAAGGTCATCTACACATAGTCCATTGATCTTTGGACCTGATCATTTCAAAGAAAAAGCAAGCTCCCCCTTGATCTTCACAACATATGCATATTAACTAAATTTTCACATCTATATTTATACTTAAAATAAAAAATATCAAAATATCCCCCTATCACCATTCATATTTTCATCTCATTGTCTTTGATATGAGATGTTGAACACAATAGGTCCCATGGATACCTAATTCAAGTAGAACCACTCCTTAATAAACACTGACTTCTTGAGCCAATAAGACAACATCAGATAGGCATGAACAACCCATATACTCTTCATATCATCAAAAAAATTCCCTTCAAGTATCATAAGCCATCAAGGCTCAAACCACTATAAGGCACCTTCTCAGTTAATATACAGTCATACTAGGTTTGTGAAAACACCTAGTTTCTATCAGACATCTGATAAGCATTATTTAATTTAAGACACATAGAACATGTTACCAACATTATTAATCCCATGATACATGGCTATAAGTTCATAATAAACCTCTTATACCACTAATCTCTAAATGATACTCTTTAAAAATATTTAATGGATCAACTTCATCACACACTATCAAGACCCTTTGACAAAACTCAGAACACTTATCAACTTCAAATCACTATTATCTTCTTCATGTAATTTTAAATATGTCATCATGTTTCCTCCATGATATTATGAGTTCATATTTGACATAAATGGATTAATAAAATCAAAACATAACCTTCAAGAGACACTACAACAATCTTCATCAAGATTATAAACTTCTTGGGATGTTATAGTAACATGATCACCAACAGACCTTCTGAGAATACTCTCAAATCACATAAAACATGCCATTTCACTTTTATATCACCAAAAAATATTGAAACTTAAGGACAAATGACTCTTACCTTGAAATACATTGGTCTTATGTACCAATCGTTCAACTCTTACTCTACTAGTTCTGTCATTTGGATTTTTACACATCAATTTGAGCTTACACATGCATAACAAGAATGATGTCTCTTGAGGGAAAATTTTCAATCATTCCATCTAGAAAACACTAAAATTAAAATTTCATGAATTATTTCATTTGATATAAGAAAACATACCTAGGATTTGCAGTCATAGTTCACCTTTAAACCCTTATATCTCTATTTGTCACAATATGAACTTGTTCTCCATTACTGATATCAATCTAATCATACATAAAGCATAATAAGGATAAATATGAATTAAATAAAATCTTCATCTAATTTTAAAAACCAACCTATATGACCAAAAATATGACTTCTTCTCAAGATAGAACCATTAATAATCTTCACATGCTTCCATTGATAAAAGAAATGTCTTTATGAAGCCTAGTAGAGACACCCCATTCCATAAAGGCTGGAAAAAAGTGAAATTAGAAGATGTTCACATATCATTTCTTATCTCCTTGATCATATTTCATTCATGAGATTGATTTCTTTATTTTATATTCCTTTTAGGCTTGTATATCTTCTTCATCTTATTATCTTCAATGTCCATGTTGCTAGTAGGTATGCTAATTATCTTCTCATATCTTGCATCCATCATATCTAATTTTTTCTCTATTATATAAAGTAATCAATCTTCACTCTTGAGCCAATCTGATCTACTCTCACTGAATTTAGTCTCCATACCCATGTTTGACCTTTCTCATTTATTCTAGAAGCTCCATACCTCTTATCATGACTTGAGAACCTACTTAACCTAATTGGGTAGAATCTCACAATATGACCAATCTTATGATAATAATTACACACAAAATTACTCATACCTCTTGATTTATGATGACTATAAACTTATTTTGACCAATTTCTTCTCTTTCCATAGTTCCATGAATGTCCATCCTTTAATACCTTTCTACAATCCTTTGCTCTATGACTAAACTATTTACATACAAAGCAATGACCATGAAATGAAATTCCATACCTTATAGAATTTGGCTATCTAATAGACATTTTTTGCATATTGAAATTATTGTCTTCATTAAGATGATATAAATTCTTCTCATCCTTCTTGGCTAAAGTTGTCTCTTTATATTTCTTAACCTTGCTCATATTGTCTATGAGCTGCTCATGCATAATATTTAAAGAACTTAGCTCAGTCTTCAATTTAGAGCATTATTCCTCTTTTAAACTCAGACATTCCTTTGCATTCTTTAGCTAAATATTGAGATCCTTGATGATCTTCTTATCATCTTTGACTACAAAAAATTTCTCAAACTTAATTTGAATATGACTAATCTCTCCTTCACATTTTATAAGTGACTTGGCCCATTATTTAAGATTCTTAAGGACCATATCATATTAATCTCCCTTAGAGTTATATTTACTTCACCTTGTCTTAAAAATATTAATCTTCTCTTTAAGACATTTGACCATTGATTTTAATTCTTGATTTTATTTCCTTAGTTTTTAATCCATCTTGTGCTTCTAGGATCACCTTCAAGCTATCAAACCTTCTTAAAAGACCTAATATGATACCAATTCTTGTAAGCACAACCAATGACAAAGTGGGGTGAATTAGTGTATAAAATTTAATTCAATTCCTCTTATCATTCAACAAACTACTCTATAAATATAGCAATGTATAATCATCCATTCATATGAGCATGACACAAGAACATAACATATGAACACAATAGATATGTGGGAAACCCTAATGGGGGATACAACCCACTGAAACACCATTTGAACTATTATATTATAATAAATGGATAAAAATTTAGTGAGGCACCAACCCCATAAAGAGTTCTAACCCTTACCTAGTCAAGCACCCACTCAACTAGTCTTCAGCAAGCTTCAACTTGCAAGGAGGATCCAACCCCCTAAGTGACTTGGCACCAACCCAAAAAATTCAACGACACTTTTTAAAGATCCAAAATTCAAGGCATCTCCAACTCCCTCTTGACTTAAGCACCAACTCAGCCAAGACAACTTGTTATCCTTCACAACACCTTATTTCTCAACCAACAGACGGTGACTTCTTATTCAACTCTCACTCTTCTCAATCTGAGTGCCACTCTCTATCTATTAGGAATAAATATAGAAATTGATGCAAAAAAATTTCATAGAATCACAATAATAGATATAAATAGAGAAACATAAAGAATAGAAATAAACATGCATAATAAGAAAACTAGATTTAACATGGTTCACGCAATGTGGGATATAGCCACCAAGAAACACTTGCTCAGATTTTATTATAAGCCACCAGAGTATAATCACTCTTAGATCTATCTTCACAATTACAATGCACAAATATTGTTTGGAGCTATGCTCAACAAACCCTTCTAAATTTGCACCTAAATTCATACATTCCATTCTTCCTTCTCAAGTCATCCTTCTCATGATGTATTACCTAAAAAATATCCATAAATACATAATACATCAACAAAGCGGTATTAAAAAATAATAGGTACCAAAACCATGGGCAGAATCAACCCAAAAATGGTTTCTCATTAAAAGGGGTCCAAATTGTTTTTAGGGGTTGTTGCCCCTAAACCCTCATTTTTAAGGGTTGTCACCCTCAACCCCCACTTGGGGGATACCACCCCCAAACCCCTACTTTTTGGGGGCTATCACCCTTAAACCCCTGGTTGGGTCCCAGCCTAGCCTTGAACCCTGATGAGAATACATATAGAGTGTATAATACATTTAAAATGAATAGTATTTGAAAATACATTGTACTTTATAAATAGGCTCCATAAAAAAAACACTGACATGCATCTAGAATACACCTATGATGAATATTTTATGGTATATCAATATCCAATCAACTCATTTAGCTCTTTAACCTTTTACCCCTCTTAAACAACCTCTTAGGCTCTCTCACTCAACATGTCTCTTACTAGGCTCATTAGATAAATTGACCTTGTCATCCACCTACAGAAATTATGTTAGATATTCATGATTTGTCCTCTTTTCCTTTTGATGGTCTATATGACCTTCTACCACTCCTCAAAGAGCTCTTTTATTTTCTTATGCTCTTATCTCCTCAACTAACCCAAATAGGCTTATTTTGGCTTATATTTATACATACTTGGACCACCCTTGGAATAGATCAATATACACATTAAACATGAGGAAAACTCACCATATAGGTCAACAATTACCCTTAAGGTCCAAAACCACCATTATGCCTAAAGGAGACCTAATGCAATTAGGTCTATCTCAACCACATGTTACAACTCTGACCCCTTAAAACATATTGATCCTTTAAAAACACATGAAAAACTTCATACACATCTATAATAAACATTTTATAATATTCACATAGATCCACATCACCTTTTATACAAAATCACTTCTTGAACCATGTTATTAGGCCTTCTTGTAATTAGGTCTTCACATACATAAAAAGTCTATCTTGAATATTTGAAACATATGACCAAATATTACACACAATCATGTCATTAAAATACATTTATATAACCTTAATTAACTCTTGGTCATCACCATATACATTATAAATCACTAAATAGGGAAAAACACCTCAAACACACTCTTGTAATATGGCCACTCAATATTGTCAAACATTGCCAATGTAAAGTCAAGAACATTTGACCACCAACATTTGCATAATCATTTATAATGAAAAAAATTCATTAATATTAACCTATGATATATATATATATATATATATATATATATATATATATATATATATATATATATATATATTCTATGTAGTCATATTGCAGAGATGAATTTGAGGTGTTTTGGATAGAGTTGAAGAATACAATGATTATTAATGTGTGTGAACATTCTCATTGGAGAAGCTTGATTATTAATGAGGTGTTTTGGATGGACTCTAACTTATCAAGCTTCTTTATGAAAGATAAATACTAGCAACATCCTCTTCCAACTTGTGGAACCATTATTTGGTTGTAAGGGCATATCCTTCATCATAATGTGCCATGCTTCTCAATTATTTCTTCCACTTCCTTATGGAGATGTTTTCTTACAAGTGAACCAAGTCACCGTCCCCATTAGCACTTGTTTCTTAGGTAATGGGCATAAAATTGCTCTCTACAATGGAACACAAACTAACACAACTTGTATAAAGTGTTATAAAATTTTATAACTAAAAGGAAAAACCTACTCTAATACCAATTTGATCCATAACTACTTGGATATTCCACATTTAGCTTCACTAACACATCGTTTTAAACTTTAAAATAACATGATTGAATGAATACTTTTCTAAGTTATTTTACATGTTAAAATAGATGTTTAAGGTGCTTGAATTGAAAATATAACCTAATTAAATATGGAAAAATATAAGATAACACAAAGTACATAGATCACAAGATGTGACTTGGAGAATACCTGATGTGCAAAAAACTCTAGTCAATGAGTCAATTGAATTCCCCTTTCCACTATCTAATTCTAAACTTGTATAAGTTACTACCACTTGTTGTCCTTCATGGAGAAATATTTAATTACTACACTATCCAAAGCTTGCACATAAATGCTTTGGACTCTTAAAATTCCTCACTAAATAGTCCTAACACTTAACAACCACTTACATATATGATAAAAATAAGATACATGAATAAAGACCCAAACTTGAAATTTTACAATGTGGATCCAAGTCGAAGGCCACTCACAACATCTTTACCTCTCTTATCTTTCACAAGGTTTTTATTTATTCCATTTCACCTTAAAACTTTCCAAATAACTCAAAGGAATCATCGTGAGGAAGTGGAAACATTTTAAACCATTCCCATTCCCTATATTTTGGTTGGTCATGAAACTTCCATAATATGTAAGCTGGCAGTTACAAATCCATTAGATAAATCATACAACCACCCTGGTGGTTTGCATAATCATTTGGGTGGTTATGTAATTTACAATTGTAAAGACTGATAATTCCATAATTTATAACAAACCCTTTAGTTTCAAGAGTTACAAATTGATGACTTCACCATTCTAAATATGTTTAGATCATCTTGACATTGGTTCTACCATGGTGACTTATCTAAACTAGTGTTTTAACATGAAATGTCTTACATGCATGAATTACATAAATTAAGAATAGTAAAAATATATAGAAAACATAGAGAGTACATTGGGATACATATCTAGATCACCAAGACACGAAAGAGTGTACGAGAAAGGCCAATATACTAAATAGTGTAAGAGAAACGTAAAGATACCAAATAGTGTAATAGGTTCATCACTTGGAAATAAATTTGAGGAGGTTAACACATGGTCAACGTGACTTCAAAATGAATGTTATTTTTTGGATAGCTAGTTGGAATAACACAATCCAAAAAAATAAATTAGACTCACTTGATCAGAAGTGAGAAGGAAAGGTATCTTCATTGAGAAGGTAAGGGGTAAATATCCATCCTTTGATTTAAGAGATTTTGGGAACCAAAATCCTCTTTATTAGGGATGTGTGCTTCAAATTGGATCTTGAGAAATATCATAATTGATTTCAAATTGAGATGATAAATTCTACTTCTTAGTTTGTTTTTAACCAATAAAGTTGTTTAAGACACATTATATTCACTCTAAGAAGCAGAATTATACAGACATGGGCAAAGGAAATACACATGAAGGTTAAGGGATGATCTAAGCATATTGGGTACCACACCACTCAAAGAGAACATTGTAATTTACAAGTTCAACTAAGGATGAAGCCTTAAGACATGGTTAGCTTGGAAAAACCCTTAGGATAGGTTGTATCCAAACTCACTTCATATGAGGTAAAATGGTTGAATTGAGCCTCCAAAGGGAATTTGAATCAATTTATATTCAATAAATTCATGTGAGAGGCATTTATAATCCTATATTTTGTAAGCATATATATACCCCATTAGGGTTATGTAAAGGCATTCAAGATGGATTTTAGAGTAGAAAATTAAGTTGAACAATTGAATGAAAAAATTACACATGTTGAATAAAAAAGTATTCTATAACAAGGCAATCTTATAAAACATTGAAAAGGTGCTAAAGAAAACTTCAATGTCCCATGAGCATTGTATGACTGATAAAGAAGATGTATAATGTATTTGAAGACTCAATTTTTTATAATCAAACTATAAATCTTCCAAAATAATTGTAGAGATTATGAGGAGGCACAACCCCACTTTAATTGAGTTATCCCACATTTAATTTTCTTAGAGTAAAGATTTTTATTAACCTTTATTTTTTTGTATGTTTAAGTCTCTTGTTTTCATTTTATGTAAGTAATTCACACATATACAAACGCTAACATGTATAATTGACAAGTTTAAATAAATACAATCATAATACTTTTACATTAAATTAAATAAAATTAAATTTTAGTCATATAATCTAATGAATCAACATACTTATTTATTTTATACCATTGTATTGTGAATTATAAGGGTTAGATGTTGATAATAACATAAAAGGGGTGTGAAATTCTACGTATAAACATCGGTTAGGCATTGGCTGACGTCAGTGACTGTCTAACTCAACAACCTCCACCATTTGCATAATAGTGAAGCTTTTAGCTCCAAAACCTAACAATCTCCCACTTGGAGAACAACAACTCGGTATTGAGTTGATTGTGTTTGTAATTGATTAAGAGAGAGAAATATTGAGGGAGAATTACTGTACACCTAAGAGGTGTGGGAAGAGTGTGATTTCTTCATTGTATTTCCTTCTGGAAGAGTGTTAATATAGATTGTATTGTTTCTCATATCTCATATTCTATGCTATTTTTGAATTCTAGTTACATATTACTTCTGGTTTAATTCTGTGTTTAGTTGTTTATAAAAAAGTAATCAGTTGTACTCTGTAAGATCTTGACAAGTGGTATTAGAGCTTTGTGTTTTATATCCTGACAAGTGGTATCAGAGCTTTGTGTTCTAGATCCTAACAAGTGGTATCAGAGCCAGGGTGAAGGTTATCAGAGCCAGGTTGAAGGTTTTCAGAGCTTGGTTCACTAACACGTTGGTTTCAGAGTGTGTTAAGTGTTTGTTGATTACAAGTCACTCACAGGGGTTTCTATTTGAGTGGGAGTAAAGCAATGGCAGAAGAAAGTAAGCTAAGAATGGAGAAATTAAATGGCAAGAATTATCAATTATGGAATTGTGGAAAGAAAGGGCATGTAAAGAAAGATTGTTGGTTGGTAGAAGATCAGCATGAATGAAATAAAGAAGCAAATGATGAATGTATTGTTGCACGGGATGCTCTTATATGTTCCTTGGATAAAGTAGAATCTTGGGTTTTAGATTCTGGTGCCTCTTTCCATGCAACTCCAAATAGAGAATTTTTTCATGATTATGTCCATGGAAACTTTGGAAAATTTTATTTAGGGGATGGTAAGCCTTGTCAAATTGTTGGCAAAGGGAAAGTGCAACTAAAATTGTAGACTGACAACATATGGGTGTTGAAGGATGTCATGCATGTTCCCATCCTGAAGAGAAGTCTAATTTTTGTAGAAAAGTTGGGTGATGAGAGTTGCACAGTAACTCTCACAGTGAAATCTTGGAAAGTTTCCAAGGGTGCACTTGTATTAGCAAGAGGTAAGAAGTAGGTACACTTTATCTATCTACTTGTATTACTAATTCTCCTTCTGTTTTATCTACTTCAGATGTAGATGCAAAGATGTGGCTCTATAGGCTTGGTCACATGAGTGAGAAGGGAATGCATGTTCTTAAGTCAAATGGTAAGATTTCAGTTTTGAAAATCATAGATCGAGATTTTTGTAAGCAACAGAAGAAAGTGAGGTTTCTTGAAACTGGGTCAAAAAAGAAGGGAGCTTCTATTGGAGGATCACAGTATTGCATAAAGAGGAAATATGATGTTTTTGACAAAGTTAAGAACTAGAAAGCCTTGGTTTTCAAGGAGAAGATGATGGATAGAGATCAGCTTAAGAGGCTGAATAATTTTGAGTAGGGCAGTGTTGATTTAGACAAGGTTACGATCCAAAATGAGCTTGCAGGTAAAGATCATCACATACAGGAAAACACAATTACTGACATCAGTCAAGTGAGAACTGATGTCGATCAGGTAGGAACTGACATTAGTCATGTGCAGACCAAAGTCGATGATGTTAGGCAGGTGGACATCGACGTCGATCAGGGAGCTGATGTTGGTGGGTAGGTGGACACTGACATCGGTCAGGAAATTGATGTCGGTGATCAGGTGGAAATGACATCAGTCAAGTGTAGACTGAGGTTGGCTAGAGATGACTGAGATTGGTCATTGTTAGAATGAAATTTGGGCAGACAGAAAGATGTCAATGAGTCTCAAATGCCCATGAGGAGGACTAAAAGGGTAAGTAAGCCTCAAATTCATTATTCCCCTTCTTTATACTACTTATTGCTCACTGATGGTGGAAAACTAGGAAGTTTTGAAGAGGCAATGTAGATAGAATCTAAGAAACAGTGGGAGCATGGCATGAATGAGGAAATTGATTCCTTGAAAGAGAACTAAATGGGAGATTTGGTAGAGTTGCCAGCTAGAAAGAAAGCACTAAAAGACAAATGGATTTATAGGTTAAAGAAAGGAGAGAATGGATAGGTGAGATAGAAGGCCAAGTTATATGGTCTTGAGCAAGCTCCAGGACAATGGTGTTTGAGGTTTGACAGGTTTATGACAAAGCATGGCTTTAGTCAATGTCAATGTGACCATTGTGTTTATTTTACCAGGTTGGATAATGGTCACTACATTATCCTGTTACTGTATGTAGTGTATATGCTTGTTGTAGGGTCACACATGCAAGGATTTGCTGAGTTATAGGTAAAAGTAGCTCAGACATGTGCCAAGAAGGATTTAGGAGGAGCAAAGAAAATCCTTAGCATGAGTATTTCTAGAGACAGGGAAAATCACAAGTTGATTTTGTCTCCAAAGGATTATGTGAATAAGGTAGCGGAGAGGTTCAATTTGCAAGATGTAAAACTGGTAAGCACACCTATGGATGCATAGTTAAAGTTAAGCTTAGAATAGTGTCCTAAATCACATGATGAGGTTGAGTACATGGTATGTACTAGACCTGATATTGCCCAAGCAGTGGGAGTTATCAGCAAGTTTATGGCCAATCTAAGGAAGGAGCATTGGAAAGTAGTTCAGTGGATTCTTAGGTATCTGAGAGGGACTAGCAGCAGGTATTTATGATATGCAAGGTCAAGCACTTCTCTACATGGCTATGTAGATTCGGATATGGCAGGTGACTTGGATGATAGGAGAAGCACCACAAGATATGTGTTCACTATTGGTGGAATGGCGGTTAGTTAGATTTTAGAGTTGCAGAAGGTTGTTGCAATCACGGTGGCTAGCAAGGATAAGAACCCTATAGATATGTTAACAAAGCCAAGAACAAAGGAGAAGTTGAATCTTCATTCAACTTTTGTTGGTCTTCAAGACTGAACTTGAAGATGGGGATACAAGCCAAAAACAAATTAGAGGACGTTGTTGTATAGGTATAGATGTAGTTATTTATCTCCAAGTGGGAGATTGTTAGGTTGTGGAGCTAAAAGCTTCACTATTATGAAAATGGTGGAGGTTACTGAGTTAGACAGACACTGACGTTGGTCATACTACCAACATCGGTCAGGGGTCGACTGGAAGCTGCCAACATCGGTTAGGCATCAGCCAATGTCAGTGACTGTCTAACTCAACAACCTCCACCATTTGCATAACAGTGAAGCTTTTAGCTCCACAACCTAATAGTCTTGTGAATTATAAGGGTTAGATGTTGATAATAACATAAAAGGGTTGTGAAATTCTACGTATAAACATTATAAGCATGTGTATATAAACATGTAAACAATTATATGTAAGATGTAGATGAGATCCATGGTTATAAAAAATATCAATTTGTAGCATTATATGAACACAATTAATTTTAAAACTATTTTGATGAATCATTCTTATAATATTTTAGACAATTAACAATCATGTGTAAGATACCCAAATAAATTTTCAAACTTAAAGATGCATAACACATGTTTTTATAAACATTATGCATGATCAATGTATACACGTAATATTTTCAAACATTTATCAATCACTAAAACTTTGTGTCTTATAGGAACCTATCGAGTCTCAATCTCTCTAAGTGCACACCTTAATGGGTATATCAAAAAAGGGGTGGGTAGACCATTGGTGCTTTATAAGATTATTATCCCTTTTGTCACTTGATGTCCACATACTTGGCTCTTAAAAACCATTTACCTAAGCTTAGTCTTGTATTTTCACCCTCTTCCATTCATTTTCCACCTTCATTTATCCTTTCCATAGCTTGAACTCCCTTTCAATAGTTTTAAGACTATGTCAGTTGGGTCGACCCTATAGGCCAAAAATTTTGTGAGAGTTTTAGGTCAATTTTGCATATATATACATGTCCATTTTAGTAATTATTATAAATAAGAATAGAAGAGAATATAATAGATGAATATACACATTTGCTTATTGACCATTCTACTTGGGTAACAAGCTTAGTGTTTCATACTTTCTTTAGAGATATGGATCTTATCTTATGGATAAGTCTTTTAGATGCATTGATAGGTTGTGTAGCCTATAGCTAAGTTGTACTTATCATCCTTACATACCACAACAACCTATTTTGAATCACCTTAGCCAAGGGAGAGATTGAAGCTCAGTGGGTTCATCTTCAAAGGTAAGTATTCCTAACTTTGTTCTTCCTTTATAAGAGTAGATAGATATGTATTTGTACTTTTCTATCATGCATTAAGATTCAATATACATTGACATGAGTATATGTATTCTATGCATGTTTAGTTTGTTGTTTATTACCCCCACTTTATGCCACAAGCTTTTGTGAGCACTAGATTAGACTTTTGCTTTAATTTTTTATTAGTTTAGTGAATATGAAGACTTAGGACCCCCTTAGGATTGTTTCATGCTTTTGCTTAGATTGGAGGCTTTAGAAGCATACCTAGTGAGTTTATTATGATAAGATCTCCCCTAACAGGTCTAAAAGATCCCCATCTTGGTCATGTTCTTGATTATCTAATGTATTCCCAATTGGAATTGTAATTAGAATCTTTCTTCTCTGAGTTAGGATTGATTTGTAGATCTCTTGTATTTTTTATTGCATACATTCTGGTGAACTTAATGTGAATCTAACCCTTACAAGATTTCTTTCATGTTTTTAAAATTATATTATTTATTATCATTTTCTATTTGTGATACTAGGTCGATTGTGTTGGTAAAGTTATAACTACTATATGCAAGTTTAACACACAAGCATATCAATACGACTCCATTCTTTCTATGCAAGTCTTCATCAGATATAGGTTATTGGATTGAACAGGTCAACATAGTATTTTTATTCACTTCTATAAAATAAACTAGGTTAACCCTATCAACTTAGTCTTGTTGGGTGAATATTTTTTTACTGACACAATGGTATCAAAATGGTTATTTCAACCATAGTGTGATGAGATAAAATATCTTCTCAAGACAAGGGGAGGCTCCCTTTTATTGTTAACTAACACAATACTTAATTATTTACACTTATTTACAATAATTTTACCATAGTGGGTGTTGTCATATCATCCAATAATTTCTTTTTAGAATTGATGTTTAATAACAAACTTCCTTCCATTCTTTGTGATATACTTTGAAAATCTAATATCACTTGATGAACCAAATATAGCTGATATTCAGATTTGTTAGCCAAAAGATTAACAAGAATAATACCAATAGAGTAAACTTAAAATATACAATAAAGTGCAGCCCAAAGTCTTCACCTTATTTCCAACAAAAAATTGAAATTATCAAATAAGAATAAATGGTAGCCCAAAGTCTCCTCAATAATTCACTTTCAATGTGATCATAAACCTAGTAACTAAAAAGTAGCTCAAAGACTTCAAAATCAACTTCTTGGCACCTTCTGTCTTATAAAAAATTTATACCACAATTCAATCAAATCATAAGAAAGTGTAATGGAGAAGACATAAGAACATCTCTAACTCACCACAAGTTTATCTCAACACAGAGATTAAAAGATCACTTGATTTTATTATATTGATTGAATTTTTTATTTACAATATGAACACAAAATTTCAAAATTATTTCTCAATTCAGCAGCATTTTCCCTCTATAGAAATTGGTGATCCATTATAGAAAGAGCATCCTCCTATTTATAGAGAGGACCTATGAAAAAAATAGGAAAAACATAAAAACATTGACTTATTCATTGATAGAGTCCTATTTGACTTAGGACTATGTACTTTTCTTATGTGTAATTTACATTGAACAAAACTACATATGAAAAATTACAAAAATAAACTAAGTGTCCTTAGACACATGAATTTCTTCCTTTTTATTCTTTTTAAAAATTTCTCATATCTCTTTAATATAACTTGAACCTCACTATTATCTAGGTTGGATGTACTTTTAGAAATGACAAGCACCCTTGTGATAAAATCTTCTAGGTTGACTAGCAAATCCTTATTTTTATCCAAGATTTTTTGTAATTTATCCATAATGACCTGAAATTTAATAAATTTGTCAATGGAGTCCAGCATGAAAGACCTTGTTTCAATATTTTTTTGGAGAAAAGATGTAAACTCTTGAATAACAGTCTCCACAAGAAGAATTTCCTAAGAATCATTTCTAACTTGGCAAAGAAGCTCTCCAATTTTCTCCATAAGATCTAACATGTTATTATCACACATATTTTCAACTTCTTTGAGATATTTAACTAGATTCTTGAGAACTTATCTTTTATTCTTCATAGCTTCCCTGTATTCAATGAACGTTTTCTTATTTAGAATGAGCTTCTACTCAACAAAAAGCTCTAGTTTGAATTTGTGTATTTGAGTCTATGTATCAATATCCTTTTTAGTCAATTCCAAATATTGAGTTAGTTTTTTAATTTTTCACTAAATTTATATTTTCATATCACTTAGGTTCTTCAAAAATCTAATGATAGAATGCAACCTTTGAGTACCCTGTGTTTTTAATCTCTCAATTTAGGCATTGACCACCTAACCTTGAGATCCAATTTTCTCTACTTTTTGAATTGCCTTCTCAGTGTTTTCATGAATAATAGGATCAATAGACATAGAAGGTTGGGTGATTTTTAGTAAAGCAGAGGTTAGCTACTCTACTTATACTTTGAGTTGATATTTGACCTTCTTGTCCTTATCATATCTCTCGATCAAGGAAGCCATTGTTGCTTGTAAATATTCCTTTACACCTTCATGAGTTTGTTTCCCAAGATATATTCATCCCACTACATATTTAGATGTGTGAACATCTTCAATGTTTCTATCTTTGGGAGGCACTGTAACTTCAAGATACTTATGCATAGATTCAAAAATTACCCTTGACATAGTTTTGGCTTTCTTTGTTGTTTTGGGCTTTATTGACATAAGCAGACCAAAATCAAAGTCTTTCAGTGCCACTGTTCACTTATTTTTATTAGGTTTTTGTGATGTCAACCAAGGAGGAAGAGGATATGGATCTCTTTGGATAGAGGATGTTAAATATTGGGATACTTGGGGAGGGACAATGGACTGTGAAGTAAGTGGAATGAAAGACAATGTGATGAAGGTATCTAGTAATAGGGTTGACACCAATGGGATTGTAGTAATAATAGGTGGATTTTAGGTTGTAGTGACCACCACTTTAGTTCCTATTCACATTTTAGACACTAGAGTGATAAAAACCTAAGTTGTTGTCTTTGAAGAAGGTATTGCCATAAATTTTTCCATATCTTGTTGGGTGATATATAAATTAGTTGGGGATCCCAATGAATTTGAAGGACTAGGTATATTTGACAATGAATCAAAAACTTGTTCTAGTGTACCTTTCAAAGGAAATTTAAAAAATGTGGCACTAGGAGGTGAAGATGGATGTGAAAGAACAACTTGAGAAGGAACATGATCAAGTTGTATAGTGGTACTCATGGGAGGAACTATGGAAAATGTTACTTGTGAAACTGTGGCTTGAGAAGTTTTAGCCAAAGGAACCTCTGATTGAGTATTCTTCTCTATTTGTATAGTCTATTGAAGCACTGGTTGAGACTCTTGTGATGTTTTTGATTGAGGTGGTACCACACTTGTGATTGAATTTATATTTTCTCCACTAGAGCACTTTCCTCAACACTTGCTTCTTTGCCTTTCTTCTTTCCTTTACTAACAAACACAAATTTTGGATTTTGTTTAGAAGTAGAGGGCTCCTCTTTATTTTTGGTTCTCAGCTCCTCTCATTTCTTAGTAGTTTCTTCATCATACTCTTCCTTAGAACTAATCTTAAAATGTTTCAACTTAATTCCTTTATATTCCAACCAAGCATTAGTTCTTACAAGAATAGGTTGAAATCTTGCTCTAATAGAAGTGGATTCTTTAATTGACCATTGGATAGAATGAAGAGGAGTTGAATCCACTTAATTTTCCTCATATGAAGGATCCAATATATTACCATCATCTATCAAATCCCTAGGAATATTTGCCAATTCCAAATTGACAATCTAATCAATAGTAAGGCAACTATAATCAAGTCTCCTTATATCTTCATCAGTTCTGCATTCTGCCCAAATATCTTAAATTATGTGCACATGAGTGATATTATGTTTGAGCTTCTCCTTCATCATTCTATAATCAAAGTTTTTTCTACTTTTGAATTTTTTAAGCATAATCCACTGTATCTTGGTTTCCATAGTCTTAGGCTTTGAAGTAGTGGAAATTGTGTACCGACCAATACTGATTGGAAATTTGAAACCTCTATTGTGAGCATCTAGTTGTTTTTATGCATGTTCATCACTTATCTGCACATATTCATTAGTATTAGTTGATCACTTCGGTATCTAGGTAGCATGTAAGGTTGTTCATCAAATCTTCCTACCCTGATGTATGTAAAAGTTGGGAATTACAAGAAAATGCATCCAACCCTATTGACCTATGCCCATGCCTAGTTTGAAACTCTCTTATTTTCAAGTTCTTTCTCAAGAGTGTAGATGAATGTATAGAATAAAGTGTCATTAACTCTCCTATAATGCTTGACACTTTCTTTTATAGTTAGTTGCGGATAATATTCATATACAGGAAAATTTTCCTCTCACTTATAGAATTTAGACCCAAGAAAGACCTCATACTGGCTACAACATACATAAGATATGCAGTCATATAAAACTTGAGTGAAGAAGCTACCTTATAAATTTGATGACAAATAGTATCACTAATTTATTTACCCCAAAATATCCTTTGCTTGTTTCTTTTTATAACTAAAATGTATTAATACATCCATTCTTAAAACATGTTTGAAGCAAACAAGCCTTTCACTCTACTGAGGATATTAATAATATATCCTATCTCCTCCAGAATATCACTACAATATAAATACTTGGGCCATCTAGCAATGGTGGGTCGAGGAGTCTTAAGCCATTTGGACTTGATATGTTTCTTACACTTGTTAAGGTCTCTATCATAGTATTCTTGAGCTGATTCCATAGTTAAATCAGAATATTCTTCAATCTTGAAAAGGTGAAAATTTTTATCAAAATATTCCTCATCAAGGTGAATGATCACCTTACCCTCTAAATCCTTGAGCGATTTGCTTTCCTTATCAAAGTGTGATGCCATGGTCAAAATGAATTCAAAATCATGTGCTTATATTATAAATGTAGCAACCAAATGAATTTCACTATTAAGTATTGGTTGCATATGAGATGCAATGGGTTCTCTTCCTAATCTCTATAAAAATTTAGCCATATCTACATGACCAATTTATATATCTCTAATTTGATCCACATTTGAATCAATTGTAGATAATGAGAAACATCCTAATACTTATACTTCATTGTCTTCTTGTTTGTATAAATGTCTAACATCGATCAGATAGCTACAAGTAATAAAATTTGATTATCCAGAGTTTAGCATTTTTCATCATTTTTGGGAAACATGTATTTTAGAGAAAATTCTCCAAAATGCATGATGGGTTAAATTTGGTTTTGGTGTAATTCAGAAAAAATTCTCTGAAATACAAAGGATTTGGTTAATTAGATGTAGATTGAAGATTTTTTTTTATTTGCACCTTAATAAAGTTTTAGGTGTTAGTTTTGCTTTGGTGCATATCAAAGAAAATTCTCTGATATACACCCAAGATTTGTCTTTGAGTGTAAGTCAAAAAATTCTCTAACATGCACTCAGGTGAATTTAGGTTGCATATCAAAGAAAATTCTCTGATATGCACTCAAGATTTTTTTTTGAAAAAAAATATAGTGCACTTCAGAGAAAATTCTCTAAAGTGAACTAAGCTTCATGTACTTCAAAGAAAATTCTCTAAAGTACACTAGGTCAAATGGATATGTTAAACTCATAGAAAATTCTTCAAAGTGCATGGACTTGGTTAATTTGTTTTAAGGTGCATACAAGAGAATTTTATCTGACTCGCACCCTAGGGTTTTGGTTTTTTCATGACTATTTTAATTTGTTCAAATATATGAAACTTGGCAAGGAAAGGAGGGTATTGATAGCATAAAACAAGAATAAGATAAATCCAATCAAATAACAACCACAAAGAAACAAAAAAGAAAACAATGAAAATTAAAACTAAAACCCTAAATAAAAAACATAAAAAGATAAAATAAATAACTCATCGAAAGTCTAATGAGGAAGAATCCACAGATGAACTAGATCAATCGACAAAAATGATGAAGAGAACAAGTGGATTCAAAAATGGTGAGGAGGGATGCACATGAGCTTGAAAATGATGAGAAGAGAGAAAATATAATGGTAAAAATAAAAATTACATGGGTTAAATATATATAAGAAGGGTAATTAATACGTATTAATTAACAATGTAATGGTGGGCCCATGTGCAGGAGTAGAGAAAAATTCTAAATTTACATATACGAAGTCAGAGAAAAATAACACTCCACATGTAATATCAGAAATTTTTTCTAACATTGCATATGCAAAGTCAAAAAAAATATCTGACTCTGCACAAAACATATGCAAGGTCAAAAAAATTCTCTGACACAATAAAAAAGAAACAAAGTGTAGTTCAAAGAAAATTATCTGAAATGCATGGGATGCAAAATTCCCTCAAAAGATCAACTTTCTTAGGAAAAATAAATGTAAAAAGGTAGATATTTGCCTCATTTTGTGAGCTTAGAGCTCATGGGCTACGAAAGAGATAAGTTTTGTATGGGTTATCCCATGAATTGAGCTTTATAAATTCAATGATAACAAGTCTTACGAGCAACTTCCAAAAAAAACTAGGTTAACCCTATTGAATTAGTATTTAGTCAACATCTAAAAAACAAACTAGGTCAACCCTGTCGACATAGTTATTTTTACAAGCTTTAGCAGTAGGGCTTTATAGAACTAGGTCAACCCACTTGACTTAGTTGGTAGAACTTTCAAGTATCTTAAACATATATTTTGTATATATAAACATCTTCAAACCCACCAGGGTTCCTTTCTTTATCTCTCTTTCAATTCAATTCTTTATTTCAGTTCTATTTTGTGCAAGTTTTCAATCTTCAAAACTATACCTCTACAGCAAACTAAGTGGACCCTATCGACATAGTTTTATAGATTGTATTCTATCTAAAATACTAAGTCAACACTATCTAATTAGTTCTTTAAGACCCTTGCTTCCATAATACAGTGTCAAGACTGTAGACCCTATTCTATATTATTTGTATATAGTTTCATCTAATCTAACTTTGTACTATGCTTATCTTTTAGGAATTAACAACTACATGCTATTAATTAATTCACACTTTCACTTTAAAATATTTGTATGCTTAGAGGATCTCACATAGTCTAATTAGGTGGTTTTCAAAGTACTATTTAGTTATACTATTTTGCTCTTTCCTGAGGCCTATCTACTTGGATTGCATCACCAAAGGGGAAGCTGAATTGGTTTTTTGGAGAAGTATAAAAACATGGTTAATGGTATATATTGTCAAAGCACCTGGCACCCTTATCATTGTGGGATTGTGAAGTGAGGGGGTAGGCCCCAATACCAAGCCAAGTACCATTGACAATACAGATCCCTTTCAACCTAAACATCCTGAAACTAGCCTTAGATTGATTTTTATTTCCCTCTTACAATGAAATCCGTATCACATTAATTATAAAATTTATAATAATATAACAATACTTAGGATGACCCACTAGTTAGCATTTACTTTTTAGTTATTATTTTCTCTATGCTCATTATGCGTTACATTTTAAAACTTGCATTGGCCAGCATTAGTTTAAGGTTTGTGATGTGTGTTCTAATTTGATCAAGTCACATTGATCCAATTGTCTGTATGCTTGCTTTCATATTAATTTAATTTGTCTTGAAAATGTTTTCCCATATTTCAAAACTCTATCATCTCTATTGACACAGTCTCTTATAGACTGATTTACCTTCCCCATATCATACTAGGTCGACTAGGTTGACTTAGTATCATTCAAAACTTCTTCCTTGGCATACTAAGTCGACTATGTCAACTTAGTATCTCTCAAAACTTCTTCATTGACATACTAAGTTGACTAGGTTGACTTAGAATCTTTCAAAACTTCCTCCTTAGCATACTAAGTCAATTGGGTTGACTTAGTATCTTTTTGGGTTTCCTCCTTAGCATACTAAGTCAACTAGGCTGACTTAGTCCCTTTTAGGCCATCCTTGTATAGTACAAAATCAACCCAATCAACCCTGTTCACTCTAGGCTGACCTTGTACCTCTTTTTGGCCAATTTTGTCCCTATTTTTCCTCCTAGCTTTTTGATATCCACTCTTTCTTCACATCATGAAACCATTTATCAAATTCTTTTTTGATAGTCTCAACCCATTCTAAATTCACATGGGTTATTATCTCCGACCTCACCTGTCCACCATAGAAAACAACTCTTTATGGGGTATTATTTCATCACATGGTTCTAAATCTTCTCAATCTCGATCTACCCCATATCGTATAGTAGATCCAGAGAATCCTAGTAGACAAATCCCAAACCATGGCAATCATATACCTTATACCACTTTTACCCCTTCTAAACCTAGAAGTCGTAAACTCATCAACCCATTTACATCAAATGTTGGAACCTGACATTATGTTCCACCTCTTACAACTAATGTTTATAATCCTTTATTACACCCATAACAAGAGCACCAAGCCATATCACTTCCATAAGTAACTTGGTTGAAATTGATCAAACTAATGATCTAGATGATTCCCAATTATTCAAAAACCTTGATGATAATACTATTTACACTCCTAGAAAGAATGGTGGCTTTACCAAGCTTCTTTCTTCTTCTACCACACTTAAGACAAAAAATAGTAATGTTGGGAATCCTCCACCTACAAGGAATCCTCCCACCACCAACATTAACAATCTTCCTTTTAACAACACTAATACCCCACCTTTAAATCCACAAATTGACACAACTCAAATTATTTCTCAAATAGTTCAACAAATGAACATCAAGAAAACATCTAATCATTCCCAAATGATGAAAATGTAACAACATTTATTACACATGACTAGTCAACCACCTCAAGTCATCATGTCTCAACCAAATCAAAATTTTGTCCCCCCTCCTCTTAGATATTCCAATGGAATAGGAGTAGATGTCCAAAGTAATAATGGAAAATTATATTATTAGTCCCAACCTTGGTAGGGTATTATAGATTTTGTTGAAAATAATATTTCCTTTTACTAACTAATTAAATTATATGATTTAATATATTATTTTGATAATATGTTATAAATTTTTTTGGCAATAATTTAGAATATTTTGTAAAGTGATATTAAGGAATATTCTATTTAATTTATAGTAGTTGGATGTAATTTTATTATATTAAAAAAATTACTTTCTAAATATATTACTCTCTAATGCTTGATAAGTTACTATTTTTTATACTTTTACTTGATGCAATTGTTTCAGATACTTTCTAGAACATTACTCTAAGTCACTGGTAACTTATTATTTTAACCCTTAACCCCCCTAAAATAAGGATTTTAATGTTGTGCATAATTAATATTTTATGTAACTATATGTAATGTTTTTCACAACCTTTTTCCACAACTTCATAGTGTTTAAACTAATTTTGTGATAAATATTGGCTCAAAACTAATTTTGTGACAAAAGAGTTGCAATTTATTCAAAGGGGTTCAAAATATCATCAGCCATTAAATATA